>VZRN01004510.1:430201-545404 GCA_013397935.1 Dasyornis broadbenti | reverse complement strand
AAAAAAAAAAAAAAGAGAGATGGTAGGTAGATGCTACTGGTGGAATGGTATTCATTTCCCTCTATTGTGATAACATGGATACTAAATCAAACCAGTTTGACAGACATCAACCCTTACATGCTTCTACCACTATGTCCAGATTTCATGTTTGTGTGGTTTTGCTTAGAGACACTCAACAGTGACTTTTTTCCATTACTTGTTTGGTGCTTACCATTTTTCCTGCCGTTTTGCTGCCAGTATTATTCTTCCTACTTGCTCTTGAGGCATTAGGTTATCTGCACACAACTTCATATTATTTCCTCCTTATTCACCCCATGCTTATTTTAGCTGTTTTTCCTTCCTCTTACTTTTTCCACAAACTTCCTATGCGCATCTATATATTCCTTGCTGTCCTGCACAGGGAGTTGCCTCCTCAGAAATGTCTAGTATTTGGACTTTGTGATGCGAATGTGATTCATTAAAACCATTCAGAAACAAGAACAGTTTCAGCCTCACAGTGTTCTCATTTGATTATGATGACCACAATATTTGCCCCTACTTTAGCTATATATTTTATCTGAAATAGAAAATCAGTGCCCTGACTGGCTACAGCACAAGCAAAGAAGTGAGGCAAGAGGAAGGCAAAGCCACCAGGAGGGGTGGCAAGTGCCTCTCTGACCAGGTCTAAACCAGCTGGGACAGCTTAGGCCAGCCTAAACTGATGATGAAACCAAGGCTGTGCTTAAAGTGACCTTTTTGTGCCTTGTCATTGTCAGTAGATAGATGAGAAAACTGAGCTCAGGCCAAGGACTGTGACTTCTCAACTAAAAGCTTGAATATTTAATACTCTGTATCCACCAGTCAGAACTGCACTTGCCTGAAGTTAAAGGAACTTTCAAACCAGGTCAAACTTACAGCGACTTTGCTGTAAGTCGTCTAATAATAGAGTGCATGCATTACTCTCTCCACAGGAATGCATTTCTCCTCCACCTTTCTGCATAATTTTGCACTTCTTTTCTTCATTTACCTGCTTCCCCACTAGGAATATCTACAGTGTACATAGAACAGAATTAAATAAATGGAAGAACACAGGGTGCACATAAAACAGATCACAATAGCATTAACTATTCTAGCAAGCTGTCTTGTACTCTACACTGCAAGTTAAATCACATCTACAAGGAAAAGTGCCACCTGCATTTAGGATAAATTGTTCTCTTTTCTGTAATTTTATTCCATATTTCAGATTTTCAGTGTTTCATTCCTGCTGCCCCAGTTCACTGGCATTGCAAAAGGTGAGAAATCTCCATTAAATCCTGCAGATTTAAAAAAAAAAATTCTGTAAAGGCTTACTGTTTGCCTTAGAAGTAGAGTGAGAGAAACTTCTTTATAGTTTGTGACCAATTTTTTTTCAAAGGAAAACAGCCTGTGTAACATATTGCAATGTGTCCACTTTTAGCTAGTTCATGCATGCAACAGCACTACTTTTTAATATATGGCATTTAATTTCATACAAACAAAAGTAATCCAAAACACAGCACTTTGAAATCTTTTTTTTTTAATAGTAAAATTATTTTTTTCCCTTTTCCTGCCATTCTGGAACTAAAAAAAACAGTAGAGACCTTTTGAGTCACCAGCTAGAAAGAATGTTTACCTTTATAGGCTAAGATCTCTACTTTTCACTTAAGATCTTCTGTTGGCATACTTTGCAGTGCCCAGTTATAAACCTAGGAACATCCTCCTTGCCCTATCTGGCTGTTGTCTGGTACATTTTTTGTGTTGTGCTGTTCTTCTTTCAACTCAAATAATTCTAATGTTTGACAACACAAAAAAATTAGAAATTTTATTTACATTGTTTTATAAGGGTTACTATATTCATGTTTGTTACTGGTATCACTGGAAGTGAATGATGAATACAGGTAATATTCACCAAAATATTAACTAAAAGAAAAACTATGCAGAAAGTTTGTATAATAAATATTACAAGCAAATTTGAACAGCAAGAGTCTCTGTGTCAGGAAGCTGGAACAAAGAAAGATACATGATAAATGAGGAAATGTGGTGGGTTTTTTTAGCATTCCGGATGGTGAATGTCTGGAGGAAATTTTCAGGAACAGTGATACAATGAACTGAAATTATGTACCCTGACAGTTCCCTGACTCAGTTTCCTTGCAGTAAAACAGGAATACTCGTCATCTACTTTCACATCCTATATGACCCACTAGATAATCCTAGTTCCTGAGAGGGATGGCATGCAGGCAGCCTCTGCCCTGGTGTCAGCATACAGTCATGAGGGCAGCCAATGATGCTTTATTTGCCCGACAGGGCCACAAACTTTGCAAAGGATTCATCCTACCATCTTGACTCTACAGAATTTCTCATGTGGGTAAGAGACACAGAATCAGATGAGCAAGTGATGGCAAGTGATGGCAAGTGATCAGTGAAGAGGGGATGGATATCCTGGCGAGGTTCTCAAAAGCAAAAACCATAGAGAGGCTTTAGAGCTGCTCAGGTGGCTGGATTGCAGCCAGGACACAGCCAGGCTGTGCTGCACGGGCAGGGTGTGCCACTGGGCACACCACACCCCCAGCCTCACCGCATTCCTGGGCTTGCTTCTTCCCAATGCCAAGGACAGCAGCATGGCTTCACAGATGGGCATTCTACTGAGTCCTGGGTGGGAATACCAAGTGAACTGCTTGAGAGCTGCCAATAGCTTGGAAGACAGGTATAGCCCTTTCTTGTTCCAGCAGAACGACTTCCTGTCTTGTCTGCTCAGTGGCAAAAATAGATAAATCTTTACCCTAGACATCAAAAATAGCAGATACTGGGTTCATTGGGTCATATATAAAGCAAAATTCAGAAAGATGCACAGGTTAATGCGTCATGTGAACCAGATTTCCTTTTAGATTATATCTTCTTTGCGTGGTCTGGGCTTTTAAGGTCTTTTCCATCTGGGACACTGGATAATTCAATTAGAAGATTCACTTCCACTCAAGACCTCATTTATCTTTTGGAAGTAGCCCAAAAAGTGAGCCACAGCACAAGACAGTGGCTCTGCCTTCCACCTTGCTTATCGATCAGACTGACAAGAGCACATCAGTCTCTGAGGCCTGGAGATGGTTTTTGTTCCCCTGGCAGCCTGGCTCCAGGAGTATGAGCAAGAGCCAAACAACTGAAGCAGAAATAACACCAAGCAGGAAAAAAGCAATTTCCATGCCACTGGAAATGCACGTGCAGCGAGCAATCATGTGTAGCCTGCAACTGTGTTTGTGAATAAATATTTCAGCTATCATTCTTAATATGAGATTATTGCTGGCAGTGGCCTTGTGCTGAGCAGTGGTGTCACTGGAACAGAGCTTAATATTCAAGCTCAGCTGAAAAATGACAGCAATGCATGTTTTCTGCCAATTTTAATACGAGTTCAGCAACTAAGCAGAGCATTCTTTATAGATACTGCATTTGGGGAGCAGAGGGGTTGTTTTGCAGGGCAAGTCAGATAACTGGGATTAGCCAGCAAGGCATCTCTATCAGCAAACACATTTCCCTTTATAGGGATTCCCCAAGGGATAAACCACTTGAATTTATGTGTCTGTGATGTGTCTTCATTGTCTAGCCATGACCAGGATTACCAGCTTTGAGGGTGGCACACCGTCTAAATGCATTCAACATGCATTTAGACAATCAGTGCTGTCCTATAAATAAGGTCTTGACTTTACTCAGATGACTGAAAATACAGAAGAACCATATAGACTGGGACTGGAATGTGGCAAATGAGGAGAGATATCAAAGACATTGATAAGATCATGAATACTATGAAGAGATCTAGAATTACACTCTTTTTTCAATATCTCAGCAAAATACCAGGTTATTTAGTCGTGCACCATAGGAACTTACTTATGAAAAAAATCACATCTGTTTAAGGAGCAATTAAGCAAAACTGCAGCAGAGAAAGCCATCATAGATATTAGGAGCACATAAGCAAATATTATATATGCACCCTCTCTTGATTTACATTTTGGTAGGTATCCAGTATTGGCCACTGGTGGACACAGGATGACAGGGTAGATGGACCTTTGCACCAATATGGTGCTTGCTGCATATATACCTTCTTTACTTGCCACTGGAATTATCCCAGTCTTCATTCGTTTGTAAATCATGCATGGATTCGATGTGCACAGGACATCTCGAGAAACTGGGCATAACAGGGAAGAAACAGCACTATTTTTAAAAGTATCTGTGGGACCTACACCTCCAGATGTCTTAAAACTCTTACCCAAGAGTGAATTTTTAAAAACATGCTATGTCTCTGTCACATGAAGCACATTTTTCTCTAAATTAATCTCTTTACTCAGAAGGAAACACTAAGGAAGGCCTTATGAATCTTAAGAAAACCTGAGTTCGGGAATACTAATGTTCAAACAGCACCTTCTGCTTTGTCAATTTGTGTAATGCCTGTAAGTCGATATGTCACTTTGTCTTGATAAAGGTTAAGTGCAGGTAATGGATTAATTGGATTATTGGGTGTAATGGAAATAGTCTCAGGAGATCACAGATGCAAAGAGACACTAGAAGATTGTGGGCTGCCCAGCAACAGCTGAAAATACTTCTATTTCAGACACGCAGATCATGACCTGACTTTTAAGTGTAGTGATCCAGCATATGGTTTACAGTGGAGTCTTGAAGGAATAATCACCACTGGTTGTTATTTTCTGGAATGTCAAGGAAGATACATAACTCTCCCGATATCATTCAGTGTATGAATATTTCAGCCTTCCTGGAGTAGCACCATAGCTTTTCTGCTGACAAGTATGACACAGAAAGCACTCTTTTCTTCATTTTAAGTAACTCAGACATTATATTCTACCAATGAAACAACAGAAGTATTATAAAAGCATTTTACAATGCTCTCTCCTGGTTTATAATTTTTAATTTATGATCTGTGGACTATTTCTATGAGGTTCACAAGCAGCAACAGAAAGGCAAGCCAATTGTCAGCAGGCTTAAATTCCCTCTAAATGAACTGCATATTTCTGTGCAGTGGAAAGGACTGGTGACATCCGCAGATGAAAAAAATAGAATCAATTTGTGCCATTTCAGACAGAACTTTTTAAACACCTAATTTTCTCTGAAAGCAACCCCAGTTTTATAAAAGGTACCAAGGAAGTGATTTATCAATTAATTCATTACTACCATACTTCTCTGCAGAGAAGCAGAAAAGGGTGCACTTTGCTTTTGTTAAACATTGCTCAATATAGGCAACTGCACATGGAAATTGATGCCTTCCCTATGTTTTAACTGTTAATGCACAAACCAGCACAAACTCTCATGACCTAACTTCTGCACAAGGAACTTTCATGTTCTCTCACTTCTTTCTTTCACTTTGGAACTCACAGAGGTATTTTTGTTCATGCTATCTTAAAATATCATAACAGAAAGAAAGAAGAAAAACCAGTTTAGGCAGACAATGTGATATAAAAGACTGTTTTTTCACACCTTTTGAAATGTCTGATGTATGTAGGGCCAAATTCTAAGCCTTTTTAAAAGTGAAGGCAGGAGGAATAATAATAATAATAATAATAACTTTAATTTTTAAAAAATTATGTATTATTTATATGCAGAGAAATTTCCATATTGGTCAGCTTATTTACTCATAATTAATAATTTATCTGGCTCCATTAAATAACTTTAAATCATTGAAGCCTCTACATCAGGCTGTCCAGGTACCTCTCTTACACTAAAATGATGTGATCATCTGCAACACTACTTCTGAATATTTAAAACATGCTTTTAAAATTCTGCCCCATTTAAGGACAGAGTAGCCGGTATGGGATGAGGAACTGAATGTATATAAATTGGGTTCCTTCCACCGAGGTGAAATAATCTGAATTTCCGAGGAAGTGAAGGACTGTCTTAGGTTCTTCATTTTGAAATGTGGGTCCTCATTTGTATGACCAGGACTGCTAGAACGTAGTACAGATGTACTTGGCCATTCAGTTCAGCTGTGTGCAACTAAAAGATCAACCTTTCTTTTTTCCTTCCAGGAGTCACCCTATCTATTCTCTTCGACCCGAGCAAAACTGTTCTTAAAAAACCAGGCTTTAATACTCAGTTTGGCAGGTTAAAGTGCACCTTGCTAAGAAATTGAATTTAGTGTAGGCAGCCTCAGCAGCACTTGGGATGTGTGGTAATTGTAGTATCAGACCTTTCTTTCAGGAGATAAACCCCAAGAATTTTGACATTTCTTTCAAAAATATATCAGAGCTAAGCCAGTAGATTAGCTAACAGTTCCTGTTTGCTGGCAAAGAAATCTCTTCAAACTTACTCAGCACTTTGTGTCAGATGCTGAATGTCTGTGGTCATAATCTCAAAATCCTGCTTGTTTGCAGTCAGCTGTTTTTTCCTTTTTTTCCATAAAAACAAGTAGTTTCACAGGACTCAGTTGCCCCAGATGTCATACTTTTCCCAAAGAGGGTGTAAGCTGCTTCTTACCTTCCTCAGTGCTGAGGTCATGAAAATCACTCTGATCACTTGTTTCTCTCCTGTTTCCTTCAGACGCAATGTCCTCCTGAGCAGACCTGCCTTTTAATGGCTTGCTTTATAAACATAAGAAGTGCAAAAGCCATTCCCTTTATGTTCTGCAGAATAATCCAGTGCAAAGAGAGTTAGGAAACCAAATAATACATGTGAACACATGTATTTTTGAAGGACTGGCTAATGCAACTCATTGATGAAAGTTACATACGACTGTGAAGCCACTGGGATACTATATTCCCTTATCATCCACTATTCATTTAAGCATTTTGCTGGTGTGAACAGTCTCCACTCTTTTTTGACAATGAACTGTGTCCCAGATATATTTTGTACGTGGAAATCTTCCTGGGGACTTTGCAGTCCCACAGAAGGTGGGCCTATTTTTCACATAACAGTGCCAGAGCAGTGGGATATACAGCTGCAAGCCACAGGGCGCTGCTGTACCCATGCAGTCATCTCCTCCAGTGGAGTCTTCCACAGGGCAAAAACCTTTGTTTTCAAGGAGGCTTAAGATTTTTGAGCTTATGTACTTATTTCAACATAGGGTCCAGGAACTGAAACATTGCTCAAAAAATAATGGGAAATGGTGCTGCCACAAGCTGCACCACTGTGTACCGAGGATTAGCACGGCACTGAAGCACAGGAAATACAGTCATGCCAGGTAGGACAGTGCTAAAGAATTGACCAGTGCTGTGGGATGTGCCTAGGCAGTGACGCTTGATGGTGTTACATCATTAGGGTCACCCTCGGTAAGATTTTGGGCCAACAAAACAATTAGATTCCCAAAACTTCCTAGACGTGGTGATTTCCAGTTGTGGCCATCATGTTTGGAAATGTAAGTGGGGTCAACAAGCTGTGAGCTCAGAATTACACAAGAGGATTGGCCCCTGTGCCATTAAAAATCTCTGTTATGCTTGCTTTACAAGCATGGATGAAATCAACAAATGGAACACTTACTTCAATGATTCACTAATTGTGATCTCTAGATAGTATTATTACAGTAGCTGGTATTTACAAATCATATTATGGCCTGTAAATCTGCCCCAGAGCATGCAGAGCACAGCAGGGTAGAACCAATAACTGTAATGCCTCTCTGTCTGCAAATCTCTTGACTTAACCTTGGGTTAAATAAAACTTTTCCATCTTCTTCCTGAGGCCAACACAAATGATGTGAGACTTTGTGTCTCCATGAGCACCTTTGGGTGGAACTGATAACTGCACAGGCAGGATTTGGTAGGCCCAGTACACATCCTTCTGGACAGCTAGCATGGGGAAATGAAACTTATCTTTGGTAAAAAAAAAAAAAAAAAAACAACAAAAAAAGGAAGCACTGACCAGTTCTTTGTTTTTGGAATGAAATTTAAAAGTAAATTTTCCTGGATGGGAAGAGAGAACAAATACTGGCAATAGCAGCTCATCCGAAGAAGCCAATAGAAGTTTTATCGTTGGTATTTTTATGAACAGACCACATATATTAAAATAACAACTCTTGTAAAAATTGGCTGCTCTTTTCCCAGTTTTGCTCTTCAGATATAATTGCAGCAACAACTCTGCAATTGTTGTGTAATCAGCTTGTTATATCAGAATAAAGTGAAAGAGTGCAAGTTTCAGAAAAAGTGAATATCATATAGACAGTCATCTTTAGTCAGTGCATTATCCACCTAAATCAGCAAGAATCCTATAGAAATAAATACATTTATAATACATAAGTGATGCTGTGCTGATTTTTTTGCCTTTTTCTTTTATATATCCGCTGTATTCTTTATATGTGTTTGTAGCCTATTATTGTACTAGTGGCTAGTTTTCCTAGTAGTATTCCCTACTCTTTTCCCTAGGCAGAAAGACAAAACATATTCCAGGGTCCCAATCCTATCTTGGTTCTCTCTGGGAACCAAGGCCTAAAAACAGCTCTTCAAGACACATTTTAATAGACAAGGTCTAGTTCCCAGCTGAGTAGGGAGAATTTAGAGAGGGTTGAACTGGGGGAAAATTACCTCACCACCTATGTCTCCAATTGACATCTTTTTGTCAGTTATGCTAAACTTTAAAAACTGTATTCACCCTGTCAGGGGTGGGCTTTTGTGGACATTTTTCCATATTTGCCCCTGGAGGCCTCCAATGAAGACCAGCTTTTATAATACCTCCTATACGAATACTGTCAACAACTGTGTTGTTTCATTTCTAGGGTCTATAATGTATCATAGCCTTATTCTTTGTGCACTTTGAGGCTGCCTTGTTATTTAAGCACTTGGACAATTACTTTTCGCACTATCATTTTTTCCCCGTGTTTCCCTTTCATTCTTTGTCTCTTCAACATTCCAGTGAAAAATAAGGTTGGAAAGCATAGGTGCCCATGGAATAAAGAGAAAACAAAGCACTATGGGAGTGGAGGACAGAGGGAATCAACAACAGTGGATTTAGTGTAGTTTGTAGCATCGTCTTTCCAGACTGCCCAGCAAGAGGCCAATTGCTCAACTTGTCACGTTTCAATGAAAGAGAAACCCACGACTACTGAAACCAGGAAATGTTGACATAATGGAGTTCCTAAGAAAACCTGAATCGTGGTCATTCTCCATGTTAGACACATCGCAAGCAAAATCACGCAAGTTTTATGGACATTAGTACCACCACTTTTGTTTTGTTTTGTCTTGAAAGGGCTTATGATAATCAGGCAAAATGCTATTTTTTTTTGGTCAGCACGCAAAATGAAAAAGTGTTTTACACAAGCACATGAAAAAGAACATGTTGAACCTGTAGCATGGTTGTATCCTGTGAATAGATTCATTGCAAGGAAGGGGCATTGCAGGGAACTGCCAGTAGGACAGATTCAGACACGTGGTTATCTCCTCCTCCAGCTGCTATCATTATTGCATTTGTAATGCCCTTGGAAGAGACATTAATTCTGTATTCAAGAATTCTCTCAGGATTGAAAATTCTGGATGATGACCTACCCCTGAGAGAGACGACGCCAATACTCTACCACACTTTGCAAAAATCACTACTGGAAGTAGCAGTAGCAGGATATATGGAAGACTGAGCCAGATAAATTCAACTAAAGGGAATTCTACTGTAGGCAAGGCCTCTGTGGCATAAAGCAAGGAGGAGAAAGGCAGAATTAGCTGTGTGATTTGAGCAGGATGAGCAAGACAAGGAGAAGGATGGAAAAAGACATGAGCAGGTGGGGGACCTCATGCACTTGTGGTATTACAGGTGGGTTATTCCCACTGTGGTGGGAAAGGAGGGGGTGGATGCCACTGCAGGGTACAGACCGTCTGCCTGCTGCCCACTGAGGCAATTTGCATGAGAGGAAGTGAGAGGAATTGCAAAAGGCAGTACAGCTGAGCCTGTGCCTCTGTCTTGGAAGCCAGACTGCTCTAAATCCCTTGCAGGGACCTTTGCTTTCAGATAAGTTTCACATCTTCCACTTCGATGTTCTCCTATTAGCAGCAATTCACTTTCCATGCTCTCCTCATTTTCTGAGACTGTAATATGGCAGAATCCCATTGATTTAATCAAAATAAACATCAAAAATCCTTTTTAAACCATTAATAGGTAAATCTCGGTGTCAAGTCAGTGAGGATGATGATTACCACTCAGAGTCAAGAAATATTTTTTGGGACAAACGAAAGATAAGGTGTAGGTGTTTACTTAGCCATTGTTTTTTTATGATCTTCATTTTTAGGCCCTGAAGCTGTGGGCAAATTGTCTCCATACTAATGAGCTTTGGCCAAAGACACTGACTAAATCAGTGCCAATTATGATTAGAAGCCAGGATTTCGAAAATCTTGATAGGCATATTTAGCTACCTCTTATTCCCTGCTTCCTCTTATTAAGAGCAAGTGACAACAGATAAGTCAGAGATCTGCACATTTTCCAAATGATGTAAAAAGTGTGGAAATAATTGCACTGAAATATGAGGAGTGTATGGTCAAAATTTGAATTGTTTGTCTTAATGTTGCTGCCTGCTGCTAAGTTTGAATTCTTGAATCCACTGCTCTTCTAATCAATACAGGAACACAAAATGTGCTTTTTGTTTAAGAGGTCACTAGTATATCAACTTAAACTGAAGTAAGCAGAAATGAAACAAAAGCTTATATTTTCCTGCAAAGGTGAGTGACCAGCAGTAAATTCTGGGTAATGAAAGTGGTGTGTTTCATGACAGAGATATCTCAGGCAGAACTAACAAGAAGTATGTGTCATTCTTTATTTATTGTGAAGTTGAGAGGGGAAAGTTAGTCTGCTTTTAACATTTGAAAGCAAAAATTCATACTCAAAATATTTTCAAGTAATTAGTAAAATTAAGGTCCTTACACCTGCTATAATTCCCCACTCTGCCTTTTTTTTTTTTTTTTAAATATGTTTCATTTTGTTCCCATCAATGCTGCACAGAGATAATACTTCTTTCTTAAGCTACTAGAGCCAAGGACTATCCTCTTTGATCTAAAACACTGGGCTGCCGATCAGGTTGAATTGGTCAGGTTTGCTATTGTCATCTGTATTCTTGTGCAGTTCCTGTTCAGTGTCAATGATTTCTAGAAAGAAGAAAACCTCCATTTTGTCCTTTCTTGTCTTTTTCCTCAGATATGGTCATGTGTGAATGTGGTTGGAGGTTTTTCAAAAATCCAGTCTCTTCTTGGAGCGGAAGCACAGAAAAGAAAAAATGGAGTCAGAAGCGGGGGTAAAAAAATAATAAGCCAATAACTAAGAGTGCCACAGGATGAAGAAAGGGAGCGGCAACTGTAGCAGCATGTAAATAACATTTATAACATTTATCTTTGACAATCACAGAACATGTTTTAAAACAATATGCCTCATTCTTCAATTATCTACAAAACATCATTTTACTAGGTTCCTTCTGTGTAGCTGGTTTACATTTCAGTCTTTCAATATATGCAACACTGTAAAATTCATTGAACTCTGAATTGTTTTTTTTTCTTTCTAGCTTGTTTTTCCATAGGAACTACCCCTGTACAACCATGCCATCTGCCTGTCTGCCTCCCAGCTCCAACTTCAGTGCAACAGCCAACCTATGCCAAGTTTAAGAGAGGTGCAACATTCTCAAAGATGCTAAGTTCTTACAAGTTCAGTGGAAAATTAGCAGCCTAAAAGAAGAAAGAAGCTCAATTTAGTATCTCGTGGTGAGTCAAAGAAATATTCAATTCAATGACTCTGTTTGAAGAGGCAGCAGCCATCTGGCCAGAGTATAGGCACATTTTGGCTGATTTGTCAAGACACAGAATCACAGAATCACAGAATCACAAACTCACTGAATTATTAGGGCTGGAAAAAGATCTCCAAGAGCACCTTTGACTGATCATGCCTTGGTAACCAAATTGTGGTACTAAGTGCTATGTCCAGTCATTTCTTGAACACCTCCAGGGACAGTGATTCCACCACCTTCCTGGACAGTCCATTGCAATGTTTAACAACCATTTCCATGAAAAAGTTTTTCTTGATGTTCAGTCTGAACCTCTCCTGGCACAGGCTGAGGCCATGTCCTCTCATCCTGTTGCTAGTTGCCTGGGAGAAGAGGCTGACCCCCACCTGGCCACAGCCTCCTTTCAGGCAATTGTACAGAGTGATAAGGTCTCCCCTGAGCCTCCTTTTCTCCAGGCTAAACACCCCCAGCTCCCTCAGTTGCTCCTCACAGGACTTGTGCTCCAGACCCTTCCCCAGCTCCGTTGCCCTTCTCTGGACTCGCTCCAGCCCCTCAATGTCTTTCTTGCAGTGAGGGGTCCAGAACTGGACACAGCACTCGAGGTGTGGCCTCACCAGTGCCCAGTACAGGGGGACAATCCCTGCCCTGGTCCTGCTGGCCACACCATTGCTGATCCAGGCCAGGATGCCATTGGCCTTCTTGGCCACCTGGGCACACCCTGGCTCACGTTCAGCTGCTGTCACCAGCACCTCCAGGTCCTTCTTCCCTGGGCAGATTTTCACCCACTCTGTCCCAGCCTGTGGAGCTGCCTGGGGTTGTTGTGACCCAAGGGCAGGACCTGGCACTTGGCCTTGTTGAACCTCACACCATTGGCCTCAGCCCATCGATCCAGCCTGTCCAGATCCCTCTACAGAGCCCAGACATGGAGCTCTGAATCAGCGACAGGAAGCACTGAACGTTTTCTGTGTAAGATTAGGGGGCAAGCAGCTGAAGGTGGACCTGAGGAAAAGCAGATCCAGGGCCTATAAAACACACAATCACAGGAAGCTAGACTTCATTCATCTTGCTGCTCCTCCTCTTCCTTAAATAATGTTAAAGAAATGACCACCTTGTTAACGAGAACAAGGTCACTGAAAAATTTTGGACTCAGTACCAGATCATCAGTGGGTTTAGTTAGTTATTTCACTATAATTAGGAGTACCAGCACCGACAAGACACTAGTAAATTCCATGAAATCCAGAAAACGTAATGAAGAGATGACAGCATTATGCAAACACACCTGTTGTGACAGCTTTTCCCAATGCATAGTCATCACCTCACACCATCGTTACTATATGTAAAGGATTGTTGTGCAGACTAAAATATTTGAGCTGGTTAAATTTATATAAGCTTCCAATTAAAAAATAATTTTTATTTACACTTGATGAAGGACATTTCTTTGTGCCAGTATTTCTCCTAGCCTATTTGTAGCTTAGACATGTGTAGCTCTTTGTAGCGCTTTCAGATAAATACAAGACCAGGTTTTGAAATCTACTGACCTGAGAAACCTCATGGGAAGTCACAAGGGATTCTTAAGTAGAACCCCACACTCGTATGTTATTATTCTCACACTCTAAAAGTAGCATTTAATAAAAGTTCATTCTGCAGCAAGTTTGGGCAATGTTCTGTGAAGTCTGTCTCCTGCATTTTCAAAAGCAAGTCAAAATACCTTCTTGCAAAGTAGTTCCAAAAGAGCAAGGGTCTACGAGTGTGATTTTGTGTTTTCTGAGACTCTAACATAGTGGATTCACATCTGCAGCCAGCTGGGCCCATTTATTGGATGTTAGAAAAAAACATAGAACGTGGAGCAGCAATAGAAAAACTATCTGTCAAGACAAAGAAGACATACATGAATATAGCCCAATAAAACTTGAAAACAAAGTAATCATTGTTGCAAAAGCAATGGGAAAATGTGTCTCTTGGGTAACTGCTGTATGGCAGTAAAATGTCAGAAAATTTGCTTTGCCTGAGGCTGCAGGAGAGTGTGATAATATGATTTCTATGGGACTGTTTATGTGAGAACTGAAAATAACAACACAAAAGAAATGGTAAAACAATAGGGGAAAAAACCCTTGGTATTAACATCTACAGTGGTTGTCTGGAGAAGAAAATGTATGCAATGCCTTTGTTGCAGAACACCTGAACACTTAGAGAACAACATGCTGGGAGTCAGTGGCTTTATATTAAAAAAAAAAAAAAAAGACAAAAGCAGCAAGCTAGTGTGTTAGACACATGAACTCAATACATACAGTTCAAAGGAGCATTAGATATCTGAAAAAATTTTTCATAGTAGCTACTGATGTGGGCCTGGAGCCGCTTGTGCCAACCGAAAGGAACAGGGTCTGGATCATGAAAGGGAAGTTTGTTCCCAGCTGGGGGCCACAGGACAGGGCCAGTCTCCATTCACCATGGACTGCCAGCACTCCCCAGTCAGTGACTCAGGTAACAGCTAAGGCAGATCAGCAGTCCTCCCCAGAAGGCCCTAGAAGTTCCTCTAGAGCAGAACATATTTTCCCTTGCTTTTTGCACCAGTAATGGAAAGAACAGAACACTGATCTGGCTTACTGAAGTCTTGACCCTAGTTCTCTGGAGAGCACCCTACATGATTATTTAGTGTCCTCTAGTTCCTTCAATATTTTTGTGAAGAGCCCGTATGGCTCAGAGATTTGGATTCTCTTCTGGGAGTGGAAGGGGACATTTTCTCAGTCAGAGGCAGAAGGTTTAAATGTATATTTGCCCAATATTATATCAATGCCCCAAACACCATCCTTACCTAACCACACTAAGACTTTCCCAGAGTATATGGAATTTGCAAACCTAGTGGCAAGTTGTAGGCTAGAGCTGGATCATTTGACACACTGAAATGCCAGCCTGGGCTCTTTACTCCACTCAGCAGAGTGTAAATCCAAGGCAAGACCAATGAAAGGCCAGATCTGATTTCAGCATCTTCTAGTGAAATCAGGCATAGCCAGAGCTCCTACTGGAGTGTTGAAGGTTTGGTGAACGCTGGTGTATGTTATCAACTATGCAGGTAATTCCAGGTCCTTGTTGTGCTTTAATGTCGGAGTGAAAGAGCTTACTAGATGTTCTTCCTTTTTATCAGTAGCTACAGCAAACACATGAGATTTCACAGGCTGAGCAATACCCTAGTGCCAGCAGTGTTTGCTCCCATTACATCCTCATGAGAGATCCCTCCGAATCAGGTTTGGAGGAGCAAATTGACACAGAGGAGTCACTTCCAACCAGAGAGACTACAGATTTGCTGTCTTACTATCTGCATTTCCAGCACCCATTTTATTTTCAAAGGATGTAGGAGTCCTGTTTGTCTGCCCTAAAAGCAAGAAAGGCAGTGCCATTTCCTGTGCCTGTGGAATCTTAAAAGGCAGTTTGCAGAGACTTTGAGTCAGGCATCTCCCTCACTCCAAATCACATGCTTGTGCGGAAGCTATTAGTCACTTATGTCATCTATTCTAGCATGGGACAAGAAGTTGAGCTCAGTGAAATACTTTGTAAATATAAATATCTCCTAATAGGAAAACAACAACTTCCATTCCTCTTTGGAAACTATAAACAGGAAAATAAAGTACATTCTTGAGATACATGCTGGATCCACCTTTGGTATTTCTCAAGCCCATGCTGTCAGTATAACCAGTTGGATGATTTACCCACACAGCATCCAAAACACACTTCCAGTTACAGCTGCTCTGCACTTTCTAAAGAAAGGCAATCAGTCTCAATGGACTCTGCATTGGCTGCACAAACAACTGGCTTCATCATTTTTGCTTTCTTTTGTTTATTATATGAATAGCTAAGAAAGAAACAGGTCCATGTCTTGCATACCAGAAGAGAGTGTGAAGACAAAATATTTACTATTTATTTCTATTCTACAGTTAGCCGTGTGTAGCAGGGCTGGTGGTTTTTTTTCCCAAAGCAGTAAGAATTGGAAAAGTTGCCAACAGCAGCCATGCTATTCCTTGAAATACACTTATCAGCTCCAAGAAGTCTGGAGTCACAAAGACTTTCAAGCATGTGGAGTACTAAAAACTTTGTGAGCCAAAATCTATGCACAGGAACATCTTCTCATTGAACTTTCCCATAAAATAAACTCATACTGGCGACTTGTGGCCAATGAGCAATTAAACCATGTAACAGTTCCATAACAGAGACAAGTGAATTCCTAGGCAGTCAGACTTGCTAAAGGAAACGACAGCACCAACAGAGAATGACTTAAACTGTCACTGAGGTAATGGGTAAAGCTGCATTCACATGTGTACATCCATCCTATACGGATTGTAACTCTAGTGCCGGGAAGAGATGCACTTTTTACAACTATTACAATTTCTGACAAAGTGTCTGCTTTATGTATGTGCTTATATATTCTTCTCTGTTTGTATTTCCTAAAAAAGAAGGGGGGTTTTAGTAAGGAAGTCAAAACTCTAAAGCAGAACACGTACATACGAGTTTCTTAGCAAAGTACTGCCCTCTGTTCACACCTGCCAGCCTGAGAATTCCCCAACAGGGGGGCAGCAGGGAGTCTGTGAAACTGGATCAAGGCTCCACTGTCTGACAGACCCTGAGAGCAACTACTTCTTCTGCAGCTGCACTGAAGATGCAGGCGAGGACCTCTCTCTGACGGTGGGAGCAGTGCAGAGAGGCTGGGCAGTGGAGACTCTCATCCTCTGTCTGTGCAGCAGCCCAGTGTGACATGAAATCGGCTGCTAAATGTCCCAGGTCTGCCAAGCACAGCGTGAGCTGCAGCTGAGCTATGGGAACAAGCTACTGCTTCCTGAACTGTGGAGTCACTGAGGGGAACCATGAACCCACCATTTCACAATCTTTCAGGCTAAGGAACCAATGAAATGGAAACGGGTTTAATGTGTCTTTAAGTGTAAATTGTGGGTTCAGATTAGGGTAGGCTGTTACAGAGATCAGTGGTGACCAACCATTACCTACCTCCCTCCTCGCTCTTGAATGGCACGCGCAGAAAGTATCAGTCTTGTGAGGGCAGATTCCATGCTCAGAACCAAAGAGACGTCTCTAAATCCCAGAAATCAGCACCACAGGGAAGACTAAATGAACCTAAGCGCTGCAACCAGGAACAAGACCAGGAGCAAGGTGATTTAGGGAAGGAAAATGGGCACTCACTGATGATTATACTGCAGCATTCCTGGAATCATATAGGACCTTAAATGGCTAATACAGATTGAGTGAGACAGCCTATGAAGAAGGCAGTTGTTTGTTCTAGTTGGTTCATCCCGCTTCTTCTACACCTGGTCTAATCTTATCCTAGTGCTACTTTTCAACAGTATTTTGTGCAGCCATGTCTAAATGAGATCAGCTCTCCAGCTACTTTAATGACTTCCAAGGACTAAGATCAGGTCTATCTTTGTCTGTGTTAGTTAGCTCAGTGCTCAAAAATCAAGACCTCTGTTGCCTTACTCATAAATATCTTTCAGGGTGTGCAGATTGCTAGATTTACCACCATTAATTGCAATTACAATCAGTCAAAATCCAAAGCAAGTTCATCCTATTCCTTTCTGCACTTTGACCAAGACAGTGGGAACACTGCAGGTCTACTTTTAAGGTAATATTCCATGCCAACAGACTTAACATCTGAGTTACACCTTAGGCAATTTAACTCAGCCAGGCTGGGTGATGGTTATATAATGAAGTATTTTATTGAACTGATCTGATCAATCCCACAAGTGGACTTCTTGAAAGAACTTTCTTAACATTAAAAATGTTCATGCCAAAGATTTACTTCTACTAGAGCTCTTGCCAGCTGCAGAGGGAAACAAAAGAAAAAAACTGAGCTTCTGCCTTGACACCATCCTCTAAGCAGGACTCTCCTCTCTAGTGGGAACAAAACTCACCCTGACACTTCTCCCAAGCAGTGTGGTGGATCATAGGCCGCTTGCCTAAGGCACAGCCCATCAAAGCACCTCTGCCTTTCAAACAAACCCATGGATCTACTTCCAAATGACCTTCCCATGTTTTCAGAAGCTCCATCTAATCCCAGAAAGCTTGTGTCTGTAATCCTCCTACCTCCCCCTGCCTCTCTAACCAAACCCTTCCTCAGCACTCACTGCCAGCAAAGCAGCTTCCCTGGTGGCTTTGCATGTCTCGAAAAAACTTCCTATGTGCCTCTCCCTTAAAGATTCAATTTCATTGATATGTACTTGAATGTCTATACTTTTATATGAAATGTGAGCTCTTGATTACTCATTTTTTATTCTCTTGAGAATTTCCTCACCAGTGTGCTTTCATGCACCATGTATAAAAGTACCTGTGCAAGATAAAGTGTACGAGCTGAAGCAAATCACTGTGATCACTCACAAGTTATACATTAAACAAATTTATTCTGATCGATTGCCCATGTTCCTGCAAGAAATTCTGACACTTCCATCCCATCTCAATGTTCAGTCTGCTCCTCCTTTGATTTTCCCCAGCAAATTTATGTAAACTAATGCCCCTCTCACTGTGAAGCCATGCAAATGCTTTGCAGCTAAAACCTCAGTCTGCAAATAACTTCATGTCCAGCAGTGCCTACCAGCATGTATAAAGCATTCCCACAAAAATAACCAAGCAGCAAGACTGGAAATGAGGAAATGATCACGCAAAGCAAGCATTTCACCATGCAGAATCTCTCTACAAACAGATGTGAAAATATAGATTTCACCACTTGCAATGAAAGAACATTTTGTTCTGGGACTGCATGTGGGATATGCAAGCTCTGGCAGGAATTATTTAGCTTGAAATAAGTAAAGATAAATTAATCCAGTTTCCATTTAATATGCCAGGACAATTATTTTCAGCCTGTTTAAAAATATTCACAGAATGTACTTCAACATAACGTCACAAGGACTGACTTGAAAAAAGTGGTGCTAGCATGATGGAGGCCACGTAAGCAGATTCCCTGCTGAATTTGGCATTGTAGAAGGTAGCAAAGGCTACTGCAGCAGAAGTTGTAGCTGGCCCTTACTAGGATTTCAACAAAAGGAAAATGTAAGAAGTTTATGACCTGTCCTGTTTATTTCTTCATCCCAAACCAGTATTTTCTGAGCTGTAGGAGGAGGACACAACTCGCTACTGCTGGCAGATTTCTGTGTTCAGAACACTTATTCATGGTGTAGGGGAAGCTGCTCCCCAGGGCCACCAGCATTTCTGATGTCTCAAGAGGAAGTTCCTTACCTCAAGGTAAGGAACAACAACAGAAACAACTACAAACTAGCTACATTCTGACTGAGAAGAAAAATCAGGTTGAATGGTGCATTTTGAATGAGGCTGAAGTGAGGGGATACTTTTGATGGAGATGAAAATTAAAGATGAAACAGTACTAATATATTAACATTAATGTATTTGATATTTGATATTTTAAAATCAGGTACAGTTAAATAACAGAAAATCTTTCTGAAAAAAACCCAGTGCGGTCCTATTTGAGCAAGTTCAAATCAATGCATTTATTTTGATGTTACATTCCTGCAAGTGCTGGACATGGTCAGATCAGGCGCACAATGAGGTGTCTCTCCTTTTCCAGCCACACATACCAAGCTGCACTGGGCACAGCACAACAGCCATTCCAGCACATGTGGAACTTAAAAAATACAACATCAGAAAACTCAGAAGAATGTTGTTATTGGCAGTGGGATCCCCTTGTGTCTCTGTGCTTCACAGGTCTTTAAAGAAAGTGCAAAGACATTAAGTGCATGGATTATAAACAAAACAATTTATTGATTTAATGTATGTTTAGAAGGCACTTCCATGTTGCAGTTTAGAACTCCTTTTGGTAAGAAGGGGAATCCTTCATAAACCCCACCACCATTAAATAAAACACACAACTTCAAGGTCAAGTGAAACAACCAAAATATTCAGATTCTGACTATAAAATATGTACGTTCCTAGAATCACAAAAGAATCCATAAACACGAAATGGGGTGGATTTTTGCATTTACTACATTGATTGTTATTTAGGAAATTCAGTATGAGATTTATCCTAGCTAGTTTTTATCATCTCAGAGCTGGACTTCTAGTTAAGCTGGAGCAGACTTCTCTCACCTATATTAAGTATCTGTACAAACAAGATGAGCTGTTTTCTGCCGAAGACTATCCTGTAATGTCCACAGGGTAAGTTAACTTTAACATAACCAGATTTTTCTTTTTTTACTAGGGATTGAGGGTGGAATTTTAAAGCAAAATTTGTATGTAGTTATCAGTTACAATATTACTTCTGCATTTTGCATTAAACCAAGTAATCACTGATTAACAATAAACTTATATCTAAAAATAGGCTTCATCAAAACATTCCATAATGTGGCAGGCATTTCGGCAGTTGTCTCATAGCAGCAGATTGAGTGCTGGCACATTCCACTGATTAATTAGGTGTTCAGGCTGATTTTAACCATAAAANCCCCCCCCCCCCCCCAATGCTTTAAAATTTGAGCCAAATGCTCAAGAGGCAATCCCATAATGGCTGATCTACTTGAAATTAACATTGGTTGTCAACCAAAGCCATTTCAGAAACAGAGTAAGATTTCAGGCCCTTGTGCTAAAGCTAAAAGAACCAGCACAAATTCTACCACCTTTTTTGAGGTTTTTCATTTTTTGCTCAATAGCATGCAAATGCTCAAACTCAAGAATGCCCATTCAATTATGGAGTTCTAATTGCACTGCAGTTTTTTCACAGTCACTATTATACGTCATGGTCTCATTTTTTACATCGCCAGCACTACATCAACCCTGTGTTCCATCTCCATTGCACATTGAGCACCACAAATTTGGGCACACCTGTCTTAACATCAATACATTTAGCAAAATGTCATGAAGCGCACATTCCATTTCTGTATTTTTGTTCAGCCTGTCACAAGCTGACAGTGTGGATTTTGTAACCAGACTCCAGAAGTTTTCAGCAGTGCACTATTTCCATGCCTAACTGTAGGCACACTGCTTGGTACATATTGAAGCATGAGGTGTCTTTTGCTGTTGACAGGAAGGTCTCAAGAGGTAGAAAAATCCAAGACAGGCTTCTTTATGTGTCAGAAAAGCATTGGGATTAAAATTCTTTACTCCTTTTTGGAGTGTGGCCTGGAGAAGGGACCAGGTTGCTGCTACTGTCTACAAGGCACTGGAGGCAGGCTGCATCTGACAGTTGGGATCTGGAGGAAGCTGGTGTCTGCTTGGTGTTAGTAGAAAGGGTCTCAGGAAATGGCAAGAGACATACAGCTGTACCTCCACAAAGGGTGCAGGGCTGTCCCTGTGGTGGCTGGCAACACCACCTCTCTGGCTAAGAGTCCCGGGGACCTCCTTTGGTACAGCAGAAAAGGTCCACCATGTAGATATACAGTGATCCTCCTGAGACACCTGAACACCCAGAGCCCTTTACACTGATTACATACCTGAACTCAGGCACTGGCCAGCAGGGAAGACAAGATAATGACAGACATAAAAACTGTGTGACAAGGTTCTAATACATTTTAGCTAGAGCATATAAAATAGAGTTCATGTCTTTAGTCTCTAGTGCTCTAAAAACTTGACCAGCTGAAGATGTCGCATATTTTCCAGTAATATGGACCACTCTTCTTGAAGTGGGTTCTGAAAAATGCACCACAATCATGTCTGCCCATGGCAGAGATGGTAAAGGTGAGAAGGACCACCCCCACTGCTCCTGTGTTCAGCTCCCAGAACACAGCAGTGAGCAGAGCTTACATCTGGCCCTCCTTGTGGGTGAAAATTTTCCATAATTGCAATTTATAAATGACAGAAACATACTTAAGCATCAAGAATTAAAAAATCATCCAAAACAAAGCAGTGTGAAACAAATAACACCAAGGACCTTGAGGCCCATAAATCCATTCTATAAAAGAGAAAATGGCAGTATCTAGACCTAAATAAAAATGGTATTCCAGTGTTTACTGAGTAAGCATAGTGCTAAGACTGCTGAGAACAGTGTTTTTACAAAGAGGCTGGCAGGAAGCTGTGACAATATAAAGGTATAAAATAGATTGGAAGCTCAGTGTTAGTAAGAGACTGGTTATGATCACAACACTATTTCCTCGAAGTCAGTTCATTCTTTGAAGTCAACAGTAATTTTATTATTTATTTTCAGTGGAAATAAAACTGTTCCTTAACTGAAGACTGCACATCACTACTGAGTTTGGATTTCCAAAAATACAAAAATATTCCCTTTGAACAGAAATTATTGCACATTTTATCACCAAAGCAAAGCTGGAGTACATAATACTTGGTAGCAGTGTATAAGGCACATTGGGTCAGTGTTCTGGAAGATGAAGGGTAAGCTGCGAAGCTTCAAAAGGGGATACATACTACGTCACAGGACTGCTTCTGTCAGTAGCTCCAGGACACATGACAGTATGCAGCACAGGACTTGATTCTACTGCCATCTGCTTGAATACATAGACTCCAGAGAAAGACGTGTTTGCTTCACTGAAAGCAGAATTTATCCCTTTCTCAGGAGCAGGAAATTTTATGCACATCCAGACATAATCTAAGCCTAAAGGTAATTCAGCAGACAGGCTGACTGACAGATACACAGCTTTTGCCGTGTGGAGTAGAGGTAATGGATATATTTTACCAGTTTTCAGACACTAAAGGCTCCAGTTCAGTATCAAATAAGGGAAAGACAAAAACCAAGAGAACAAACAACATCTCACAGAGTTCCACCAGAATCCTTATTCACAGCTGTATTATTGTTGCTGAGTTGAATTCTGGATGTCCAGTTCAGTGACGTGACAAAATAGTCACAGCTTTGTTTCTTTAGTATTGGCCTCTGAACAGCCTTCAGGTCAAAATTACATTATTGAAATTAGCACCATAGAAATTATTTATAGAAACAACTAGAAGTTCTTCAAAAAGAAGTAGTGATTCAAGAAGGAATACAAGATCTTTAAAGCAAAATTAATTTTTTTAAAAAAACCTCAACCTATTCTATTAAAAATATATAATCCATGATGGAACATTCTATTTTACCTGTCATGGCAAATAAAAAATACTGCATACATAGGGTGCACTCAAAATCCATGAGGCCAAATTTCCCACTGAACTAAGTGAGAATTTTGCTGACACACCAACTGGAAATCTTTTATGGCCACTGCAATCAGTATTATTATTATTATTTCACAGGTATTTAGATTTCATCACATTACACACTGTATCATTCGACCTATAATAAATGAGTGTAATAAAGAACAAATTATGTCAACAATGTATATTCTCTTTTCCACACTACATCAATTAGCATGACCAAAACTGGTGTAACTATACCCAGTACTGATTGCGCTTCAAAGTTGGATTTGTTTTTCGACAATATTGGATCATTTCAGGATCAAGATTTAAAAAGTTGTTTTTAAGATGCCTTTCTGTAGCTGGAGAAACCACTGTAGGAAGCAGCTGCTCATGTCTTACTGCCATGAATGTTGAGGCTGTACTTCTCTCAGCTTCCTTCAGGAGAGGAGTCACTGTGACAGTGGGCACAGTTAAGCTCCGTTCCAGACATTGATCTGGACTGCTCAGGACTACATCTGTTTGACTTTTGACAAGAGGTTTTGTCTTCTCTTTCTTCTGACACATTAACAAAATGCACACAGAAGTGACAGCAACAATGAGTAGCACAGACACCAGGACCAGGGGGATGATGATGTACCAAGGGTTGCTTTCACCTGCCTGCTTTCTGGGACTCTTGGCATTAACCTGGTTTGTAGTCTTCAACTCCACAGATACACTGGTTCCCACTGCCAGATTTAGCAATGGGGCTTCCTTGTGTAGATTTCCCCAATGATTCTGCCCTGGCCACATAGTTGGTTCAGTCTTCTGTGGTGCTACTACAGGCTCTTCTTTCTGTGAGGAGAAGAGTGCCTCATCCTTTGAGGTAGAGTGAGCCTTGAAAGTAGTTGTGCTGGTTGCAAAAGGCAATTCTGTTGTAAAACCCTGCACAAGTGGAGGACTGTGTGGCACAACAGAATACTGAAAACACCCAACAGCAGGCTGCACAGCATCTGCCCTGAGGATAAATGTAAATGAGTCATTCAACAGATCAATGCCTGTCATATTTGTGTCTATGTCTAGAAGCAAAACACCACTATCAATGTCAGCTTGGGTGAATGTCTGAGTATCTTCAAACACTGCATCACTCACAAACCTTTTTTTTACAATCCTTCCATGAGAGGGGGGCACTATCACTTCAAATCTAGGATTACTGTTTGTCAATTTGGCTAGCTCAGAAGCATCCAGGTCACTGCTTCCAAATTTATAAACTGCTTCATTTGAAATCTTCAGGTCACGTATAATTTGTACTAAAGGCTTCACTGTGATGTTCAGCACTTGTCCTGTTAGATTGCCTTCTGCAGTGAAAAGCATAAACTCCAGTACTTCACTGGAAGCAGTGAGATTTGTCAGATGGTAAGAGAGCCTTCCTGAGTATAAATCTGCCTGCTCAAACTTAGTAACTTGCTCATTTCCAATCATGAGGTGCCCATATTTGAGTGGCTGAGTTATTTCATACGTAATATTAGTGCTTTTTCCATTTGTGACAGCTGCAAGCTGAACATCAGTAATAGTGACAGACGTCTGGCCCTGTGGCAGTGCAACATCAGTAAGGTTGACTAGGACAAGAGTGATTGGTATGACTTCAAGACTGAACAGTTTATATAAAGGGCGATGTTTACCATCAGTCACGCTGAAATAAAACACTCCAGAAGAAGAACTTCCATCCTGTACAAACCAAACTTTACCACTGTCAATATCAGCTTGTGTGAAATCTTTTATAGAGACACTGAGATTGCTTTTCATTGCTAAGTAACCATTATTGGGATTGCTAACAATGGTGTATTTCAGCTCAGCTGGGGCATTATCTAAGTCTTCAACTTTCAGATTCTCTGTCCCCAGCATTGACACATCTCCCTGCAGGACTTTCAAGTGCAGGCTTTTAGTCTTCAGTTCTGGAGATTGGTCATTCACTGGGAAAACAGTGATATTAAACATCTCCTCTAAAACTTCATTATGGGGCTTTGTAGCAGGCTTGCTCTTTAGGTTTAACCAAACAGCAAAAGTGAAATTGTCATTTAGAGATTCAGAATTATCATGTAAGTACGTAATTCCAAATTTGTTCAGTATGTATTGGGAGAAGTTAGGTTTTTCCTTGGTAATATTTCGTTCTCCAACAACAATCATGCCGTGTTGGGGTAAAGACACAACCTGATACCAGACTTCGTACATGGAGCGCTGTATGTCAGGTAGCTTAATCAATAGGTTTGAAGCATCTAAATTTGTTTTATTGATTAATACTCTACCTCCTTCCTGGACTATGGCACCTGGCAGAAACAAAAACAGAATCTTAGAAACTGAACATTTTATAGTTGCGCTATGCCAAAAACTACATATCAAACACTGAAGCCAGCCACAGAATTTTCTCCTTTGAGGAGAAAATTTCTCCGTGATTTCCACATCATGGCCAAAAGTATAAGACACTACTTTTAAAATACAATCACATGTATGAAACAAGATTTTCAACTGATGCATACGCTAAGATTAAAGAATTATCAATGTCTCAAAGCTTCTGATAGTGTTTTCACCAAGCACTATAGAAAACAAAATACCTTCTACAGCAGTAGGAAGCATCAAACACAGGTAGTTAATCTCATTTTTAAAGATGCAGTGAATGCAGCTTTCCAAGCTATTATCTACAGTACTCTCTCCCTCAGAAGTATTCTGGTCACTGCTTAATGAAGAAAAAGAAATCTTTGTTTTTTCTCAGTTCTTTAAAGGAACTCTGACAAATCCAAAGCAATTTGGAGCCCAAACAGCGAAGCATTTTTACCTGTATTTGACAGAAGACGACTATTCCAATCATGCCTGGCAATTTCATATGAAATAACAATATGGAACACCTGGATATCCAGAGCTGATGGTGGAGAGGAGACAGTAAATGTAAAGAAATCTTCTGCAGTCCAGTCAGTTGACTGAGCATGTAAGTGTTCATACATGATCACACCTTCATCTACCTGTTCCAGGTAAAGAAAAGAAACAAGTGTAAGAGGAAAAATGATTATAAACAGAGAAGTGTTAAGGACAGAAAAAATATATTGAGAACATTGTTTAAAGCCTTTGTACCTTAGTCCATGCACAGTGTATATAGAGTCACAGAATTGTTTAGGTTGCAAAAAGACCATTCAGTTCAAATCCAACTGTTAACCCAGAGCTGCCAAGTTTACCACTAAACCATGTCCCAAGTACCACATCTACACGTTTTAAAATATCCAGGTTGGTGATTCAACCACACTTCTGGGCAGTCTGGTTCAATATTTGGCCATGCTTCACATGAAGAAGGGTGTCCTAGTATTCCATTTAAATCTCCTCTGGCACAACTTGAGGCCATGTCCACTCATCGTACCACTTGTTACTTAGAAGAGGCTGACCTCCACCTGGCCACAGCCTCCTTTCAGGCAGCTGTAAACAGTGATAAGGTCTCCCCCGAGCCTCCTTTTCTCCAGGCTAAACACCCCCAGCTCCCTCAGTTGCTCCTCACAGGATTTGTGCTCCAGACCCTTCCCCAGCTCCATTGCCCTTCTCTGGACTCGCTCCAGCCCCTCAATGTCTTTCTTGCACTGAGGGGCCCAGAACTGGACCCAGCACTCGAGGTGTGGCCTCACCAGTGGCCAGTACAGGGGGACGATCCCTGCCCTGGTCCTGCTGGCCACACCATTGCTGATCCAGGCCAGGATGCCATTGGCCTTCTTGGCCACCTGGGCACACCCTGGCTCATGTTCAGCTGCTGTCACCAGCACCTCCAGGTCCTTTTTCCCTGGGCAGCTTTTCACCCACTCTGCCTCAGCCTGTGGCACTGCCTGGGGTTGTTGTGACCCAAGGGCAGGACCTGGCACTTGGCCTTGTTGAACCTCACACCATTGGCCTCAGCCTGTACATACACTGAGATTATCTTGCATTTCTCTTTCTCTTAAGACAGACTCTGTGCTGCTAGATAAGCTTACCTGAAATGTGAGGCATGAATGCTTACTAAAAGCCCTATGTGAAGAGTGGAGATCCATAACAAAAAACTATCTCAAACTAGCAATGGTAATGGTGATCACAAGCTCAGCTGGACTATATTTGTAGTAAAATCAGAGTGTCATTTGCCTAGGGGTTTTTTTCATAAAGACATTAGTAGGGATGGACTCCTTGTCTTGAAAAACCATATGAAACGTTGAAGGCTAATGCAGTTATTTCCTGCAAATAGTGAAGTATGCTTGGTAAGAGACTAAGAAAACTGTAAGTGTAATGACCGCTGATATTTACTCTCACTTATAAGCAAAAAGTTGATGGAACCACACAGTGGAAAATTTCTACATCACACCAACAGCGTACTAAAAGACAGGAAGGAATCTGGTTTGTCCTATCCCTGCCTGCATGGACATCATACTCAAGAGAATCTAATCAGTCCACTTCGAGTAATCAAGCTTAAAGTATCGCAAGATAGAGCAGTAAATCTCCAGAAAAACAAATGCACAAACAAGATAAAACCATTTCTCTCTTTAGATCACAAAAAAAAGGCAGTATTTTCAAATTATTTCTCGTCAGCTGGAATTATACCTGAATTTTAAGATCAATACCATAATACACTGGAACTGTAATAGAGTTCCTAATGACAGTAGGACTAGAATACTTTCTGAATCTCATCGAGTAGATTCCGCATCTGGTTTGCTTGATAATTTATTCACTGGCCTGGAGAGACGACAGTTATACCTATTAAATCCTTGGCAAGTTCCCAGACAACCACTGACCTGACCTGCACGTGTTAGTTTGTAATTGGCAGAGAGACCCCTGTCTGAGATGGTGCTAGTTCTAAATTTGTTATTTTAACACACTCCTCACATCCTGCAAACATCTTGAAGGGATTCATTAGCACACGTTTCTATCACATATGCTTGAAAGACGTGGGAAAAAACCAACAAAAACTCTGCTGTTATCACAGATGAAGCATTTTAGCAGTATAGAATCCGAGGTGTGAATAGATAGAGATTGAATCCTGAAATTACTGCAACAGCCCCCATTGAGATCACTAGGGAAGCTAGGCTTTAAGGTCAGTTTTTTCAGTAGCCTCAAAACCATCCCATTTTTTTCTCTAAAAAATTCAGACTGACATGATAAAATCTAATATGCACATCTCCAGGTTTCTGCTTTCCCTATACTAATTTCATTCTTAATAGCTATTACAGGACAAGCAAAAAAAATTAATGGCAAAAGGATATGTTAGTTCAGGGTAATTTTCCAAAGCCTCTAGGACTTCAAGCTGAGGACAGCAATTTTTTGTAACAAGTACATGCACAATATACACCCTTTAAACTCAAGAGTGCTTAATATCAATCTTCATTGGCTGGTTGTTTGGGTTTTATTTTATTGCAAATCCATGCCAATGTCTGAGCTAAGAACAGAATAGAATTGGTGAGGATTTCTGTGTTTACCTCTGCAATGACTCTAAATATAATGAAGAAGCTGTGGCTTGCTGCAAGATGAAAATACTTCTAAGATATCATAGAAAGTACTGCAGAGAAAAACAAAAAGCAAACACCATGTTGAAAAACTCCTGTGTTACTCAAGAGTGTTTAATGTGCAAATAATTTTCTTATATTAGCTGAACAACATCTGTTCAAGAAAAAATGTCTTGGAATGCAATGGTAATTTCAGTTCTTTTTTTTTTAATCCTTTGGCAAGAAAGCAATAAACCACAGGGCACAGGGAAGAGTTCAGCACCCCAGCAAAAGTGATAACTACTTTTGTAAGCTAGCAGCATAGTACTTTTCCAAAGTGAAATTTCAAGTTCCTCACCATAGAATTAGGTCAATGAAAACCCAAAGATCTACACTAATGCAAATTTTTTTAAAATTCAAATCAGATTTACAAGCTTATTACCAAAGAGAAAATAAATGCCTTAGTCTCCATTACATGAAAAATGTACAATGTTTGTAACATAAATGCAGTTTTCTCACTCATATTTAACTCTCTGTGATTACAACATAATGCACTGAAAGTTTATTTAGTATCCCTTTTTTCTCCCTTATATCTCATTCTCTACCAGAATAAACAGTAAGTTGGTTTTGATACCTTAATTCCACCTGCAAGAAGTCACTTAGCTCTACTTGTTTGAAATTAAAACGGCCAACGGAAATATCTCCAACAGACAAGAAAAGCATACATATTACTACATGCCAAATACTTACATAATTTACAAAGTTCAAAGGAAAGTTAGCTATACATTAGTAAAAACTAAAGCTATGGAGAATTAGTGGCATGTTCTGACATGGTACTGTCTGGTAAACACAAATAATGGTCATATCCATATGCAAAAGAAGTGACACTTCAAAACCTTAGCCGAAAGATTTTCTGTCTAAAGTGTTTAACTGTTTTATCTAATACTCATAAAAATCACAGACTTTGGGATCAGAAGAGAACAGTGTCATTATACAGTTCACCTCTTTCATAAAACATGACAGAACTCAGCAACTTTTGAAACAAGACCAGTAACACAATGGGATTAGACCATGTTTTTAATGAAAACCATTTTGTCTTCGTCTGTTATAAAGTCCAAGTGGAGATTCATTCCACAACAGTCCCTGGTCAGGTTGTTGCAACGTCTGTTGACAACTAATAAAAACGTCAACCCTTTTTCCAGGTTTTACTGGGCAAGTTTCAAATTCTGGTCAATAGATTTCCTTATTGCTACATATACTAAATCAAACAGCTAGTTTTAGAATCTATAACCATATGTTTTTCCATAAGCAGTCAGAAGATTGACTCCCTTTTGTCTCTCTCACTTCAATTTGCTGAGAACAGATTAATGCATGCTGAAGATATAGTTATATTCAGATTCTGCACACAGACAAGTAATTCTTTCGCAAAAGAATTCTTCCATAAAGTTACCTAAGCTGCCACGTTTCAGTCATTCAGCATGAGAACCTGTATCACTTAGTACTTCAAACACTTAGTACCACAGCCAATCCAGTCAATAAAAGTCATCTTGGGGACACCCATGAGGACTGTGCACAGCTGAAATGAATCTGATACTTGGACTTTTTGTAGAGAAAAAGACTGCTGCTTCTGCCAAAAACTAAACGCTTCCAACTTCTGACTGCTGGTTAATGGCACCAGAACAGGTCTTCTTGACAAATAGTGTTACAAGCAAAACAGTGGGAATTGCCAAGATCCTGCTAGTATCCAAGCAGAGGGGAACAAAGGCTCCTCTTGTGTTCATTACTAGATGCCAGATATTTAATGACATAGCAAATCTGAGTGATTGCACTGATGGGTCACATATGCCTAGTTACTTAACAGATGTAAATGGATTACACAAAGAATAAGCAACTGAGATATCCTTTGAAGTAACAATCTACCCCTCAACTAGTTGTTAAAAAGTAAATGCTTACCATAGACTGCGAAAAACTGAAGATTTCCTGAGTGGTACCATTAGAATCTACTCTGATCAGCCTTCCAAGTTTTGGGGAAGTTACAATCACAAAAGTTATAGTTCTATTTGCTGCATTGGTCACATCATTGGTTATAGCTTTCAGATCACGTCGTGAAATAGGTTTCCTGGAACCTAAAAAATGTCAATTATAGGAAGAAGATTTACAACAGCACTTTTTTCCAAAAGGTTAAGTTTAGTATGCACAACGCACACTCTCACCCAAGTAGTCTACTTAGCCTTTTAATAACGTAAGATCAGCAGGGTTATTCTTTTTCTAGTTACTTTCTGGTTACAACCCTTCCACAGCTTTTTAAAATCAAAAAGACCAGTAGTAGGATGTACCCTCATTTTAAAAATGCAAAAAATGCAGTTCTCCTCAGCACATGTAATTGCTAAATATCGGCTTCTGCAAAACCCACAAAAAGTATGGAATAGAGCATGTATAAGAAGTTTTGTTCCTACATCACAAGCGTAGAACTGAATTCAAACACCAATGTTTTTGGTATTCCCTGTTGCCACAGAAGACATAGGTGATTTGATTGAGAGAAGCCTCAACACAGCAAAGTTTCTAGTGAACACATAAACCAAAATCAATCATTAACAGAAGTATGCCTTATCAATATGAAATAGGGTTTTCATTAAATTAAAACATAAGTACTAAATTAAATGAATTAGGAAGAAGACCATATAACAAACATAACAGCCTGAAATGAAAAAATGTAGTATTTATTAAGGTAGATGCAGATCGAGTGGTGACAAAATCTTCTTAATATATAGCACCACACTAACCTAATTAAGATTATTACCTTCTGACTTAAAGAGTATAAAGAGCTTTCTGGCATTACTCAAACCAAGACAATTTTTGGCATTGCTGTGACAAAACCAAACTTAGTAACTTCCTAAAGAAAACAAGTTTCATCTGGCTTCTTTTTGATGCAGTTCCAAAGTACACAATCAGCAAAAATTTATGTTCAGTAATAATTTTGGAGGAGTAATAGATTGCCATAATCCCATTCCCCCCGTATTCCCAATTCTGCTTCCGTTTTCATATTTTCTTTTTTCCTTAAGCAACAAGCTTTTATAGGTTTCAATACATAATTTAAAAGACTACATAGTAGTATATATCCTTGAATTCTGAATTACCAATCCATCGCCAATAAAGCATAATGTTCATACAAGAATAACACAAAATAGCATATATATATATGTATACATGCTATAATATTCAGAAGAAAAAATATGGTAAGGACACTGAAGAATAAGGATGCTTTGCAGGCCATTATTCATACCAGGAGTCTGCTTGATCACGTCTGCTTGTGCTCTGGTTCAAATAACAACTATTTTGAAACAGAGTTACTATAAAAAGAACTTCTGCCTCTGCCTGTTTTCCCATTTTTACCTTCCCATGTCTCTCTGTGTCCATACTGTTTTTAAAAGTGAAGGAGTCCCTTGGGCTGAGAAAAATTCTCCCACGCAATATCTAATTGAAGAAGTCTTCCTCCTCTGCCTCTCCCTTCTTTTCCCTTTTTTGTGTGACAAGCAGGGAGGGAAGCATGATCTCGTGTGTACAGCAGAAGTGGTCAAGAATGTACAAGTGAGCACAACAGTTAATCAGACCACATAAATCTGCAAATGCAGTTATTTATCAATAACCAGCTACTTATGCAAATCAGGCCTTATTGCCTTAACAGAGTAGGACAGAGTAACTCTAAAACATGGTCGGTCACACTGTAGTGACGGAAGTTACTGCTCCAATTTTTCATAACCATACCCATGGTATCACACCCCTGCCATGACAGAGCAGGGCCATGGGGAGCAAGGATGTCTGCCACAAAACCCCCTTGACTCCTAACAGACCCGATCTAAATCCCTGCACAGCACAGGCTGAAATACAGTCTAGAGACACAGACAACAAGTCTATCATGCTCTCCTGTAAAATGGCACCGTCCCTCAAACATAGCCTTCTGCTTCACCCACTTCTGACCTTAGAGTTGAGAACCTTCTCCGGCAGCCACAGTAGTTCTCCTCCGGTCTAACGCCTCAATAAGGAGATGAAGTTTATTTGCCAGCCAACAGACTGGGCAAAGGAAAATGAAGTGAGAACACTGCCTGTGTGTTCCCAGTCACAGAAGGAAAGGTCACAAAAACAACACCACCCAAACACAGGGGACAGCAACAGAGATAGAGGAGAAAGTCACACAACAAGAACAGGTGATGCTGAGTAGGGCCAAGATAATCAGCTGAAGTAGAGTGCAATGGCATAAGGTTGGTGCCTAATAATTTTGTTACATATTTTTCCTGCCTACATTTAAGATTTGGAAAATGCTTTGGCATGAGCATTCTGCCTATCACTGCTAAACAGTTATAAATCATCTCATCTATGGACTGATTAGACAGCTCTGCTTCCAGTTAATTACAGGTCAGGCTTTCTCTCCTTCTCAGAGAAACTCAGCTCATTCCTTGTTGGAGCAATTGCCTTTCTGAAGAAGTAAACCCTCACACTGCACATATCTAGCATACACTAGAAAAAGCTAATATATCTAGCAGTCAATTTTCTGAGCACACTGAATAAAACAAGCTTCTGTTAAACAGAAAAAAACCTATAAATACATAAACTGATCTGGTATACCCCACACAAAAGAAGACAGCAGTACATGCGCTTATAAAATTGCGGAACAATATGCTTGAGAGAATAGTTTACATCCGGTCATGAAGACATGGTAAATTCTTCACAGTACATTCAATTTTTACTACCCTAGAGAGTAGACTTCTCAAGCTGGCTCAAAATTAACATTTTTTTCTAGTGCTTTAAAATATAACAGGACACTGGCTGTTGTTTTTATATATATTAACCATTTGGCACTGTTATTGTTGTAATAGTCACTTCATGATGGCAAAGTACAGCTGAATGCCATACAGCTCCAGAACGTACCATAAAGAGAACATGTGAAAAAGCTAGTAACACTTTTTAACACCTAAAAGGAATTTTGCTAACCCAAAGCAAGTGAGAATTCAGGAAAAAACTGCTATTTTGGATGAATACAGTTTGCAGTGCTGAAAGAAATCCTGTATTTTGTAAACTAAAGAACTGACTGACAGTCTAGAGACTTTGCCTTCTACAGAAGTATTAGGCATACTTTTCTTACAATTATCATTGGCTTAGGATAGAATTCCAGTAAATCCCCGTGCCAAAGGCAACTTTACACACCAAAATTGCAGGTTAATAAGCTTTGTAAGTGGATTTATGTGAATCCCATTTATACTGACAGAATCAGAAGATCATGCTGCTACAATCTCTTTGTATTGCCTGTGTTTAAGAGGCTTTTGCTACAAACCTTTGTTTATGCAACTTATATTCAGGAATGTTTAAGAAGATAAAGTGCTCCTCTTCCACATCCAATTAATTAATCAAGGTACAGATTAATACCTCTAGAACTCTGCCAATTCTTGATGCCTCTCTGATTCTACAGATCATATTCAGAGAAAAAAAAAAAGAAGGCAGCACAAACAAAACTGTGATGTGAGATATTGCTGAGAGAAAACTAATCTTTATTTCTCCTTAAATCCTGTAACAAATGTTAGATTCCTAACTCAATGACGGATTACTCTTGCCAGCGCAAAGGAGTAAATGGCTTTGGAGAGACTTCTAAGCACATCAACTCCTTCAATGGTATGATTTCATTAAAAAAATTCTCAGCTGCTGAACCAGCTAACTACAAATGCACAAATATGAATCAAAGTTTTCAGTCTTTCTGATTCATGAGTGAGTCTGTGCTGCTCTCCATAACTCATTTTAAACAAAAGAAAAGTGAACTAGTAATCTGGAAAACTTTCATGTGCTATTCAGAATGTCATGGACACAAGCTTCACTATTCTGTCACTCTTACCAGGCAATATCACAACCACCTAAGACATCTCTAAATATTTGAATAGAATATAGAGCTTTTAAACAAACCTGAATGGGAAATCTCCAGAGCGTACGCAGACAGCGTTATTGTCACACTCTACTTGAACATTTCACTGCTAGTTTCTCCAAGTATGCACATATCAAAAAGTTAAAGATTACAAAGCAAGAAAGTACTGTGCTGTTTGAGAAAATATTAACCCTTTTAAAAAAAATAGATAAATGTCCCCAGGTACAGTTTTCCATAGTTTAGTCAGTTAAGGATCTGACAAATAACTCTGTATTATGCAGTATTTTCAAGTGAAAAAAATCATGATAATCTTAAAAAACAGACCTGGAAAGACTCTGAGTCCTTTGTTCACTTCAAGGGTAATAACCAGCATCCGAGCTGTGATGCTAAAAACCTGTTTGGGTGCAAAGTTCAAACCATCTGTCACCTGAAAGTTGAAGCCTCCAGACATTGCTCCTGTAGAAATCAAAATCATAAATTTATTCTTGTATTACTCTGTCATACAAAACACAAACATACACTGGACACCTTTTGTTCTTGGTGACAGTGGCATATTGTTGAGGAATACAGTCAGTGCAGGTAGCTCTGGGTGCAGCTGCAGTGAAGCTGCAGGCTGAGCTCGGGGTGGCAGGAGTCCAAGGCAAGAGGCCGTGAATTGTCGAGCCTTTGCTTAACAAAGGGCACTGGGACCTGCAGGGAGGGGAGTGGCACTCAAGAGACACCGCAGGAGCCAAGGGCTCCAGACTGTCATGGCTTAGACTGTGAGGTCTATTGGTCAGGGTCCCACCTCAGGGACTCAGGGACTTGAGCTGTTATTCTGTTTTTGCACTATGATTAAATTATTTTTAGGGTACATGCACCTGAGATTCTGCTAAGGCAAACCTGGGGTCAAGTCAGTGAGAAAATCTTGTCTGACTGTGAGTGTGGGGCCTGCAGACAGTCATGCAGGGCTCTAGCAGGGTTCCTATCAGCTCACTGGAGCCACCAGATGTGAAGGGTCTTAACAATGAAAGTCTTGGGTGGTGTCAGTGTGACTTCACAAAGCGACTCCTGGATGGGCAAGACAGGAAAGTTTCCTTAGCGATATATCCAAAATTATCCTGAAAGCAACTTTGGATCAGAACCTTTGTATCTTAATTAGAATGAAATAAATTAATCATGCAATTAACACCATCCCCAGGAAAAACTACTGGCTGTTGTTTTCAGTGAAGGCCAGACACCCCTTAGATGTAAATCAGAAAGAGTGCCCCCTTTTTCTTCACTGACTCAGTGGAGCTGAAATCAAGTTAAACTTGGGGAGACAATGACTCCCAGATTTCCAACTCCTTTTATGCCCTAGAGAGAGGTCCAAAGCACTTAAGCAGTCGCATTTAGGCAAAGAAGGAATTAGAGGGGGAAAAGTATCTAGAATGTTCTTTCATTTTGTTTTACATTTAAAGGTCTGAATCAACTCTTGGGTTGTTTCCTTAGCCTCTTTGCTGCACTTTAGGTTTGCTGAAGAAGGTATGTTGTCACAGCTTAAACTATTTCAGAGGTTATGCGTACTCATAATAAATGCACTTTTTCCCCTTTAATCTTAGGACCTGTATGTGCTTTGGCACATACAATAGCAAAATATCTCCAGGAGTCTGAGTGGATTCCTGTAAAAATACATCTCTCAGAACTGACAGGCTGCTTTTAAGCAGAGGCTCCTCAGGTCATTCAATTAGGTAGAAAGACAAAATGAAAAAGTGAAACTAACTGTTGCGAAGAGTCACCACACTGTTTAATTTGCTTTGCCCAATTTAGCCACATGATACTGCTACAAGAATGTAGACACTGAAAGCCAGAGGGCACCATGTGCTTTGATGTATAGATCAGCACACCTTGCCTAACTAAAAATTAACAGATCAGGAGAATCAAATGTGGGTTCTGAGACTATAGTTAACAACACCCCTGAGAAATGCTCTTAAATTCAGGCAGGCACTGAAGCAGCTCTGGAAGATGAGGTCATATTGTTTCTATTTTAAAAGTTTTTTTTTCTGATGTATTCTCCTGATAAAAATGAACCAGTTGGTTATTTTAAAAAGCATCGTGGAGTCTACTATTTTCACTAAGTTGAAAAAAAACCCAAGCAAACCTGCTTACATAGCCTCGCTTGCTTTTTTAGTTAAGGTAGATCAACTGCTTGATTGTCACAGCCATTTTGTCATCAGCAGTCAGGAACAGAACAGCATCTTGAAGTTCCGCTTGGATGGAGCATTTATTATTTTATCACAATTAATTTTTAAGGATGTATCTGATCAGAGGTGATTAAAAGGACACCAGAAAGGGGGTTTGTAAAAACTGCATTGAGAAGACACTAAGACTTCAGAACCAACAAGAGTTCAATACATTACTGCCCTAAGAAAAACACTGGCAGGGTTTAAGGGCAGGCCCTATACTGCAAAAGCAGGAGAGGAGCACCCTGGAGTGAAGTAAGAATGAAAAAGGGAAGGAATTCTCATGCTTAAAGAGGGGTACAGAAAAGGAAAGGTGTGCTCTACTTTTGCATTTACACTTGATAGAACAATTGGGGATTATGGAGGAAACAAATTCAAGGGGAAACCATGAGAGCAAAGATGAAGATTTGTAACTCACTGCACAGAATAAGCCGCACAACGTAAGTCATAAGGCTGGGCAATATGAAGGGAAAATTCTGAGGTCTAATGTAGAGGCATAAAAGCAAAGTATGGTAGTACTTTCATTGGAATTACAAAAAACACTGAGGATGGAGAGTCATTGCCACATACAGGTGTAAAAAATGTATAGTGCCATGAGAAGTAGCCAGAGCATGAAACAGCTGCCTCTGCCAAGAAGATGCCCCTTGGAAAGGGCTCAAGTGAGTAGGAAGAGTAGATGGGGGTACTTCAAAAAGAAGTCAAAGAAACTAGTACACACAGTAAGACTGATGACAAGGAATAGCGAAAACGCAGAGAGAAGGGATAAAACTGAATCACAGCAACAACATGAGGGAAGGCCCCAGGACAAGGCTGGGGGCAACAAGATGAGAGTAACAATTACATTTCCAGCAAAAGGTCAAGATGAAGGAGGAAAGAAAATCGGTGACCACGAAATGAAAAGAAGCGAAAAGACAAGAGCACTTTGTGAAGCACTGAAGAACATAAGGTTGAGCATATGGCAGAGCCAGAGCAGCTGCAAGACCAGACACACAACCTGGGCAATTTTATGTTACAAATTTACTGTATACTCCCGCTCACTGGAGAACAAATTTTTCTGTTCTTTTCACTTTTATTAATCAAGATTCACTCCCTAGGACCAGATGTACATTTGCCCTTTCTGGAATACAGAGTGGATTAATTTCCTCACACTGAGACTTACCACTGTCCTACCATCATAGGGTTTTTTACATGTCAAAGTCTCCCTTGGAACAATTTAAATAGCTTGGCTCACTTTTGTCATGCTCTTGACCTTTCATTTCCTGACCAAATTATTTGAGCAGGGTACTTAGAGCTCACCAGCAGCTGCTTGTAAAGCAATTTCAGCAACACATATGCACTCTGCAAGACAGCGCATTGAATGCAGAGCACTTTAACTTCGTGAAGACACAGCACAAACCTGGAGTGACTGCTGCACCCAAGGGAGCACTGGAATTCCAGCCTGCCTCAGGGCTGGCAAGAGAGCAATGCACCTCTTCTATCTCCAGCCTAAAACAATGATTTATTCCTTCTGTAGCAACTGCTTTCTTCTTTCAACTGAGGTAACATGGTAATAGAGCGGGAACAGAAGACAGGTAGCTATCACACTGTGAAAGCCCTACCTCTTCTGGCTGGAACCCCACTGGGAAGCTCATTCCTGTGGCTTCCCAGCACTGCCACTCTAGGATGCATGAAGCTGCCCTGACTTCTTTTGTTCCCCACGCATTCTCTCAAATGCACAAAAACCCAATCTCTAGCACTGAACACTGGGAAAAAGAGCCAATGTTTAAAGCTTAATTCCTTCACAGTCTGGAAGGGACACTGATATCTGACAGATGATAATAATTTCATCATCCATCACTACACTGTGGCAGGTATCTGTGAGTCTGTTGGTCCATGAACAGCTCTGCACTGCAGCAAGATAGAAAGGCTTCAGGAAATTTTCAATCACAATAGTAAAAAAATGGATTTCATGTCTCTGAAAGGTGCATGGAAACATTCCCCTAATGCAAAACTGCTTTCAGATAGAAGGCTGCTACAAAATGAGTCACAAGAACACCAAAATTTCCCAGTGAGCACACATTTAAGTAGACATCAGACCCTTTCTTGTTTAGTTTTTGAGATAATGTATCACATAACCAGTGCTCTGAGATCTTTGTGACATTACAGTGGATTACAAATGCAAATATACCAAATAGGAGCAGTATTTTGGTAGCTGATGTGGTTATTTTTGAAATCACATACCATTGTGTACAAATACCAGCTGTCCTTTAATTATATGAGCCTGGGTAAAACTAAGGATGCTCTTCTTTGGAGAAGACTTCAGAGCCAAGTGCCCATTGCTAGGTGGAGTAATGGAATATACCAGTTCTGATGGTGATGAGTCCTTGTCTTCTGCACATAGGTCATCAGTAGTTATTTCTGTGACTGAACCCACCCAGACCTGGAAAAATAAAAATAATTTTAGAAAATTATTTAGAAAGGGGAACTTAGAATTATTATAAAGAAAGAAGATGTATACAAAAGAAAATTGGGACTACAGGCGAAGGGGGGCAGGAATGCATGACACATGACTCCAAGAAAAAGAAAGAATACAGATTTGTGCTGTGCAACACTACCAGTTATGACAGGTTTCCTTACTGTCCATCCAAACCTCTGATCATGACCTGGCATAGTTCATCCTGCCAAATCATTTTTGAAATACATGACCTTGAGAAATAATACAAGCAAACACACCAGTTAAGAGTTTCAGACAGTTGCAGTGCTCTATTTGCTCTATTTGTCAAGCATTATACAAACTCTTAGAAACATAACAAAAATTGTATTATGATAACTGAGTCAAGGAGCTGCCTTCCAACACATACACATGAATATTAGTGTCATGTATTTCACAGCAGGCAAGGCATTCATTATGCTCTACTTTCACCAGCAGAAGAGATAAATGAAAAACAGCCTGGGGACAGCACAAACTCTAATACAAATGGAACACTTGTAGCTGCATTATTTTCTTCTAACAAAACACACTATAGGCCCTTTTCTAGGCTCAGTCCAGCGGGAGATGAATGAACCAATGTCTCCAACAGCTGCCTACCATTTTGCAAGGTCATGATCCTAGACAAAACAGTTAATTAGTTTTTAGAAAGATGGTATATTCTTCATCTCTGCTGTATTTTCTTAATTCTAGAAAATCTAAATCTGGAGCAGATTCTAAGTCTAATTCCATAGAAGGACCACAATGTTGATAAGAGGACTGGAGCACTGCTTCTATGAAGTCAGACTAAGAAAGCTGGGGCTGTTCAGCCTGGAGAAGAGAAGGTTGTGTGGATGCATCATAGAAACCTTCCAGTATCCGAAGGAGCCTATAGGAAAGCTGGAGAGGAACTCTTTGACAGGAACTGTACTAAGAGGGCAAGGAGTAATGGGTACAAACTGCAAGAAGGGAAATTTAGTTAGGAAGAAATTATTTACTGTGAGGGTGGTGAGACACTGGAACAGGTTGCCCAGGGAAGCTGTGGATTCCGCAATCCTGGCTGTGTCCAAAGCCAGGTTGCATAAGGCCTTGAGCAGCCTGGTCTAGTGGGAGGTGTCCCCTGCCCATGGCAGGGGCAGTTGTGACTAGATAACCTTTAAGGTCCCTTCTTTCAAGCAGAAAGGACTGCTCGCTGAGTTTCATCCCTACCTTACAGGATAACTTCTTGTTTGGAAAGGGTAAGCAACGGCCCATTTTACTCTTCATCTCTGCTGTAGTTACTTGGAATTACGGACGAAAGTGCTAACAAATAACAATACATATTTATCTCAACACGAAATGAAATTCTTAAAATATTCACTACATCAACTATTTCCATGCCGAAATTATATCATAGCTTAAAATCTAAAGAGCCTAAACCTTTAAATACCTCAGCCTGAGCTTCAAAAGGCACACTGCATCATTCCTTCCTTTCTTCCTACGGTCTTAGTACACTTAAAAATATCTGGCAGTAACATCATACCAAATGTTTGAAGAGGAAAAATGATCCTTAACAAAGGGCATTTTACCTCTGCCAAAGCCAAAAATCAGCAATCACAATTCACTAAGTATTCATTTTACTTTTTAACAAGAACCATGAAAGAAAACCTTTTAAAACCACTGAAATCTGTGCCATCACACTTCAATAGAGGAAAGATTTCGCTCTACTTTGTCTCACAAAATATGTGCCATGGAAAAAGAGATATTAAAATGAAGTTAGATGGTTTTTTTCTAATTAGAAAAAGAGTTTCAAAAGTAAGTTTATAATAGTAAATACTTTGCAATTAGCAAATAGTTCTTTTCTGCCCTGAAATATGTATTTCACTGTAATGTAATTATTCATATCAAATTTTGATAAAGAATAACATTTACAACACAGGATGATAAATGACTAGGTTTCAAATTATTTTCCTTACTAAAGGAAAAATAATTAAAATTTTTAAGTGTTTTTCTATAATTTCTAATGTCAGTATTTAATTCTGTTGTTCCAGAACATTACCACAGAATGTTTTTTAAGTACTATACATGGCCTGCAACATGATCCTTGAGGAATGGAAGGAGATCTAAAAGCTGAAAAGAACTGCAGGGAAGCAACCATTGAAAACATATCAAGAATTATACAAGCATCTTATTTTTCATATCTGGGATCAAGATCTCCTTGAAGAACTCCATGTATCTGAACTTCCATGATGTAGCATGACACTAATTTTTCATGAGCCTAACATATTCCACAGGCATGGTCCAAAAAAAAGTTGATGACCCTGCTGATGGGAAATAATTTATTCTGCTCTACTTATGGGATTCAGCTCATCAGTGTCTCCTTGCATGCCACATACCCTACCAGACACTCTGCATTCACATTTTAACAGTCTAGTGAGCGTCTTAGAGAAAACAACAAAAATAACCCATTTAAATTTGTGGGTTTTTAAGAAAACCTAATTCTAGGAAAATATAGCCCTCTTGTGGCAACAGGAGGATACAGTCGTTTCTCAGCATTGATACCCAAGTATTTAAACACACACATAAATGCAGTATATAATGCCAGGATAGTGATTTTTTTCAAAACATCCTATTTCCCTTACCCATTCCTACTCCAGAAAAAAAATGTCTATAGTACCTGTGGAAATTTTAGGAAATTATATCTAAAATGCTGATAATATAAGTTTCTAAATAAAAATATAGCTCACAAATTTGTTGCAATGGAAAGACTTTAAATTAAATGCATTACAGAAGTTCCCAGGACAGTACCACTTTCTGCATCTTATATGTTATGTCATAAATTCTGAGCTGGAGGGGGTGTGACAGGGTGTTCCACCTCCATCTCTCACTCACAAAGCTGATGCATTGATAGCCCAGGCCAAGTCAACGACCCAAGTCAACGACCCAACAAGAGATTATCTCTTGGCACCTGAGAGCCTAAATCCTGACCAAGGAATCAACATCTGGGTGGGGGGGGCGGGTGTAAGAGGTGTGGAAAGAGATGAAAAGATAAGTAAGTGACCAAAAGACACGCTTTTACACTATAAAAGGCACATGAAATATCACTGAGGCAGAAGCTTTCTGCATGTACTCTGAAGCGTGGAGGAGCTTCTCCCCAGGTCTGGATGCAGGTCTGTGGTTACTTTCTCAAGGATTGAGAGAAAGGTTCATATTGTATATACCATCACCAAATTGGTGTTGGTAAGATATATTGGTTTCCTAAATCGTATTATTTCTTCGCTAGCCATAACAATAGGTACCTCAATTTGCACTGTATATTATCTACTAGTAGGTTTTTCTTCTTTTTTCTTTTTTTTTAAGGTTTATTTTGTTTTTATCTTATTTCATTTTTATTTTATTTTATCTCTGTGTAGTATGTAGTTTTGTCCCAAGTAGTATGTCTGTTTATTTTTGTGTCTAATAAATGATAATTTCTGTCATATTAGACCTAATCGGCCCATTATTAAAGAACTTGCGAACGAGACTGAGTCTTGGGGTGTGGGCACCCCAATAAAAGCCACTGTCTGCTGCCAAAGGCCTAGGCAAGAGGCAGAGATTTATCTAAGCTCCTGTCTCCATTCGTAACAGGGGGGGAAAAAAAAAAACAAAAAACCAAAACACCTAAAACCTTAATTTACTTTCACTTCCTAGAGAAAAACCAAAAAACTACACCCAAAAAGGCTGGTTGTCTGTACCCTGAAACTCTCCCCATGGTATTCATAACCTCGATAACAACAGACAAAGTTGTTTGAAGAAGGGAGGTTATGGTTGCCTCTGAAGTGAGGAAGCTAGACTTAGCCTCATTCAGCATGTGTGTGAATGCCCAATAGTTTCCTGCATTTGGCCAGAAGCCCATAAAAAAGGCCAAAATTAACTTCCCTATGCCCACACCAACATCACTGGTGATGTAATGCACCTCTTCACTTAAGCTGCTTCTCAACAGCAGATGCAATATCCTAGCCTACTTTTAAATCTTTCAATGGTTCCTTTTGACTCTTTATATTGTGATCCGCAGAATTTCTGAGGTCCTAAACTTCAGTCAATTCAAACACTTCTACTGGACTTCAGTTTTCAAAGTACTGGTCTATCATTTTATAGTTCTGTACATTTCCAACCTCACAAAATATAGAAAAGAGCTACTGAGTTTTTAAAAGCAACATAGTCTATTATTCAGCATCTCCCACTAGCAATGCCTTGAGGAGCATAAACTGTGTGGGTAGAACATGGGCTCAGCCACTATTACCCTACACAGGAATGCCTGTCTCATCTCAATATTTAGCAGGACTAAGAAAAACCTGTTTTCTTCTACCTACTGAGGATATGCAAGTTTGATTTGAGGAAGAATCAGCTCAGTGAATTATTCCTCCAAGCAGATAATTTGACTGCCAGCTTTGTTTTAGACTGCACACGAATCCACCATTTGTATGCATATTGGTACCCACTCACAACAAATACAAACCTGATCTCTCAAAAATGGCTTGTGCATGACTAGCAAAACCACAGGCACAAAGGCAACATCCTAGTTCTAGTATGCAGACTGTCTCCAGTGGAGAGGACCAACTCTGAGCGGGTGAAGCTTTGTTATCCTTCCTCTTGGGAAGCCTAGATTCACAGATATTTTTAGAAAAATCCATAACCTGTTTTGCAGTGCACTGCACAGCCTTAGTCCTGTTAATAGACTGTAATTTCAGCAGTTCAATGCCAACAGTTTAATGCCAGCAATGCATCAGAACAAAGACACAGAAAAATTTGACTGAGCACAGTGCCCCTCTTCTCTGTGACTTGACAAACATCACTGCATGCTGTGCTGATGTCTGCAGAGTACCACTGTAATTACTTCAGCCAGGGAAGGTTTTTGCTCTGTGCCACCCAAATGTTTGCGAAGGCTGTCTGCCTTTCTGCCAGCAGCCTCTGCACAGGGCAGGATGTCTTCTGTTGTGGGCAGGGCATCTGCATGTTACCTGCTGTAACTGCGAAGCTGCACAATACTGCCACTATAGCTATTTAAAAACTATGTGTTTTCTCAAGCAAAAAGGCTAAATACACAAAACAATCATCTTTACAGTAAAACACTCTCCAACACACAACTAACTATGTAAAATTAAATGCATGTTTTGGTACTATCAATTTATAAACTGCATCACAGAGCACTGGGAATGATGGCAGCCTCAAAATATCTTGCTTAGCTTCTTTCAAACCAATTCCTACGTATCTTCGCTGCCTTGACATCTTCCAGTTGATTTACTGTGACCACAGGCTTATTAGCTGACCCATGTTCGTTTCGTTCTGCTTTTTGGAGTCACTTAACTTGTTTTTACTCATCAGATCTCAGACTGGAAGTCTTTACACATGGGGGCTTTTTGGGTGCAGTGAGTTTACTAAATTGGTTCTAGTTACTGAGTGCTACACAACTGAGTGCTACACAAACAAATACTATACAAATATGTCCTGGTTTAAATACTATAAATAAACAAATTAATTAATCAATATGAAAATGCATTGAAACTGAAATGACAGCAGTCACTTCTGTAGTAGTAGGTAACTTCTCAAAGAACAGTAGATTAAAAAGTAAGTTATGGTTATTAAGAGCTAAAGGTAGCATCAGTCAACAACTTATAAAGATTTTCTTCAAGATTTTTTGGGGAGAAGGAAGAAAAAAGTTAACATGCCTTTTTCTTAGCTCACAGAATCACATAGTAATAGCTTCAGTGACTGCACTAATATTTTGACGACTCTAGATTTTCACATTCTAGATTGCGTTGCCTTATTTGCAACTTTTAAAGAAGGAAACACTGCTGTTTTGTGTAAGAAATACCCAATACATAACCAATTCTCTCTTGTCCCATCCCACTGGGACATCTGTACAGGAGCAGCCAGCATAATGTACCTCAGCAGCGCTGACTCTTTAGTACACTTCATGGTAAGATGCATATGGGTGGAAAGCTGTGCAAACACAATAGTGAAAGGTTGGCATTCTCATCATCACTATTCTTGGTACTTTTCTAAGTTACATGTTCACTAACAGCCCTGAAGACACTGCAACAAACAACACTAAAACATCCAGTTGCAAGCCATCCACCACCACAAGCCCTACATCAGTCTGAGAGACTTCACGCAACTGCAAGATTAAAAGATTAAAAGAATGCTTATTCAGCCTTCTAGACCAAATTTACAACAGCCAAAAGTGTTCTCCATGATGTCTAAAATCTTCCTAAATACAAATAATCTATGTACTGCCTCCTTCCATTAGCATTAATTTCTCTAAATCCAAGGACTACTATGTATTATATTGACTATCCTACCACATACAAACCCAATAGTCTGTTAATGAATTAAAATAATTAATTTTAACACTTCAAAATGCTGACAAACATACCTGAAGAATTCTGTTTACTTTTACAACAGGAGCTTCATCATTTACTGCAGTAACATTTACAAACACAGTTTGAGGCAAACTTTGTTTCCACAACTCCGTGTTATTTACTAGTACAGTAAAACTGTCCATCAGTTCTTCACTGTCATCATGAACATAGTAGATTAATTCTTGTTCCACCTGAAAAATACAAGAAGCTTAAAAACTAAAGAGGCTAGAAGAAAATAAATGTCACATTGAAAAATATCCTAGTCAGGGCTCTCTGTATTTACTGGATGAACATTTTATGACTTCTAAGACTTTATTTAAGCTGTAATATCAAATCTGTACCTCTATCTTTGCTCCACTCACAACAGTAAATTCTAATGCTCATCTATTTATTCCTCTAGACAGAGTATCTTGCCAGTCTTGGCATTCTCCCTTCCTTCTGAAGGGAAAATGGAAATCCAACCCCACTACATTTAACAGTATTTCCTGGAATCTATAAATTGAACATAGTGTTACTAGATGGTAACTTATGATACCATTTTGCTTCTTGGAGCTAAAAGACTCAAAATTAGCACATTGTGCATATACTGGCTGGCTGTGAGCAAAGAAATTATCTAAAAAAATTACCTTTTTTCCACTTTCATCCTTTTTCCATTTACATACCATATGCACTCCTTTTTTTCAAAATGCACTCACAGTCTCACGCCAGAATATCTACCTGAACAGAAAGTAATTCTGCCTGAATGTGAGTGGCCCATCACTGTCCTGTAATTATATCACACTAATCTGTGTCAATAGTTCCATCAAGGTAGTTATATGGTTATATATAACAAGGCACCTTCCCTCCCTACTCCAAATGGCCAGCTAGAAACTGCAGAAAGATCTTAAACTCAAGGTCAGAATAAAGCTCAGACTCATGTATCTCACCACCTCTCACAAATTCCCATGTCTTTCTGCAATACAAAGAATTAATCAAGATTATATCTACAAAGATCCAAAGGCATTACCTGTTTTCTGGTAAATGTGGCTAACTTTACTCCAGGAGTACGAGAGTTTTCAATATAGCCATGTTTTGGCTGCTCAGTTAAAATGAATTCACAGCTGAGTCCTGCTAAGTGCTTACTAGAAATTTTTAGATAGTCTTCCACCAGGGCTTTTGAACCCCCTTCAATTACTGTGAAGTTCTGTACTTCCAGTGGAATCATTCTGGGGATGATGTCTACAGAGATCTCTATTCCACTCACTGTTCGGACACCATTGGTCACATCCAGAAAAAAATAGTCATCCAATTGGTCAGAAACCGTCTGCACATACTGAACTTTGCCCTCGTCGACATCTTGCTGTGTGAAGCTCAAAACTGGCCTTTGGTCAGAACCAAGATAACTTCCTTCTGAGGAAAACTTCCGAATGTATCCGTGTAGTGGAAGCTGTCTTACTGTGAACACAATCTCAGATGGAGAACTATTTTCATGAACAACCTTAAATTTAAGAACATATCCCAAAATTATTCAAATGGAAGTGGGAGAAATTCTGTAATTCTCTTTTGAATTTTTCACTTTTAGTCCTGGGATTGTCTACCTGACTAAATTGGCATTCCTAATTTGGGTTACACAGTTCCTAAAACAATACAATACTTTAAGGCGACACATGTTAAATAAAGGTAGCATGAGAACCATTTTGTAACCCCAAATATGTTTTGTAAGTTTTGAAATGGAACATACTGCATAATTAACTAATGGCCTCACAGCTACAAATCCCTGCCTGAAACAAGGATTTCAGGATTGCAGTAACATGCAGCCAGAGCCCTCTCGTGGTGGTTACTGGAAGGATACACACAAACAACAGGCAGGGAAGAATTAAGCAAACAGAAATGGCCTTAGGTTTGTGACTTGACATTTTTTAAAATTTTGCATGTAACCATTAAATTATTTTAATTCAGCTAGCTCCAAACTAAATCAAGCTAAATCTTTTCTTCCTTGGTATTCCCCACCAGCTCAATTAAGAACACAATATGGAGTACATATAATTGTTACAACTAAAACAAATATATACATGCAGTATCTCCAACTCCTGATTTTCTTGAGCATCAATATGTAATAGAGTCAAAGACTATGGGCAATCTTTTTCTTTAACATAATCAGTTTTCCTTCCTAAAAATGGAAGCTTGCTAGTGTCAGTCTCTCCTGAACGAAGCACCCAGAAAGCAGTCATATTAGTGGCAATCAAAAGGAGTTAAAGAAGACACAAACTGAAGACACTGCAATGGCTGAAAAAACAGTGAGAAAAACTTGCTGCAAGACTGCAGGAAATAGATAACATGGTTAACCTACTTGCAGTTTTCCTTTACTGATTTTAACAGGTTTTCCTTCTTCAACCAAGAGACTGTTTTTGTTCACAATCCTTGGTGGCTGCTGCTGACTCTCCAAATATATGCGAACCTGTAGTCCAGCATCCAGATGAACATCTCCAGCACGGACTGTAAAGTTAAATGTGTCAGTAAGGCTGCTGCTGTCATCGTGTCTGTAGGTCACATGTCCCTTTATCAGATCAAGTTGAGTAAAGGAATCCATTAACAGATTATTCACATATATTCTCCCATATTTTGGAAAGGAGAGTATCTCATATGTAAGCTCGTGATCATTTCTTATGTCTTGGTTTGTAGTAACACTTAGGTTAGCAATTGAAACAGTTTCTTCTTTACCTTTTTGAACCAACAATCCTGTATTATTTGCCAACCTAACATAAGGATCAGTGGCATTAACTTCCAGAAGCAAAGAAGTATGGTGCTTGCCATCTGTCACAAAAAGCACAAAACGCCCAAAATCTACACCATGGTGTATAAACAGGACTTGCTTTTGCTCCAGGTCCACTTGTTTGAATTGGTAGAGTCTATGCAAAGTATCATTTGTTAGCACCAAGTCCCCATTGGAAATACCACGTCTAGTATACAGCAACTGTCCATCATCAAAATCAGAATCAGGATCATGATAGCAAAGATCTGCCAAAGTTAATAATCGCTGACCATTTCTCACTATGTTAAATATCTTATCAATTACGCGTACTGGTTTCTCATCATTCTTCAGCTGGACAGAAATGTAGAATCTAATTTCTACTGACAAAGGTTCTATTTTTTTATCAAAGTCCGTCCCCTTTCCTGACTCTTTGCTGGAAGCTCTGACAAGAAATTCGTCAAACATGGTTTCAGAATCATCATGCACATACATAAGGCTCCTATCAGTTATATCTTTATTAGTGAAAGTTGTAAGATTGCCACTGTTCTCGAATGGACCAGAAAAATTAGTAAGTTTTAATTTCCCATTCTTAGGAAACTGTATAACTTCATATTGGAAATTTTTATTATCAGGTGTTTGCACAAACAATTTCGTGCTTGTTATTAATTCTCCTTCCCCTTCAATAACATTAAGGCCACTGTTAGTCAAAATAACATTTCTGAAATCTGATTTGATGTAGACTTCAAAGTCATAGAAATTTGATTCCAGATACTTTGTAGAAATGAGAAATCTAAATGAATCATAGTTGTCTTCATGGTACCTGCTGATTAATTCATATGCCACTTTTCGATCAGTAATATCTTTCTGGCTAAAGACTGAATCTTTTTTCAAAGGCAGGTCATTAAGCAGTATCTGTCCATTCTTTGGTAGGGACAGTAGTTTAAAATGAAGCTCATCTTGAGGTATTTCTAGATCTGCAATCACAGCAAAAAGATTATCAGAATTCAAGTACTTCTTTTTTGATTTTTCAATTTCTAGAGGAGAATGTTTCAACAGAATGTACCTTAACCATTTTACTTTGATTAGAAATGTGTGCTCTTCACTTTTCCTGTTTCCTATGCTGACTTTGAATTTAAATTCGTCAGTAACATTTTCCTGCTGAGTATCTTTGAAAGTGCTACAATATCTCACACGGCTGCGCTGAAGAGAGCGTTGAGAAAAAGAGCTAACTTGCTTCCATTCCACCCTTGAATGCTGCCTTTGGACCAGACCAAAGCGAGGCGGCTCTGTGATCTCGTACTGTATCTCCATACCCTGGAGGACAGCATTTGCTTCAACTGCCAGATGCCTAGGTCTTATAAGAGCTGTAAAACCTTGGAGTAGATTTATTCCTGAGTTGTTGACAACTCTGTATTCCAAAGGAACTGCCATGACACGCAACACAACAGTGTTGCTCACCTTCTCACCATCACTTGCCCTGAGAACAATCCTTGAGTTCTTGACGCCTGTGTGGACAAAGAAAACAGTGCCTTCACTTAAATCCTCATTGGAAAAAGTAGTGATAGCTTTTCCAGGATGCTTTGAATTTTCTAAAAATCCTACACCTGCATTCAGATTTCCAAGCACTGAAAGACTGAGCCCCACAGAATCCGTATCTTTATCTAGAACTTTTATCAGGTCACTAGTCAAACGTTTCTTTGTGTTCTCTAAGAGAAGCAGCAAGTTTCCCTCAGGAAGTATGATCTCAGGTGCATCATTTACTGGAGTGACAGTAATGTTAAACATATGCTGCTCATTTCCTTGCAAATATGGAGACACAGTCTTCTCACTGCTGGTAGAAATGGAGAAATTAAAATAATCGTAAGTGTCCTCAGAGCCATCATGGACATAAAGAATCTTCCCTTGCCACACATCCTGCATAGTAAATGCATTTACCTCCTGCATTGGTTCAACATTCAGTTTCAAGTTGCCATGAGAGGGTGGTTTCTTTACATCAAAAAGAATTTCTGACTGATGAATTCCTAATTTCTGAAAGTCTAAGTTAACTTTAATATGCTTAGAATCAAGGGAAGCTTGTCCGCCCTCTAGCACAATCAAGTTACTTAGAACTAAAAGGTGGCTTTTGTCTTCCTTGCCTAGTGAAAATGAGCTTTCATGGGAAATGGCAAATACAGGAGCTGCATTCATAGGAGGGTTGTTTACAGCCATCTCTAAAGAAAGATTTGTATTAAAAGCACTCTGCATTTCACATCCAGCTGAAATGTCCTTAGTTACTAGAACATTCTTCAGTGATTTCTTTTCTGAGTTGGCTTTCAGGCTTCTTAAGCAGCCTTTGAAGGATCCTCCTCTGGCATACTTCCCAGATACTGAGATTAAGTCCAACTTAATCACTTCTGATCGTATGCTGTCATCTACACCACCTACAAAGAGGGATCCCTCCATAAGTGGTAACTTACTGTGTGGAGGTAATGATTTTTTCACAGTTTCTTCATCCAATGTTAGCTGCAAATACTCTGCAGTAAATTTCAGTTTGATGTAGTGCCAATGACCATCATTGACTGACCTATGAGAGAAAAGATGGGTTCTATTTTTATGTTTTCCAATGTAAGCTTTAATTAAACCATCTTCCATTTCCATTGCAATGAAATCTCCCGCTTGCCCAGGTTGGTAAAGCAGCAAGCCACGAGCAGCTGAGGTTTGTAAAGTATACTCGAAGATTCCCTCATTGTCCACACTCCATGATGGGAAAGAAATATACGATCTGGAACTGAAGAAACTAATAGGTTCTTCTTCACCTGCAAAGAACTCATCACTGCACCCCACTGAAATTTCATGGATGTTTTTGAAGCCAGGAGAAGGTCTCAGAGGCATCAGAATGTCTAACTGATTGAACAGCACATCATCAATACATCCTCGGAAACTGGGTAGTGCTCCAACAAGGTAGGGAACATCAAGTTTACCAGTACCACCTACGTAGAATCCATAATCGATGTTTAAATCATAAAGAATTCCAGGCATTTTTGTATTGGTTCTATCATGTTTATCAACTACCAATGTGACATTATCTTGTTCATGATGTAGTTCAACCAGGTGCCAAGCTAAATCATTCAGCTGAGATGAGCGTTGGGAATGCAGTACTCGTTCCCCCACACCAAAGTTAATTCTCAACTGCAACAGAGAAAATTTTAACTATCAAAATCCAAAATTATATTTTTCACATTCATACATTAATATATAGTTAATATATTCATTTTCATACATTTTCATACTGAGCATATAATTGATAAAATATAATTTAAAAAATAAAATTCTATTAAAATTCTATGTAGGTTTACTCACCATTACAAATACAACTTGAATAACTGCAGAAGCAGAAATGGACTCCTCCTCAGTTCTGCTAGGTACAACAACTGGGAACTCAACTGAAAGTGATCTTTCAAGAACTTACCTTGCAGAAAAACAATTACTGAGATCCAAGCAGTTTCTGTAATACTAACATAATTAAACCTGAAATTTCGCCTTTACTGAATCTCATGCTTTGAAGACAGTGATCTTGATTTTAATATCCAGAGATCTCAAAGGCTATAGAGCCACAGCTATAATTGTAAGAAATAAAAGCCATGCTTTGAAATTATTAATTATATGATGTGATTCTTCCATTTCTTTAAACAGAAACTTGTTTAGATACCTTGTTATGGATAACAGCCCAAAGAAAAAAATCTGAGCAATACAGGCTACATGCATTTTTTAGCTACAATTATAAAGCATACTTGTACATATCCTGAGCGTAGCTCCATTAAACAATAATCTGTCTTCCCAGCTGCAAGAAGAAGCAGTCCCTGTGGCTTGCTTGTTCGAAACTTCAACTGTAAGGATGTCTGAGGGGATGCTTCTGCCATGTTCCTCTCCACAAAACTATCCCCATAAAATGATACTGAAAGAAATAAAGGAAAATAAACAGGAAATTTAATCACACACAAACACACAAATCTCTTTTTCTTATCTATACCTAAATATATGTTTAAAAATTTTTATTATTTTCTATATACTTATTCTCATTCAAATGAAAATAAAATCTCAGATATCAAATTCACCAGTCCAAGCAATCACATAAAAGCTCAATGGCCATACCAGAATGGACAAAGGATGAATACAGTCCAGTATTCTTATCTCCAACAGTGATGACTGGGAATTGTAAGAATAGTACAAGTATACTGAATAATTTCTTTCAGCTGTTTTCCTGAGCTTGCCACACCCAGTCTATCCTGTAGCTGCCAAAAAATTTCTCTCTGAAGTATTCCTCTAGTTTCTCTTTGGAAACAACTTCATCTACAACATGCTCTTACATCTCCATCAGAGACATCCTATGCTATCTCTGCAGAGAACACCCACAAGTCTCCTGCTACCCATGTAATTTTCAGATGTTTTCACCCCTCTATTCCAGGCAAAACTGCCCTCTTGTTTCCTGTATGCAGCCTCCAACCATCCCTGCTATCCTGTTGGCCAGTCATTCAGTTCTGTACAAGCCTCCTTCACTGGCTCCCTCCCTATTTTCTGCCCTGAAGAACTGTAACACCAGAAAGATTTCTAATATGACTACTCACTGTGTTTACCATCCCCATTCCCACTATTCTGAACAGCACAGATCCTAAGACCAAATCCTCAAAACTCTGTTGGTAACTTCCCTCTGACACATGAAAACAAATAAATCAATCATTTACCACTCCTCCTATTTAGTCAATTACTTAATATAAAAAGCCCTGCACTCCAATGACTGCTGAAAAGCCTTTGGCAGTAAGCTTTATCAAAAGTCTTTCCAAACTCTAACTCTTAGACATCTTGCCCACCCCCATTAAGAAAACTCCAAGGGGGTTGTAAAGCAGAACATGTCCGAAGATGATCCTTCTCCCTTGTGAATATTTTCTCCTTTGTTACAGTACATACAAATTTGAGTTCTGGATGTCAGGCATCATTCTTTTAAATACTGGCATACAATCTGCCACCATTCAGCCTTCAGGTACCAGGGAGTACCTTTAAGCACGAGTTCAGATACTACCCTTAGCAAGCAAGTTATTTCATCCTCAAGTTTATTTAGGTCAACCCCTCTCCCCCCCTTGCCTCCACCCCAAAAAAGGAATTTTAGTTTGGGAATCTTCCCAATTAGCAGTAAATGTCATTTAGTTTAGCTTCTCTGCAGTAGCCATGCCCTGAGTGCTTCTTTTATACTGGTAACTTAATCAACTGGCTGCACAGACCCTCTGCAGGGTTTTTGTTCTTGATGTACTTAAGGAGGATTTAGTAAAAGCCTTGATTCCTTCAAGCTGATCCTTGACCTTTTTTTTTCAGATGTGTCTATTTTCAAATTCCACCTGCCAAAGTTTATGACGCTTTCAGTTGTATTTGGATACAGCTTGTAAGAGCACCACCAGTTAAATATTTATTTTGCAGTTTTTAGCTTCATTCTGAAAAAACTTTCTCATTTTAACACAGTTCTTTTTAAAATCAAGCCTAACTGCAGAGGACTTTTGAGGTTTAATTATTCCAGTCTCTACATTAGCTGTACCCTTGCTTAACCTAATATACTCTGACAATTCTTATAAAGTGTGGCTTTAACTCTGACTCTGAACTAGATTCTGTACAGAGTACCAAATCAAAGATCTCACTTAGGAGCTCATTCATGAAATAATCAATACCAGTATCTAAAAATTTGCTGTAGGATCTATAAAAACTCTAGGTAGCTTTCCCAAGAACAAGATTTCAGCAAACCCTACAGCCAAAAACTATATAATATCAAGTTATATTAAGTGCCCAGAGAAACAGAAGAAAGATCTTTACATTACTGAAACACACATATTTCTTCCAAAGGAAGAGTCACCACTGTGCACAGAAAAATTTATTCCAAGTGGAACAGAAAGCAATTCTTCCCCAGCAGTTTGCTTCTAGTTCAAAAGAAGCTTTCATCAAATAGCTTAAGTATATAACCTTACAGGTTTTACATTAAATTGATACATTGAGACGATCTATGCCATTTGATGTACATAGAAATACTGTTCTGTGGGGTAAATAAGGAAAGACCTCCTCTTTAAAGCAAGTATTGTAATAACACAACTAGAGGCAAATTCCCAGTATAAGCAAGGACATACTAATAGGCCAGGAAACAGGTTAAATAATTATAATTTTTTATATTATGCTAAATTCATACAATGGCAGTGGATAAGACTGTCACTGTGCTACCTAACACACAGATGAATCATAGGAGATTATCCCTACCCCTATAGAGCTTTAGATCCAATAAAACAGGTAAGAAAGAGGAGTCCTCTGATTTCTACCTCAGCAAATGGCACACGGAAATACTGTCTTCCTGTACAAGTTTCAGCTGGAGTAGAGTTAATTTATTCCTAGCAGCTGGACGGTGCTGTGTTTTGCATTTATTCTGCAAATGCATTATTGGCAGAATTATATTGATGATGCATTGATATTTTGGATGTTGCTCAGTAGTGCTCACCCTATATCCAGGACATTTCAGTGTCCTATGCTCTGCAGTGATCAGGTGCACAAGAGGCTGGGGGAGCATGGCCAGGAGAGGTGACCTGAACTGGCCAAAGGGATGTTCCAACATGCACAGGATACAAACTGGGGGGCCGGCTATCAGTCAGCAAACGGCAAGCAACTGTACTGTACATCACCTGTTGCTTTGGGTTTTTATTTCTATCTATCTTTTAGTTGTCTCCTTTTTCATTACTATTATATTTTACTTTGTTTCAATTATTAAGCTGTTGTTATCTCAATCCACATGTTGATTATTTTTTTTCTTATTAATCCTCCCCATTCCACCATGGGGTGGGGGACTCAGCAAGCAACTGCGTGGTACTTAAGTTATCAGCTGGGGTTAAGCCATGACACTTCCTAAAGATCACAGGAAGCATAACCTTGCTGTCTGAAATAACCTGTCTTAATCCAAAAAACTCCATTTCCTTCAGCACTGTACATCAGTATAACGTTTTGGGTAGAAAAAGGTTTCACCCCAAGTAGACAGACCCTTCACCTCACCCTACTGAGACTCCAAGAAGCAGGTGCATTCATTTTGCTACATTACATCCTGTCACCCCTACAGAACTGGCAGTAGAAGATTTCATTGTATTTTATTAGTGGAGTTCCTCAGAAATTAAGACGTGAAATCAAAATCTTTCACAGATGTCAATGTTCTGAAAGTTTTATTGTGATCACTGTACCACAACTCCTAAATTTAGTTGAATTTCTGAATCAAAGTAATTTGATGGCTGCTGGTGGAAATGGGCAATTACTTTTCAACAGACCTGAGCACGAAAAAACATTGGATCTTGAGAGAAGCAATTAAGCAGAGAGATTAACTATCTGTGGATTACTAAGTACAATTTAGAATAACTATAATGAAGCTGCAAAGTCACTATTTTGCAGTGTACCCCTGGGCAACAGTTTGATATTTACAATATAAATTAATTTCCTGGAAATCAAAAAAGAAAGCTAAGTTAAAGCTTTTGCCTTCCATAAAACTGTTCAGCATCAGAATCCATCACTGAAGGTGGGGTAGATAGGCACTGATCCAGCACTAAATAAGATTTTAGACCGCCTCCAGTGCCTTGGGATGATTTCTTCTTCACTATCCACCAAACTAAGAAGTATGTTATTATACCATAGAAATCAAATTCCTCTAGAACAGACACTTCTAGAATGATTTCTGGTTGAAACCAAGTTATGACTGACCTCAAAATTAATCTGGTGCTTTTGAAAAGGGGACATTTTGTCATGGACTATCTGATGTTAATCAATCACACTATTACAGAAAGTAAGTGGAGTTCAGCCAGCAATACTAGTCTTGGAAGTCCCTTGCTACTGGAACAGCTGAATTCAACATATACATGGAATGAATGATTCCTTTGGAGTGCCTGGGCAGACAACCTATTCTGTAATATCTCTGTGTCTCAAATGGAAAAGACAGTAAAAGCAGCTGAGAATAATAATCAGGTCTATGTTAGATATTAATGTCCATTTATGGACATGAAAATAGACATGCAAAGGCTCACAAAAATAGATGCATAATCGCTTGAGATGCAAATTTAAAGATCTGTTCAACCCAAGTTACTAATTTGTGGTCCCCATATTTCTTCCTTCTCCCTTACAGCGAACCCTCAAGTCTGGGGCTGGGGCTATAAATTCTTCCCTGTATTTCCACTTATATGGAAAGTGTTATTTTATTGAAGATTCTTGACCAGCTTTGTCCACAATATCCTTCTTTGAAGCAACCATGAGAATCCAGGCATAGCAAAAGTCTCCACAGTAACAGAGCAAAAGATTTTTCACTCCTCCCCTACTGACGGTATTAGGCTGGCATTTAATCCTTTCGTTTGGCTTTCATTCTCTTTGCTAAAACAATACTGAATTCTACAAACAGCTACCTTTTGAATAATATTTCTCTTCTTTCTGTACACAAAGCACAAGGAAATAAAAGCCTCATGTCTTCTCCAATGCCAAAACTAGTAACCCCACTAATGTATCTACAAGAAACCAAGATCAGACTCACCACACTGTTATCACAAGCTATGCCTATCCATCCAAGAACAACATCAAGACTAAAGAGCTAACTAAAAGAATGGATTTCTTTTCTCTTTCTTTGTGCCTGTATCTTTTTACAGCTGAGATCAAGTATCTTCTCAGCGATGCCGTAAGAACAGTGATGTTGGAAACACCATTCCACACTCATTTCTTAACTGTAATTTTATAAAACCTTCGTGTCTCCTCAACTCCTTTTGGTCTCTATTGTGGACTGGCAACAGCCAAATCCACAGAAATGTCAATCCTTTGCTTCTCTGGATCCCTTTAACACCATATTCCCCAAGAAAGTAATGTAGAAAGGCCTCCCTACAGTGCCTGAACCAGTCGTCCAGAAATTTTTATAAATATGTAATCTAGAGAGGTTTTTACACTCATGCCAGATGAAAAACGAGGGACATTTTACCAGATTCCTTTCCTCCCCCTAGTATCCACCCCTTGATATGAAAAAGATTGAAACACGTAATTTGGTCTTCGAGCAGAAAAGAAAAATGTTTCCACACAAGAGTGTTTTTGGACAATGGTTTTGTCTTCAAAATGTTCAGGAGGTATCAGTGCCAGAGCACTCTAAAGGTAAAGCTTTCACCAAAACCTACAATGTAAAAAAAAAACAATGTAGATAATTGTTGAAAGCTGCCATCGGGTAAAACCACATGTCATCATAGAGGTATGGTGGAATTTCATTTATTGTTTGCATCAAGCCCTTTTTTATACATGTTCTAAGCAAAGCAGGCATTGTTCATTATAGCAAAGCAAGTATTGTTCATTATTTTTAAAGCTCCTTGAAATTGATACAGCAAACAATTGCTATGTGTTTCATACATCCTGCTGTCCCAATTCTCACATCTTATAATTACTTCTTTCAATCAGCACATTCCTTTCACATTCCGGAACATCTCTATCTCACCTTCACAAGTTGCTACTATGTTTCTTTACAGCCTTAACTAAATCAGTGTGTTCTTGTTCTCATCATACAGTGTTCTTAATCAATTCTATTAATTGCTGCAACTGCTGACTGGGTTGTGCAAGACGTGCAGCTCGAGCAACTCTCCATGTCTGTTCTCTTGCAGAAATTCCTCTACAATTCCCCCTTTTTGTTTTTACACAACCCAGGTCTGATTTATCATTTTCTCACTGAACGTTGTAAGCATTGTAATAAACAAGGCAAAACAATCATCAATGCAATCATAACAATCAGTACAACCATGATTCCTTGAACTAAATCACGTAACCATCCTGTAATTCCAAGACTTTTCAGCCATCCATCGAAACCAAATCCTTCAGCTACTTGTAACTGATGGGTTAAACGTTGAAGCTCTGTTATTTGCTTATGAATAGAATGCGAATGATCAGACAAATTCATGCAGCATATCCCTTCAAAGTCCTCACATCCACGTCCCTGTGCTAACAATAAGAAATCTATAGCTACTCTGCTTTGCAAGGCAGCATGACGTACCGAATCCACATCTAATAACAAATCAGAAATGGCTCGAGATGTAGCATTTGTCTGTTTTGCTAGCCAACAGCCTAATTTATTTAACTGAGCTAAAGCTTTAGTAGCCGAAACTGGTGGTGTTAAAACTGATGTAGCAACAATAGTTGCACGAGACCAAAACTCTACATCATCCTTACAATCTGACTGAAAAGCATGTGCCATTCTCCTGATTCTATGGTGTTGTTGGAATGCAGCTAAGATCATTGATGTATCGGGAGTTAGTAAAGTCAGCCTTCCTACAGAACAAGGACCCTCTTGCATTCGTGACGGAATGCCAGGCCATGCACAATCTCCACAAATCAAAAACAATCCGCGTGGCAAAATCAATGGATTATTCGTGGAAACAGAAACAGTTTGAGCTTCATATTTGCACCAGCTACTAGCATTTCTATGTATTTTCAGAGCTGAGTTCACTTTCACTGCTACCAGTTTACCATTCCCGCTTTATTAGTTCAATTGAACCGTACACAGCCATCCATTTTTGCTGATCCTAATAATTCTAACTCCTGTGGTTTGTTTGATGCTATAGGAAGATAAGAAACCCACTGATCCCAATTATCCACTGTTTCATTAATATTGTTAGCCTTGCAAGTTGGAACACGAAGAGGACATGGCCATACATCGACTGGTAAACCTACTAAACATGTCGAGAAAGGACTCGCTGGAGAAGACAATGCAAGACAGATAGTTGTTTGGTTAGTAAGATTAGCCACTGTGATCCAAATGTTTGTCTTAGATTGAGCAGAAACCCATGTACCATTCACTAGTACTAATAAAATGCTAAGTAAAATGAGTATCAGCCTTCGGTTGCTCATGCCCTGTCTTAGTGCAAAAAACCCACCACCTTTTGGTTCTGTCCCACCTTTCATCCTCAACTTTATGTAATTGAAGGATTTCAATCTCTTTGGTCACGTGCAGAGTGCACCAACACACAACGTGGACAGAATATTTCTATCACTTGAGTTTTCTTACTTTTCTGCAACCTTCTCAAAGCTTCCTTGCATGCCCATGCTTTCTCACTTAATCTTCAGGTTTTTCTATCACCAAAATCACTAAAGTTAATATGCTCAGGATGTTTGTTATAAACTATTGCTGCACAACATCTAAAATGATTAGTTGGACTTATCTGGTAACACCTGTTACAAATGGATCCTTTAACATCTGTAGTCTAAGTGCTTCTAACAAAAATAATTCTGCAACCTCCACAGCATAAGCGAAATTTCAAATAACGTCTACAATTATTACAGCTCAATCTATGATTATTATACACTTCTCCTGACTCTTCCCAGTATCCCAAAGGTTATTCTGCTGAAATCTTTTCCCAAATTTCACGAGGGTCTACTTCACGCAAATCAGGCACATTTGCTACTTTTGTTATTTCGAAACACAGCTGGTCGATCACTCATCAGAGTTTTTCGTGTCGACACGTGAGTTCATTGCTGGCTTGGTCCATTGACTAGGCATCCATATTAGTCCCAATCCTGTGGAGACACAACTGTAACCCTGACTATTAAACAGTAGCGGACTAGGCCCTTCCCACAACCCGGTTTTGGGATTTTTACAATATATCTGTATTTCTGGAGTAGCTTGCATACGAATCTGACTATTATGTATCACTACAGAAGGCTGTTCAGCATCACCTACTAAACTGAGAAAATTAAAGGTAAAAAGTATTTGCTGTAATTGCGTTACTGGGTCAGTTTCTCCTGCTGTTTTTTGCTTAACTAAATACTCTTTCAGTGTTCAGTGGGCTCTCTCTACTACAGCTTGACCTGTGGAAACATGTGGAATCACAGTTATATGTTTAACTCCCCAAGTACGTAAAAACTTCTGCATCCGGTTCCCTATGTATGCAGGACCATTATCAGTTTTCAATTCACTAGGTACTCCCATTATTGCAAAACATGGTGTCAAATGGTGAATAACGTTAATTGCTTTTTCCCTGGGTTGGGCTGCTGCCCACATCATTTTTGAAAATGTGTCAATGGTCACATGAACAAATTTCAAATGCCCAAATTCTGGTACGTGAGTCACATCCATTTGCCATATTTCACATGCTTGCAACCCTCGTGGATTTACTCCTAACCCTAGGCTAGACCCATGCTGACAACATTGTGGACATGTCCGCACTGTTCCCTGGGCATCAGCCAGAGATATTTGAAATTGCCTCTTAAGTGCCTTAGCAGACTGATGGAACGTAGAATGACTTTCCCGTGCTGCTGCAAGAGTCCTGCGGTGCCTTAAACATCGGACTGACCAACGCATCGGCGTGGGCATTGCCTTCACCAAGTCTCTGCATGGTTAGATGACTCTGAACATGCAAAATACTGCATGTCTCACTCCAATTATGGATTGCTCACTGCACCATAAAGAACAACTGACCCAGTAGAGGATTAGTTGGCAGCTTAATCATGGCTTGCTCAATGCGCTGCACTACTCCTACCACATATAATGAATCTGACACTATATTGAGGCATTCGTGAGGCCACTCCACGAGTGCCCACACCACTGCTGCAAGCTCCAGCGTCTGCAATGAGTCTTCTGCCTTTCCTTCAATGATGTGATGTTCCCATTTCTCGTCGACCTTCCATGTGCACACTGCTCGCCTTTGTCGCTTCCCTGCATCAGTAAACACCGTACATCCATCTAAAGGCCGAGTTACTACCTTGGGCTGTTCTAACCAATACTGCTTCCCAATTACTTGCAACCTCGGGTCCACAGGGTATCAATCTAAGATTTCCCCTGGAAACATGAGCAAAGCTTCTTGCAATGCCTCAGAGTGCTGTAGTCTCCACTCCCAAGATTCTTTTTTCAGTGGTATACTAATAAAAGCAGCTTCTGTTCCACAAACATCAGTAACTCTGGTGCGTGCTTTTTTGATTAGATACGCGAGCACTTCAGTGTTGCTCCACACATAGGAGGTGAATGTGGTGTAAAAACCCATTCAAGCAGTGTAATCAAATCTACTGGGTTTTTACCTCTTTTTGATTTTTCTGATTTTTCTGTTTTTTCTGTTTTTTCTGGTTTTTCTTCTGATTTTTCTTCACTGTTCAAAGAAACAACTGCACTTTGAACTGCACAAATTTTCAATGAAACAACTGCACTTTGAACTGCACAAATTTCCTTCCCCAGCGTGGCATCAGTGTTGTTGCTGCTGTCCTGCGTATCTTCTCCCCCTTTTTGTTTTTGCCATGCTGGCCACTGACAAATAATAGCAAAAGGTGCAGTGTTCTGTGCATAAAGAAGAATTCCCAGAGGCTCATCTGCTAGGCGACGATCAGCGAAAGCAGACTGCAATTTATCACCAATTTTCTGCAGACATTGTTTTTGCTCATCAGACAGAGAAACAGACAATTGCGGTGATGTACCTCGTAGCAAAGACATGAGTGGAGTGATTTCATCGTTTCGGATGCCAGCAAGACATCACATGCACTGCAAGTCTCCTATCAAGGTCTGAGCATCATGCAATGTTTGAATACTTGTGGTGAGTGTTATCTTTTGAGGATGGACACAACGATCTGATAGAATCCATCCAAGGTACTTCCATGGTGCCGATAGTTGCACTTTTTCTGAAGCAACTACCAAGCCTTGCTATGATGCTTTATAAATCTGTACTGGAAAAAGGATCCTGTCTGCAAAATAGAATGTCACCCACGTAGTGGTATATCAGAGTGTCACTGAACTTCACACGCACAGGGGTCAATGCCCAATGTACATACATCTGGCACATCGTATGAGAATTTTTCATCCGCTGTGGAAGGACAACTCATTCAAACCTTTGAGCTGGCTGCTCTTTGTTAACTGCTGAAGTGTGAATGCAAATCTAACAGTATCTTCTCGGTGTAATGGAATAGTGAAAAAACAGTCCTTCAGGTCAATAACTAAAATTGCCCATTGCTGTGGTAACATTGTTGGAGTTGGTAACCCAGGCTGTAACACACCCATAGACCACATTTGAGCATTCACAACCCTGAGGTCATGAAGTAACCTCCATTTTCCTGACTTTTTTGGAAGAACAAAAACTGGAGTGTTCCAGGGACTAATTGATGATCGAATGTGTCCTTCTTTAAGTTGTTCAGAAACAAGCTGATGTGCAATAATGAGCTGCTCTTCGGTCAACGGCCACTGCTCAATCTACACGGGGTCATTTGTCGTCCAGGAGATCCGTGGGATTGATGGCTTTTCGGCAGTGACTGTGCCTAAAAAGGCATTGGTAGGGTCAGTGTGGCCCCCAGTCGACTCAGCACATCCCTGCCTACAAGCCCTTCAAGCTCTCCTGGGAGATTCATAACATAAGGACAGACTGTTGTTGCTTGCCCTTCTGGGAACTGTATCGTAATCAGTTGGGCACTGCGCATGCAAGTGCTTCCTCCTACTCCTTGCAGAGTCAAGAGCTGGGCTAATAATCCAGTCTCTGGGCCATTTGAACCTGTTGATGATTGTCACATCAGCTCCTGTGTCCAACATCACTATGACAGGAATGCTTCTTGTCTGTGTCTGTAGTGTAACTTGTACCACGGGTCTCTGTTTCATCTTTTGGACTAAAGATATGATAGTATTTCCAGTTGATCCAAATCCTCTTGCTCCTCGATATGGTCGACAGTGTATTTCATCTCCAGCACCTACCTCTGAGTACAAAATTAATTGAGCTATGGGAGTTCCTACTGTAATGGTTAACAGTGGTAATAAGGTGTAAGCATACACAGTAATTACACCACTGTAGTCAGCATCAATTACTCCTGGCAAAACAATGAGACCTGCAAGTACTGATGATGATCTATCTATTAGTAAACCTCCTATTCCACTCTTTATTTCTACAAGGGGCCCTGTAATTCCTGTAGGAATTTTATGAACTTTCGTATCTTTTAAAATTGTTGTTACTGCTGCTGCCACATCAATTCCCAGGCTCCCTCGGGTGGCTGGAAGAGGGAGGGGGTAGAGCTGACTTGGCCGACTACTTGTGTCAGTGCACAGCGGCTCTGCGCGCTCAGATTCCCGTTTTTTTGATATCCTGCATATTGAAGTTGCAAGCGAATCTCTCTGGCAGTGATCACACCATACTGTGGTTTGACATGCCTTCCAGTAATGCCCTTTTTGACCACGTCAGAAACAAGTTTCAACTTCACTACCTTTTGAGTGTCTTCCACTAATTTTTGTGACTGCTGCAGCTAATAATTTTGTGGTTGGCTCTAAGGCTTGTGCCACCATGCTAGCCATCATTTGACCTTCTTGTTGTTTTGCTGCACGGTTGGTCAATTCTAACATTTGACCTATTTCAGCACCTTTTGGGAGAGTAGCAAGAAGATGCTCTGTTGGAGGATTTATATTTTCAAAAGCCAAGAGTTTAAACATATTCTGTTTTGCTTCTTCAGTCATGTCTCCTTGATTTGCCAATATTCCCCACAATCTGTCTATATAATGAGAAGAGGTTTCAGTGTGGCCTTGGCAAATAGTAGTAAAACTAGGTTGTGGCTTAGAATCAGGAACTGCATTGTAAGCCATTCTTGCTAACTGAGCTGATAGGTGGTGCATCGGTAGAGGATATGTCAGTTGCACTGCCATATGTCCATAAACTCCAACCCTGTAAGCATATCTGGATTAAGTCCATACAAGGGATCATTAGGGTCTCAAGGTCGATTAGCCTCAATCTGTGCGAGACGTTTCCATTCCTGATCCCAAATAATGTACTGTGATGGTGTTAACAGAAATCGTGCCAAATTTATACAGTCTGTTGGTGAATTAACATCAGCTGAGAATATCCAGTCTAATACCATTCATGCAGAATCTGACTTCACTCCATGTTCAGTTACAGCTTTTTTGGCTTGTTGCAGTATTTTCCAATCATGTTGCTCATATCGTGGATCTGGTCGTTCATACACAACAGGACAAGCAAGTGCACCTGCAGCATACCAATCACCTTCTATGACAGCATCACGCACAATGCCTGACCACCTGCGACCAAGACAAGAAGGCTTTGAACCTCCTGGGGCATATGGGGGTGGTACATCTATCTGTGGAGCCGATGGCCCTGTTTCTGCAGTTTCCCACTGCTTAAAGTTGCTGGGCTGATTGAACTTGCCATTTTTGTGAGACCTGAGTTTGAGATGAGTTCATTCATTCTTCCACTGAACTCAGTGCACTTTCCAAACGAGAACTCATTTTTTGCACTGCCTTTTCTAATTGTTTCTCCCACTCATTAGTCACCTCTCTGGCTCCAGGTGGAAATGGCAGCTCGTCTTCAGAATCCATTGCCTCATCTTCAGGCAACAGGACCTGCTGGGGAACCACTACAGCCTGCTGCGGAGCCGAGACAGCCTGCTGCGGAGCCCAGACAACCTGCTGCGAAGCCCAGACAGTTTGTGGCAAAGCAGGAACTGTCTGCTGCAAAGCAGGAACTGACACGGATGGCAAAGAAGGACATACACCTGACATCACTTCCGCGTTCCCGTTCATTTCATTCCCTTCCGCGACTTTGGACACTGCTTCTTTGACTGTCCCTATCACATCTTTCTCTAGTTCTCGCAACAACTCCGTGACCAAGGAGCATTGCTTTCCTCTGCTCAATCCCTTAGCTGGCTGAATCCCTTTAAACAACCCACTCAAAAGTCCCCTGGACAGTGTCAAGGAAGCGGGAAGAGTCCCTGCTGGAGAGCATATCGCTTTCACCGCCGCTGTCGCTACTTTGGACTCCGCTTGCCTATTTTTCAACGCATTTATCACAATCCTCCAGGTAACTCCCAGCCCTGCTAAATCTTTCCCTTTGCCTTGAATCGTGTGCTCCCACAGAGAATCCCCAATTTCTCACCACTCTTTCGCAACAAAGACCAATGGATTCTCCTTTAAATGCGCATGCTCACGTGTCCATACAATGATCTTATTCAAATCTTTTTCCCTGACTTCCTCCCCTTGCTTAGCAAGGACACTGAGGAGCAGTTTTTGTGCTGCCGCAAACTCTAGATCCATGTTAGCAGCCAGTCCAGCAGGGGGAAGGTAGCGACCCTTCCTACCTGATGCCGTTGCCCTTTTGACCTGCGGTCGTCTCTCCCTGCCTTGCAGCCTTTCTTTCTGCTCTAGTCACTGTTCCAAGTCAATCCGCTTAGTAACTCTGCGAGCTATCTGCTTTTCGCGATGCACCGGCCTCCAACTCGGATCCGAGCCCCGCTCAGTCCCTGTTCAGGCGCCAAATGTTGAAAGCTCCAATCGGGTAAAACCACGTGTCCTCACAGAGGTATGGTGGAATTTCATTTATTGTTTGCATCAAGCCCCTTTTAATACACGTTCCAGGCAAAGCAGGCGTTGTTCATTATAGCAAAGCAGGTATTGTTCATTATTTTTAAAGCTCCTTGAAATTGATACAGCAAACAATTGCTATGTGTTTCATACATCCTGCTGTCCCAATTCTCACATCTTACAATTACTTCTTTCAATCAGCACATTCCTTTCACATTCCGGAACATCTCTATCTCACCTTCACAAGTTGCTTACTATGTTTCTTTACAGCCTTAACTAAATCAGTGTGTTCTTGTTCTCATCATACAGTGTTCTTAATCAATTCTATTAATTGCTGTAACTGCTGACTGGGTTGTGCAAGACGTGCAGCTCGAGCAACTCTCCATGTCTGCTCTCTTGCAGAAATTCCTCTACAGATAATACTTAAGATATATTCAGACATCCTGAATCCTTCTCATGCAGACAAAAAACCCTGTTTATTTTTAATAACCAATATACTGATCTTCTGTTTTCAACACTATAATAAATGCCATCCATAGATTTACTGCTGCTCAGACAAACTGTGCCCATGTAGCCCACTGATTTTGATGTGAAAACAACTATATGTATATTTTATTTTACTAGAGGTCATGGAATCCATTATACTACTTAGTCATTAAAGATAAAATCATAAAAGTAAATTATTAAGTCTAACATAGCCCATGTATTTTCAGTCAGGATCCTCTCCAAACTCCAGAAGTGCTGAGCCAGGAGCAGTGTTCTGTTGGCTTGTTTACTGCCGACTGCAGAGTGAAGTCACTTCTGTGCCATGGTAATTCCTCAGCTGAGATCACAGTTCCTGCAGTGGTCTCATCAATAATCTTCAATATCAATGAGCTCGACAGGCTGGCTGTATGAAAAGGAATTAAGAAGGTGGGCGGGGTGGGGTGGGGACGAAGCAGCAGGAATGGAATGAATTCATCATTTTTTTCACTGTGACCATCTACTGTTGCCCTGTACTGTTGCTGCACTGGTATCTAGGTAACATACAGAAAATCATTATCTGCTAGATGATTGATGCACAGCCCTCCCAAGTTACTCCAACTGTACAATGTCCCTTCAGGAAAATAAAGGTACTTAATTTCCTACATAAAAACACCAAGTCAGATTAAAAGTTAATTCATCTGTCCTAAGAGCACACTGATAAAGTGTAACAAGTACATGTATTAGCAGTGACTGGTGAGACACCAGCTTCATCAGTGTATCTACAGGCAACATCTTTTTTAGTAATTTGAGTGAATAAGCTTCCCAATGCCCAGCTGAGATCTGCACCTTGCAGTTTGTCCCCTGCAGCTCTTTCACAAAGCTGTAACAGTAACAGAAATCAACTTGCACAAATAGCTCAAATAAGTATTAATTTTTCAGATGACAGTGGTCTTCGATCTGTCTGCTGACAAATTTGGGTATGTTTTTGGCTCTACTATTTCAGATGTTCAAGTAGAAGCCCTTCCTAAGAGCACAGCCCATTTCTCCTGTGATTAGTGAAAAAACAGTGTAACTACTCCTTTTGCAGAGCATACTTCTGCAATGTACTAAATACATTCTGTGAGAACTCACTTCAAGGCTGTAGAGAAACCAAAGTCGTATAATTTTGTCCGCCTCCCTGCCTTTGTCCCTCTATTCTCAAAACAGAGCAGTTGTTTTTCATACTTAGAAATTTCTTCTGTATTTACAAGTTATTTATGGTGTTTCAATAAGAGATAGAAGAGTTGTACAACCCAGAAGCAAAATGAAGGCAGACTTCCAAATAGTTAAAATCCTTTCAGCTATATAAAAGTACCGCTTGAAGCCTCATTTAAGCGTCCACACGCACTGAATGGTAGGCTAACTACAACAGACACTTTGAGTTCAAATAGTTTCTGCTGTAACTAAGATAAAATATGCACATCCCAACCGATGAAGATGTAAGTGAATTCTGTTTCCCTAAACCATAGCAAAAACAGCTGACAACTGCTAACAGAAATAAAACGGGAAAAATCTCCCTTAGGATAGGATTTGAGTGATGGAAACAAGTGTTCAGAGCCTATTAATACCAAATACAAATAAGCTTTTGTACTATTAACAACTTTTAGAAGCCTTGTTTACTCTGACTGTACAGCACAAATAGAGATAGATTAAAAAGCGAGAAAACAGTAGTGAAAGAGCACCAAATTCCACATATCCAATATAACAAGCTTTAAGAAAAAAGGCAGAATGAGCTGTTAAAGAATACATTTGCAATTACTGCATGGACTCACAATCTGCACTATAAACATGCCTAATGCTTCCTCAAAGAACCAAATCATTTCTCTAGCTCCTTCCCACTACCACATCTTGGCACCCAGGTCCAAGACTTCAATCGCTGCACCAACTGAAGAGCTGCCAGTCCTCCCAAAAGAGAATTTCCTGGTGCACTGATACTCCTACAAATGTTTGTAGCTTTAGAATGTTTCAGTTCTGCACTAAGTAACTTACCTGGAACAGAAAGGACCCAAAGTGATCCTTCTCACATGTTGCAAGTATCTGTTCCAAAATTTTGTGATTTGTACAATTACTTCCTCATCTAGTTGTATTTCTTCTTTTCATCCTGAATCTGCCAGTAACATGTTTGAAATCACTATGACCATAAAAGAATCCCAACTTCAGATTTTGAAGAAATAAATATAGAATTCTAGCACCTACATACAGTTACTTTAAAAGTAATTAATTTATACTAAAGTTTCTGAAAAAAACTTGTCCATGTGGTATGTCAAAGTTGCTGCGAAGACAGGAGAGAAAGAAAAATTCTTTAACTAACTTAAACATAATCCTTTCAAGAAAAGTATCTTACATGGCTAACACTTTGCTGGAGCTTTGGAAAGGTCTGCATGACTGTCCTGGAATTTGGCTGGGATAAAGTTAATTTTCTTCTTAGTAGCTAGTACAGTGCTGTGGTTTGGATTTACAGCACATCAGTGATAAAAATCATTATTTTTTCAAATATAGTGCTAATAGCAAAAGAAATTGCTAGAGATTTCATGGCATTGTCAGGAGTGTCATATCCTGGAGATGAAGATGATCAGTTCTGATGATTCAAAGCTCAAGAAACTAGCAGTTAAAAAATAAAATTTGACCACGATCACATCCTTAAAGCAATTTCATAATTCCTTTTTTTTTTTTTTTCTGAACAACAATGAAAAATCAGATCAGTAGCTAACTTTTCTCAGGTTTCTGTCTGATATATGACTCCATGTTAGAAACCCTCACAATTAGTGTGACTGCCAATTAAAATTCGATTGAATGAGTTTTAGAGTCCTACTCAGAACTTCATGAGCATGATGAAATTAAAACTGTCCTTACACTAATGTAATCCTATGCTGATGATAGTCCAGTCTCTTACAGTGAATCTCAATGTTTCTTACTTTTGCAGGAGGAAAAAGTGAACCTCCTTTCACTCTGATTCATCAGCTCCAAAAAGCTCCAGAAAATACATGCATAGGAAAAATAAATGCACTAATGGCTTCTTTTCTTTCACAGCCAGATTGAACTATATTTTGGATATTCTTTTTTTAACACAGTACTTGCTGCATCACAGATGAGATCAAATTCAACTGGTGAGACTGAAAAACTCCACAGAATACTTAATATGGTTTGCTTATAAATCTTACACTCTCCAAAATATGGTGCTGATACTTCAAAAACAGGAGTTTGGTTAATGAAGCTTGCTACAAGGACAAATAGCAAAAGTAATGCAGTAGAATGAGAGCGGGGAAAAAAACCTCCAAAGATTCAAAATGAAAAAATATTCATCCATTTTTGTTGGCTTATCTAAGGTGGTAGCAGATGATATCAATGGCACATAAGAGACACAGGAAAAATGAAGTTGCAAAGGAAACTGCTAGACTCATTGGGAATGCCCTTTAAGACTAAATATAACCATTATTCAAAAGGGAATTCTCAGGGTTGATTCACACTTTCTTAATGTAAAATTTAGTGAGATTTTGTGCATAAATCAAACACTATCAGAGTGTGCAAGCCTCTTACACTTAATTTAAATATACACAATGAGGAACATCCTTTTGTTGCATCTATAAATGCTTTACATACCAGACAGGATGATGTTTAAAGGTCCTTTTCAAACCAAAGCATTCTACGATTTCCAGATAAAAGACAGTCCTATAATTAAAATACTGAACATGAAATGAACAGAGCTGATGATACTTTCTGGTTCCATCACAGAAACTTACTGAAAACTGAAGCTGAGAAAGCCACTTAACACCCAGTTTCAGTTCACCGCCTATGAGAAGCTAGTGCTTTCTTTTCCTTCCCAGCCTTTGACTGTTTTCTTCCCTTTCACTAGATTATCTCTGGGTAAGGTTATAGCTGCATCAGCATCCAGAATAAACAAAGACAGCTGGAACTTAACAAGCTCTCCTGGCGGTGATGTCACTCTACATGGCCCATCAAAGCTCAGCCTGAAGGCAGCTCAATCAGAGCATCACAGGTTGGTGGACCTAGAAGCAGCAGGCTTGTGTCCCTGCCAGGTGGTTTGGAACTGTATCCTCTGGCTTTACCTTGCACTGCCTCCAATGCCAGGGAGAGAGGACTCCACTGCAATAGCAAGCCAAAAAGCACTGGTTGGTCTCACATCACTACCAGTAATATCCACAAAACCCTTTGTCATGTCATTTAAGACAATGTTACTACTACTAGGGGTTGCCATCTCAGTGGCACACAGATCTTCCTGACAGTCCTGAAAGAGACATCTCTTTCAGGAATAAAAAATACCTCCACCCACTCTGGCTGCAGGGTCACAAAACTGGTAAGAACACCACTTAGAGCTCGATGTACTAAAAAGGCAAAATAGGTGTATTTCATTTATGTATCTGAATTTAATCCTTTCATTAATCCCTTCATTAATTTCTAAAATAAAAACCATTTTTTTTTAAAGTTACAATTAAATCTGAGTTCATTTCTAGCTGGTCTTCTTAGCCAGTGAAACAGATGGCATACAACACAGAAACCGACCACCCAACATTTCTACAGAAAGTTATGGCGCTTGTCTACCATGGGATTGCAATGAGAGATAGCAGGTGGATGAAGGTGGATGAAAAGCACGCTTGTACACATGCTGATCCTTTAATTTTAAAAATATATTTAAAAAATAAACTTCATTACCAGTCTTTGATGCTCATATTGCAATGTACTTCAAGCTACATCTCAAGAAGAAACAGAATTTGCAGCTCAAGTTTTTGGTTGTTTCAATGGTTTTCATGACTGCCCAAGACCTGCACCTTAACGTGGATCACCACTGGTGAAGTGACTGGCATGTCCTGGCACATCTGAAAATGCAGGCACAAGACAGCTGAAGCTGTATACTAAAACCCCGATCCCTGCAGTTGCTGGCTGATACTTACCATCGGGACTACTAGCTCACATGCATGCCAGAGCAGGGGAAGGAATTGCAGGGAATAATTGTTTGTATCTCAGTACTTTCCTCGTGATATACTACGGTTATGATACCGGGTGGAGGGAAAAGGTTTACATTAACGTTGCTTGGAAAGCATCCCCGTTTTTATTAGGAAGACCAGCTATATCAAGTCCCAGCGTCTTTGCAGTAAGACGAGAAGCAGGCACTAATACGGCCTCACACCCGAGCAGACAGTTCGGCCTTCACTTTAAGGCAAGAGGACAGCACGCCTTCACAAAATGCCCGCTGTCCCACCACCTGTGCGGACCCCTGCGCCGCCCGCCCGGCCCCGCTCCCGGCCCTGGAGCTGCGGCGGTTGCCGGCCCGGGCATGGGACCCCCACCGGCCTCGCTGGGCCGGGGCAGGAGCACTCCCCGCGGGGCTGCTGCTTTCGCGGAAACACCGGCGACAACTCGCTTCAGCGCTCCGAGCAGCCCCACGCCACCCGGCCACGGCCGCTCCGGGACGCCGAGACTGCGGTCGGGCCGCCCCTTCCCCCGTGGGCGCAGGTGCCTTCCGGCCCCCGCCAAGGCCCTACCTGCGAGAGCGGGCCGGCTGGCGGCCAGCAGCAGCAGCAGCAGCAGTAGCGCCGGCCGCAGCAGCGTGACAGGCGCGCCGACCATGGCGGAGCAGCGGCCCGGCCGGGCTCCCCCAGTATGGGCGGAGGTGGAGCCGCAACGCAGCCCTGTGGAGCGGCGGGGAGTGCCACCGTCTCGGCCCTCTTCCCCTTCCCCGCTGTCCCGGGACGGCCTCCGCCCCCCTTCCCTCCTTCCCGCCCTCCTCACAGCATAGAAGCTTCTGCGCCGGCCCGCCCCCGCTCCAGGGGCACCGCGCTGGGACTGGAGACGAAGCTGTGTGTTGCCACAGCCCTCTACCGCCCTTCACGGCTGTGGTTTAGTCTGTTACTCGGGTGGGACATACCCAGATGTGGGTTACAGGTATTGGGTTACAGTTGGTGAACAGTGGTTCACCAACTGCCCACCCTCTCTTTCCGTGGCCTGCCTGTCGCAGGGGGAGGCTGCTCTGAGGTACCCACAAACCTTCCCCTCTCCTGGCTGAAGCAGCTCCATCCTTCAAAGTGCTTGCGTGCTGTCCATGAAGAAACACATCACACTGCTTTAGGGAAGAAACGTGTTACAGGTAGACTAAACAATAGTTTCAGAAACTCAGTTAATTACAGAATCAATTAGATTGGAAAATACCTCTGAAACTGAGTCCAACCTATGACTGAACACTACCATTTCAACTAGACCATGGCACTGAGTGCCACATCCAGCCTTTCCTTAAACACCTCCAGAGACAGTGACTCCATCACCTACCTGGGCATCCCATTTCAATGACTAATCACCCTTTCTGCGAAGAAATTCCTCCTAATGTCCATCCTGCCCCTCCCCTGGCACAGCTTAAGACCATGTACCTTCTTCCTGTTTCCTGGGAGAAAAGGCTGACCCCCACCTGACTACAACCTCCTCCAAGCTAGTTATAAAGAGTCATGTTGTCTCATTATAACACGTACAGGTCCTAAATCAGAAGAAATATGCGATTCACACCTCCTTCACTGGTGTCCTGTGCTTAAAAGGACAAAGTTTGAGCTCAGAAAATGTTTATAAAAAGAGCACTTTTGAGCCAGTAATTTATAAGCCTTTACCACACTTAATTCAAATATGCAGATATGTCTTGAGTTACATAAATAATTCGTGCCAGGAACAGCCTTGCAGTCATAAAATTTTCTGTGATATTGTCAGCTGGCAGGGTGCATTGCAATGTGTCTCAACAGGTTGGTTATTTTTTTAACTTGTTGCTCCCTTACACATAGGACTGGAATTTATGACCTGAAATCTGACACCAAGCAAGCACAGTAAGTAACTGAGATATCAAAACTGAAAAAAAAAAAGGAGAAAAATGGTGATGGCACGAATATGTTTTCTGGGTCAGTGGTCTGGTTCTTTTGCTTTGAGGTTTGCAATCATCATTTAGTCTAGATTTTCTGTAGAAATTTTTGGCAGGCTTTGCGGTCTTTACATTTTTAGAATAATGTGTGTGACAGCAGGGGGGATCAGTGCCCAGAGGAAAATCATGGGCAAATCATCCCCTAAATATCGCTTTAAAACTTCATTAAAAGATCTCACAGACAGAGGTCTAATGAACATCATTCACTTCAGACTGGCACTCAAAGAAGATTTGTGAAAACCTGGAGAACATATTGCAAAAAGGCATCTATTTAAGATGTGAACCAGAAGGTCAAAAAGAGGATTTAATGTGAGATAACAATTTATAGCATGACTGAGACTGGAAAAAATAACTCCGGGTGTGCATCACCAAACCTCTGTGCTGCAGCAGGGAAGCCTGGGGAAAAGTTTTGCCTTTACATCATTCATGAGTTTCACAGGTTTGACTTAATATATCCCTACCCTGTGCAGAGAAGTTTGCAGGTAGAGTCCTTGGATTTTACCTCAGAATGGACAGCATCACTGTAGGCCTTGAGAAGTAGGAGTCAAAACCACACCAGGCAAAAAGAACTGCAGCAAGGTGCTTGAATGAGGATAGGTAAAGGAGTATCGCATGCACAAGAGGGGTTTTGGGGCTAAACACAGAGGCAGCGAGATAGGGAGTATGAGAGCCCAGGTATCACATACACACCTAGTGAGGCACATGCAGAACACTGTGCAAGCAGGGAGCAGTTCTGTGCTGCACCAGGTCACCACTGGTAGTCTGAGTTCAGAGAAGGGAAAAGAAATAAGCAATGTATAGGATGAAATTTGGGAATATGGTACAGTTATTTTAGGTAATCTAGTTCACATTGTAGCTACACCAATACAGCCGCAAAAATGTAATCAGTCTCTAGTAAGTAACAGCAGAAATCATTGAACTAATATTTTCCTTAAACAAAATAATTTTATTTTTCTTCAGTATACTCATTTCAAAATTGCCTTTTGTCTAAAGAAAGGCAATCAGCTCTGAGGCAGGAGAAGGGACTGAAAGAGAGGGATTGTTCAGCCCAGAGAAGAGGAGGTTCAGAGGAATCTAGGCAATGTCTATAAACAGGTGATGGGAGCATGTGAAAAAGAGGGAGTGGGACTTGTTACAGGTGTCCCAGGAAAGGACAAGCACAATTATCCCAAACTGAAATACAGGAAATTGCATTTAAACACAAAAATTGTTGCTCACACACAGACAAGGTCTCCAACTCTGTTCATACTCAAAACTTGACAGGGTGCAGCCCTGAGCAACCAGCTGGCAGTGGCCCTACTTTGAACAGAGGGGTTGATCTGGACAGGCTCCAAAGGTACCTTCCCACTTCAGTTGTTCTGTGATGCTGTGACTCAGAAATCTTTGTGGATGTTTAAAAAAAAACATTGAGGCTTCTGAAAAGAGAAAGGCAGCATCTTGATAAAGGCTTACATGACTATAGCTTTAAGCCACATTTTCTTAAGTTATTCAGGATTTTCCTACCATATGTCCTACTTGCTTTTAGTGGAATGTAGGTTTCTAAGGAAATATAGATCTGAACTTTTCTTTATTTCTTCATTTCCCATATTTCTGTGATTTTATGGAGTGGGTTTTTTTTTTTTTTTTCTTTTTTCCTTTTTATAATCTTTGGCTTATATTACTCAAGGATTTATTACATCTTGAAACCACAGCAGGATTTGTTTCCTACAAAAAAACTTCAGTCATGCAGTCAGGGAGACAGAAATGTAGCACATAAAATGTCCAGGTTTGTGTTCTTACTTCCTCCTCTGTAGAATGATTCCTGTATGCCAGCTGCATATCCAGTAGTTGATCTCAGTGCTGAATACTTCTGTGTAAATGTGAAAAATCATGCAACTAGTTGACAAATTCTTTCCTAATGGTGAAGGAGATCTGCTTGTTTGCATCTGTCACCCCATCAGTATAACAGCTTCCGTTGTCTACGCCTGGCTTTCCTGGCCGTCCTCGACCGAGGCGTCAGCCCCCAAATGCCCAGCGGCTCGGCGGCTTTTCCGTGCCGCTCCGGAGCCTGGCGTGGCTGGATCACGCAGATGTGGGGCTGCCCACAGCGAGGGACCGACGAGGTGCCGATGGAATAAGGGGAAAGAGGCAAAGGGTTGCGGGAGGGGGTTCCCCCGAACTCTCCTTTATTGGGGGAAGGGCGAGGAGATCCAGGAGGGAGAACACCGGGGAGAACAACCCAGGGAAAGGTCCCCGTGCAGCTGGTTCTAAGGGGGGATAACAGCCAATGGGGTAAAGGGCAAGGGGAAGGTACAGTGGTCAGGGGTCCAATAAAAACATTTGGGGGGGGGGAACAACAGCTCAGAACCAATGAAACCTCGAACATAACAGAACCCTCTGGAAGAAGGGGTCAGCCCAAGGCCCTGGACACGCCCCTCCCCTGGAACAAGGGGTGGATCTTAGACCCTTGTTCTATCCCTCGAGTCCTCCCCTAATGAGGAGCCTCCTACAGACGAGGTGGAGCTGGAGCGTGAGGCAGCAGCAATCAGGGTTGGACCTCCCACAAGCTTCTTTTTAGTGCATTTGGTTGGAAAAAGTGTACACTGAGAAGACAGGATTTTTGTGTGGTACTAGAAATTGCATTAAAGATTAGTTTCTATTTAATTTTCAAAAATAATAATCTTTTCAAATTGCTGCTGGAGACAAGATTTCCTTAGGGTCCCATAGGCTTCCAAACAATTAGGGGGAAAAAAAGGAAAACCAAAACCAAACCAACAAACAAAAATAAAACCACCAAAGGTCTCAACGTGTTTTGAAACAACTTCTATTTCTTTGGATTTGGTTAAATTATCTGAAATTGCAATTTTGAGTAAGTAACGACCACTTAGCAGATATGCCTGGATAAATCTAATGGGAAAGATTGAACACTGGCTACACTGTGTCAGATGACAAAAACTCAAATTGGATTTCCTGTAAGGAGATGCAGAGTAGTGGACCAAAGCTTCTTAACATCTCAGATAGAAAGAAGTTATGGATGTATGCTCTGTTGTGTCATCAAAAGCAAACACAATCTTTCAGTGGTCCATACAGATTCCCAAAGATTCTGGCTGTAATGACACTAGAGGGAGTCCTGATGCTGCAAGAAAATATTTTTCCTGTAACAATTCCTTAAGTAAATAGTGCCTTATAAATAAAAATGTTGAAATAGAGCTTTTGAGAAAAATGAAGGAGCCGTTCACTCAGATGGGGTCAAACAGTGTCTGAATTCTAAATTGTAATTTTGCAACAATTCATTAACAAAAGTGAATTTTTAAAAGGGCATTTTTAATAAGAGCTTTATTTTTTTTTTTTCTGTAAAGAGCATATTTAAAGTCAGCATTCAAAATTAATCTCTTACATTATTGTTCTGGTAATTTAAATTACAAGGGACCTATTCTACAAAAGCTATGCTCTTCTTGTGATACCTAACTGAAGACTTAAGATAGATAGGCTCTAAATTTTCAAGTTAGACAAAAGAATTTTACTGAAGTCAGTGTCAGTTGTCAGCTCTCAGCACCACATTTGCAGTAAAAATAGGTTTCCCAAAAGTGCAGTGGTGGATCCCACAAGTTACTGTGGTATACTGGTCCATGCATGTTCCTAAACCACATTAACAATTTTGGAGATTTTAGGTCTCTGAAACAGAAATTCACATGCACGTAGGACTGGAGGCCCTCAGTAGCCCAGACTCATAGTTTATCCTGTTCCACTCTGATTGGGAATACTCATGGTGCTGTGGGAGATCCTAAGTTGTAAGCCTAAAGCAAGGCAAAGGTCTCTGCTCTGAATGAAGCAGGAGGAAAACAAGCATTTGCTAGGGATCAAAATGCTTCCTTTCTTCCCCATACCTCCAACCAATACCTCTTAGCCTGCTTCAGGTATTCACTGTATTCTCATCCCTTCCAGGATCTTACAGTACGAGTGCTCACCTCTTGCTCCTCTCCTGATGTTGAGTGAGCGATATTGGGGCGCTCTGAGATTGCACTCAGGAATAGGTTATCCAGGAAACTAAAATCCTCTTTTTCAGCTACAGTGGCATAGTCCAAGAAATTCAACACAGAAATTAATGCAGGAGGCTGCAGCTATTACTGGGAGAAAGAGGTTTAGAGAACCCAGAGTAGGAATTGATGGAATGACCGTGGGGGTAGTTGTGCCCTTTACCTCTATGGCGATAATGTGCCTTTGAGATCAAGCTGCTAAGTGGACAGCCCAATGGAGATCCCCAGTGCAGCAGTGTTATCAGGGCAAGAGAAAAATCACAGCAGATTTTTCTCTAAGCAGGCCAGATAGCAGACTTTTCTCCCTTAAGCTATGCATGGGGTAAAGATTTGCTTGTCCTCCTTTTTCCCTCTGTGGATGGGAAGGCTCAACTACATCAGTTTGCAGCCGTGCATGTCTTCAGGCTGTGCAGTGAAGGATCTGCTGTCCTCACTTGCTGTCCTCGTATTCATGCCTGAATTGTCATGGCTGCTCAATTGCACTAGGAAAGGTGGCTTTTTCTGCTAAAACAATGGAGTTTTAGAAAAGACATGCCACAAAGAAGCATGAGTACATATTGTGATGCTGCCATGGCATAGAGTCTGCCTACTCCCCTGTAGGGCCAATGCTAGCAAACACAGGTCACTCACCCTGTGATCTCTCCTACTCGCAGATCAAACTGTCATTATTTTCTAGCAACAGTTCCTTAATTTACAGAATAACTAGTATATTAGCTCGCATAATAAGTGTTCTTCAAATCAATCTATTATTTTCAAAACAGATTAGAGAAGTGCAGCAAACAATGCAGAAGCCTTAGCTTGTGTTATTTTTGCTTGCTTGTTCTGCTTCAGTACGTAGAAATGTGGTCCTTTGTCCCAGATGTTTACAGATTTACATATATGAAAAAGTCTGAATTTTCACACTGGCCTTAAAAAGAATCCTTTGCCCCAAAATCAATGTTAAGTGTTGCAATTTGGTGTCCTCTCTTCTGAAAATCTGTACAAAAGTCTCTGGTAATTTCTTTCAAGAGTACCTATTTAAAACATCCAACTCCAAAAGTTTCCTCAGAGGTAATCTTTCAGAACTGGGAGTCTTGAAACAGATCTTCACTCCTATCTGCCAAAGCAAAGCAACTGTCAGTAAGCCAAAAGTCCAGCAAAGAAGAAACATAAACACAAAACTACAGAAAAACTATGCAAGTTATCTTTTGCACAGGGCAGAGACTAGAATTCGGCTTTTGTACAGGTCAAAGGAGGCAGAAGAACTCAAAGGGATGCTGCTAAAGAAAATGCTTTCATGCCCCTGGTTGCAGTACACTGAAAGAGATAAAGAAACTCCCTGGAGAGGGCTTCACTTCCAGGGCATTTGTATATGGTCTTTCTCAAGACATTTGCAGAATTTAAGTTCTTAGGTTTTAGTGAAAAAGTATCATCTCATTCCATAAAATGGCTGAGTTAGAGACTGTATATGGATCAGACAGTGAAGTGGCTTATTTACAAGCAATATATTAGAATGCTGAATAAAAGTAGTCAAATAGAAAAAAAACCCCACTTTCATACAGTTTTGAGTTTGGGGGCTTTTTTTGCTGCACTTTATTTCTCTGATTCATGCAATTTCACTAATACTTTTTGGTTTTGGCAGTTTTTTATGCCACTCCCACTGATCAGAACCTTCATGAGTGTTGTTTGTAACTCAGTCCCCTTTGGTTAGATCATTTTTCTTTAGGAAAACCACTTATATTCCACCACACAAATCTGTTTTTTTCAAGTGCCTGTGCAAATGGTTTGGATTCTTCCAGTAAAGGTAATTCATCTTTCTTTCACCAAGTGACCTTGATCAGTGAGAACTGTCCTCAGTGTCACTGTTATTGTTCTGGTGGAGAATGTTGTACTTTTTCATGTGCTGTCTTGAACGTCACTAGAAGTGAGTGGTGTCTTTATAGCCCTCCTGCTCTGGTACTCACATGGCTCTTGTTCCTGCTGCCTACATTAAAAGGTACATTTGCAAATGTATTTTGTATGGCTTTGCATTTTGGTTTACTTATCAAATTGCAGCCGTAAGTTTTTACATTGCTATGCAAAAAGCTGTCTCTTGTCTAAATCAATACCCTCTGTTGATATCTGGTTGGGATTCCTGTCTTGCATCAGTCTCGCAGTGAGGCTGGTGCACTAGCTAAATTACTTCTGCTTTACGCTAGCTATTTTCACAGCCTTCACAATTTTGACTATATTGCTCTTATTTAAGCACTTGAATTAGAAGTAATGTGATCCTGCCTTTTTCTTCTGTTAGCCATGGTTACAGAACAATGTTGGCTGTGGGTACATAATAACATAGGATGGAAGGAACCACCTGTATCATTAAATTACACCTTCCAGCTACTGCAAACATTACATCATATAACAATAACTGTTATTCATTTATTGAACTCTATCTTAAAAGCATTCAGATGGTTTGGACTCATCCCCGTACTGTACCTAATTCCCTTCTTGCAAAACTGCCCCTGAACATTTCCCGATTGGAAACTACTGGTTTTCAGCTGAAGTTCTTTATGGGTAGCCGATATCTCATTTGTGCCAATATTACTTTTTAATCTAAATAGTTAGCAAACTCTCAGTGCTGAGCATTTTACCCAATGTATTTGTAGCTGGCACTCTTTTTCACATCAGCTCTGGCTGAACAAGTCTGGCTTTTCTATATAGCCTCCTCTCACAAATTAGGTTCTCAATACCCTCACTGTTGTTTTCAGCCTTCTCATTCTCCTTTGCTGGTTTGAAACTACCTTTCAGAAACACAGGTGAACAGAATAATACACAACCACTCAGACTTGGTCACAGAAAGGCTTTGTCTCCACACTTTCCTCTCATTTTTTCAGATGGTCTTTCTCTGCCTTAGACCATGGACCAGATTGTCAAATCCAGGAGAGACCCATTTACCTCAAATTCAGCAAAGGAGGCGACAGCTACAACACCTGGCTTGGAAGATGGCTGTCACTATGCTGCTCTCCAGAGGCTCCAGATTTCTCTGGTTTTGCTGTCTGATAGCAACCTCTCAGTGATGGATCAGACCAATAGAAACATTGGATTAACACCTATGCTTGCCATGCCACTTGTGTGGAGCACAGCTGGGACTGGCACAGGCCTTGTGTCACAACAGGGGTTACCACACTTATCCCAACATGGAGCCTGTGTATACAGTGTATTAAATTCACTATTGTGAATTTAATCCCTATAATTTGAATGTTATTAATTTCATGCAACTTTTAGAAGTTGTGTTCTTTTGTTTTTCTCATATCTGAACAAGTTGCCTCACTACAACTTTTCTTGAGAACTCTCTGCCAATTATCTGTTGTTCCATCATTGTCATTTATTTGTCTGGGGTAATAAAAGTATTGTGCTTTTCCCTGTATGGACAGTTTAGAAACAGTTACAGCCCAATAGTTTAGGAAATGGGTCTGATAAATAATGAGGAAAAAAAGTGTTGGACCTAGATGAGATGTGATGAGCTGGGCTGCAAAGGCAGCCTGTAGGTTTTGGATACTTTGTAATAATACTTCTGTAATGGTTAGTAGAGTTAATGTTTTATATATGAAGTTTTGCCACAGAGTTTGGAAGGATAGGATTTGAAGGCTGGGCTGTTGGCTTGGTGCTTGGGAACATTACATCAGATAAGAGGATTTGAGAAAGTAAAGGAGAGATTTTGAGGAAGAGAATATCGAAAAGATCATCAAAGCTAGTGTCCTTGATGAAGCAGATGGAACAAATTCAGTGACGTATGGCCTTGGATGAAAACATAAATAACTTTACTGACCTAAAGGCCTGTTAGCACTATCAGAAACATTTGCATTGAGCTTCAGAGGGTTGGGATTTAATCAGAAATTTTTACTTTAGTACACATAGAAACATGGAGACATGGCAGCTCTGGTGGTGACTTGGTCACCAGTAAAAGTGGATTCCTAATGGCCATAATTTTTGCAGGCAGCAGGCACAAGTTCTTACATATCTTCAGTTTTTGTTGCTCTGTGGCTAGCTTGTCTTCCAGCCAGCTTTCCTAGTGTGTCCCAGCCAGGACAGTTTCTTATTCAAAGAAGAGGAAGATTGTTTTAATTTTTAATCCATTAATTTCCTTAAGGATAGTGTGGATATGAAAAGTAATGTCTTAACACTTTTGGCATATTTTACTCATCCTGTCTGACTGATCTCTCAGTGCCATAACAAACCTGATGTGAACACTTTGTTCTGGTGTGTGGTATTTCAACTCTGAGATTACATTTTGGAAGCAGTCTGGTATCCCACTCCATTGTCCAGACCAATTGAACTGGAGCCAGTTCACTCTGTGCTGTTACTACCAAGGAATGTTTCAGTGGTTTGGGTGGCCCTGTGGCAGCTGGGAGAGAGAAAGATGTACTCTGAAGTCAGCATGAGCTACAGACTTCGCCAGCTGTAAATGGTGTCAATCATACCTGCTCCATTTTATCGAGCATCTTCACTACTCCAGGTCATATGCCTGTAGACTACTATATGGGAAGTGCTGAACTTCTACCCCACTCCCTATGTTGTGTATAATAAGTCCGTAAAACTGACCATTGCCCACCCACTAGCACATAGTCTCACATTTCATTGTATATCTACCCAGACACCCTTTCAGACAGGAGCACCTGTGTCAGTTACCCAGGTACCCTGTGGTTTTTTTCCAGCTATCAGACCATGTGCTAATTCTGTACACAGTTTTTAGATTGATCACTGATGAAAGTTTGTTTTCTTGCTGTTATTTAGGTAGAAGAACTCAGTACAAAAGACACAGATGGCAACAGTCATCTAAAGACAGCCTTGACAGCTTCACCTTGGTGTTCACCAAGGACTGCTTGTAGGACAAGAAATATGTATTTAGGCCCTGAGGAGTCACAGGTGGCAGCAGGGCTCATCTGCAATGTCTTTCAGCACAAAATTTTAAGGAAATGTGAAAGCAAGTTTCTCCTTCCAGAGAAGCTTTACTGGTCTTCTCAGATCTGTGTAATGCTGTTGTTCTTCACCTGGTGCTTCAGGCTGGTACTTCACTTGGTACTTTATGTTACTTTTCAGCAGTTTAAAAATGGCAGACCTCATCTGAGCAGGCTCCCCTCATGCTTTCCCACCGCTCCCAACCTGGGGTACTATCAGTACTAGCAAAACTTGTGCTCTTCTTTAAGACTGGGTCTACTGGTATGGTGGTTGAAAGCAGCAGCTGGGCTTGGAGACCCACCTTCACCAAACCATGGCATCATTTGAGTGTGTCAGAGTTAGCTCTGAGAGCAAAAATAGGGCCAGGTATGTGGAATGCCAGTATTACTTTCCAAACTATATCCAGGCTGCCCTAGGCTTCTTTAGAGATATGTCCCCTCCCCAGGGAGTTTTGAAGTAGAAATTGTTCACTGCAGCATCACTGTAGTCAAAAGGAAACAAAGGAGAGTTGCTTCAAAACAGAGGGCACCTGGATTCTGGTAGTCAGTTCAACTTCTATCAGGAAGACATGGAAAGGTTTGTGGGAGGTGGTTAAGAAGAGAGAGCAAGGAATGTTGGCAGAAAAGGTAAAAACAATGTAAAGGAAAGAGAAAGGAAAGAGTGTCTGCTTTGCTTTCTGCTCTGCAGGTGGTAGGTGTGTGGCTGGGACAAGGATATTAGAAAGAAAAGTATCTTAATGAATTACAGAAGAGGTTTCACTGACCGTTTATTTTCACAGTCTGTCAGTGTTTTCCCTAAAGCTAGGATAATCTAGAGACCTTATAATTACTTCATAGGCAGACCCCCAAGCTTCTGATTGCAGTTCTGGTCGCCTTCAAAAAAGGAGAGCTTCTCTCCCCTCTTTTATATGCTTACAATGAAGTGTGATTTTCCAGGGCTCTAAATCTATATTCTTTGCACAGAACAATACTTTTTATTGTTACATACTCTGGCCATGCTTCTTCTGCAAACACTTTAGTTTTTAAACACAGCATGTCTGGTTTATTTTGGCTTCCTTTCTCTTTTTACCCAACATATTAGAAAAACACAGTTGCATCTCCATTGCACTCTGTATTCACAGCACACTGATCTGTGCCATTTTACGTCTTCTGTTAGTGTTCTCATGCAGTTATTGAGTACTCCTTGAGGCAGACATTGACCAAAACACTCTAAAACTACAGAAAGCTTTGTTTTCCCAGTATTGTCCCAATTTTCTCATTAACAGTGGCAGAGCCAAATCTAATACAATTCTTCCAACAAGATCTCAGGCCTAAGCACTTACATGGGTGTTTTCTGAGGAGCAGCCTGCCTACAGAGACTCCTACTCCCTCCTCAGTCATACTGATGTGGCACCACTGAATCCAGCTGAACACCAACATTTGAAAACTGCAGACAATGAGAGCAACATCGGTCCCCCCCAACTGTGTTTTACATGTTGTAATTTTTTCCATCCTACTCCTGACTCTGTTTTCAGGTCTGTAGCACTGATGCTCATGAAGTGTAAGGCTTAATAGATCAAGATAGTTTGAGGGATTTTTAAAACTTTTGTGAGTGTAGAGTTTTGAAAGAAAGCAGTCAGTTGCCTTCTTTTGTGTAACTGCAGTTTTTCGTATGTCAAAAACAAGATTAGTCATTTGATAGCTGACATTTGAGTTGTACTATGTTGCGGAGTCTTTTTCCCTTAAATGCAATGCTATACAAATACCTGTTACTCTGACAATCAAAATCCATCTATTGTAAAAATGTTTTTAACACTTGGGTTTGCTTGAAGAGGTAGCTTTAATCCTCTGTCTCACAGTTAAACAGGAATTTTTCTTGTATGGGTAGCCTAGGAACTGTATTTCACAGCTGCTCAGCATTCTCTAAATGCAGCATGACTTCAGAAGTAGACCCATTGAGAGCACTACTTTCCCTGATATTTAATCTTCTTTATAGGATATTCCCCAATCTGTGTAGCAGTCATCAAAAGGGAAGTAATAAAAAAGGGAGAAATTTACATCTTCTGTTATGTTTCTCCTTTGACACAATCACAATACAGGGAGTTCATGGTTGAGTTCTCCATCCTCCAGCAGAAAGAATTTCCTTTGTGCTTCCAGTCCTCTTGCCCAAAAGTGTTGAGCATTCAGCACCTCCTTCCAGTTCCAAGACAAACTGCTGCATGGGCAATTGTTTTCAAAAAGCTGGCATCACCTGCCTAGAAAACGGAGTTAGGAGTTGTACACCTCTTAACCAATGAGTTTGACTTCTTGTTCCTGTCTTGAAACTTAATACTCCCAAGTTGCTGCTGTTTTGGATGATCAGACTGAATGTTTAACACTTCGTTCATTATGTTCATTTGCAGTGGAAAGACTTGCAATTAAAATCAGTGTTTGCCAAAGAAACCACAAAGTCAGTTATTTCTATTTGTGAAATCACAGAGTAACTATAGAATCTTGCCTATGTCGGCTAGTGAGGATAGGCACATGCCAGCTCCGATGTGACAGACACCACAGCAGTATCAGGCAGAGAAAACTTCTGAATTGTGAAGAATTGAAAGGAGGTGCCTTGGAGGCCATTGACACTTAGGAATAGATGCCCATTAATTAATCACTGGAATTTGAACATTACAGTAATTTCCTTTTCCACAGAGAACCTGTGTAAATTTTTAACAGACTAACTGGGTTCCAGGTCCAGCTGAGATAGAAATTGCCTCAGTTCTGCTTCAGTGAGTGTAGCAATGATGATTTATACCATCTGAGCATTTGAGTTCATGTTGCTGTTTGTAACCATGGTGAGAAAGGTATATTCCAGTGAGCTGAGTAACATAGCATGCTGGAGTTTAATTATTTTTCTTTCTAGTTCCTCACTTTCTCTTTGTCTTATTAAAGTTACAAGCAACAACAAGAGTAATACGAAAAACATACAAAAATTCAGATACAATATTTTATAAGTAGCATTTACAGACTTCACTTGCTGAAATGGGGACACAGTAAGTTGGTATGTTTATTTGTCTGCAAATATCTTGTTAAATTTGGAAATATTACCTACTCTTCTTGTCAAGACATCAAAGTCTTAGATTCATTTTCCAGTGTGAATGTGATTAATTCCTGATGTTTCTGATGACTCATCCTCTGTTATCCTGTCTTCTTCAAACGTAAATTGAAAAATACTTGCAGCCTCTGTCTAATTCTCAGACCTCTTTTGGTACATAGGTAAAGTTCACAATGTGTTTTAAGTAATTCTTAAGAACCATGCAAGGCAGTCACGTAGTTCTTGCAACAATGGAGAATAATGCTTCGATTAAAGTTAGGACATTTTTTTTATTTAGTTATATTCGTGTAGAATGGTGAAAATAATTTTATCTTTCAATTAGGGAGCCAACTCATACGGAATACTTTGGATTTACATTGGGGAAGAAAAGTGCTAAAAATATGGTGAAATTAAATATTTTATTAGAGCCATTAACATAGTGTTTATTTCATTTTCAGCAGTGGTGGAAAGCAAGCACAGTGAAACAGAGTCTGCTTCTTTATAGGCATATGCAAATGAGTGCCCATTTTATCACAACATAACTGATTTCTTCTTTATCAAGAGACAGCAAAGAAAAGAAGCATCCTTACAACTTTTCTCTTGTATTTAGCTGAGGTTCATTTTAAGCACATCTTTTAACCTCAGTTTTTATCCCTAGTAATCAATTGAAATAGTATCTTTAAGAAGTTGCCAGCCAAAAATAGCAGCTCTGTTGCCAACACCATCTCCCCTTCCCATCCAACTCTGGAAAATGTTTCCCTTCCTCTCTTTCTCTTCTTATCCAGCCATGTCATCCAACAGGACCAGAGGCTGGGATCTGAAAGTATACAGGAAAGCAGCTGGGGAGTGAGGAGATAAAAGCTTGGAGAGGACAGAGATGTTTTCTCTTGTTCCTTATATTCTTTCTAAGCATCCTGTCTGACTTATAGGGAAAAGACACCATATCTGCCAACCAGCTTTAGTGTCTTTTAAAGTGATATCCTTTTCCTAATCTGGTATTTGGAAAACTGGAATGCCAATTGACAGTCCTGAAGTGTCATTTCAAAAGAGCATTTGAAATTATTTCTTTGGAAATTTTAGAATTACACTTGTTGAATTTTCTAGAAATAAATAATAGTTTCCTTTTTCTTGCTCTGGAACTGTTTACAGACTCAACCTGATCTGTATCTCAATCTCTATCCAACTCCGGAAGTGACTTCTTTTAACAAACTCAATGCCTGTGGCCTGCTCTAATGCTTTGACAGATCCCAAATGTCATCTGCCACCTGCCAGCCACTGACATACATCTTGATAAACAGTGTTTTTCATTTCATGTGATCTGGGTTGTTCTTGTTTACACCCAGCAATATAGAATGGTTCCTATTGTCCATTGTTCCCTTACGTACTCTCAGAAAACCTATTTGTTTCTGGCAGCCTTCTCTTCAAGGAATGTAATGCAAAGTACAGATAAAAGTGCAAGCATCTGTTAAGATGACTGGCATTATCCTGACAACAGTGTAGAAGTCATCTGCTTGGGAAGGCAGACAGGCACAACCAAACAAAATTAACTGTAGCTTCAATCTGCAGTTTGTATGATAAAACATATGCTTTAATTCCAGGAGACTGTGCAAAGCTTGCTGCGTATTTCCTATGCTTCCCAGTCATGGCAGGCGTGCACACACTGATTCCTTCAGCAGGAGCTGACACATAAGCGCTAAGCTCCAACAGGCTTTTGAGGAAAATAATATGGATAAAGACAAAAAAAAAACCCCAAACCCCAGAGTTCTTTAAATACTAGTTTGTTCTTGGGAGCTTTAAGGATTGTTTGCAATCCTGACAGACTTTATGTGTCGATGTCTTATTTCAGCCCCGAATGATAGAGGAAAGTCTCCCCAGACATCAGCTCTATTTCAGGCAGCTCTAAGAAAATTCTTGATGTTTTCCAGTTCAAGCTTTGACCTGACCTGACCCTGTTTAACTTTAAAATCTGACCAGCAGGGTCTGGAATTATTTTTCCTATATCTAAGAGCTGAATGCATGTTTAAATGCTTTAGGCCTTTACTATCAATGTTGGTCCTCTGTTCAAACATAAGTCGTTCTATTTGACTTTAACACAGCTGATTTTGGCTTAGCAGCCCTAAAAAATTATTTCTGTAGGAAAAAATTCCTGAAAATTGACATCCTATGTGGTTTTTGTATTTCTTACTAAAATATGTATTTTAATAAGGACCTAAGAATCTTCACTGGTATCTGCTGAAAGGCACCACTATGTTTCTCCAATGATAATTTTTTCTCGTTATTCCTGATTTGCTGGCTAGATTCAACAGAATAATGTTCTTGAAAGAAACCAGCTATTATTGTTCCTTCCATTCCATCCTCCTCCTGTTTTATTTTCAGTTTTTATTGTGCTAAATGTAAGAAATCATTTTAGATGCTTTCAGCAACTACAAGTGTCAAATTCCCTAAACATCAGAAAGCAAAAATAGCCATAGAGAGACTTTTGCAAAACCCCAGCGCTTCCATAAAACAATCAAAATGAGATAACTGGCATGCAAACCAGGGAAAGACTCTCTCTCATCACTGATGTTTCTTTGGACTGCATAGGGATATCAAGTTGATACTTTGATAGATTGCAATCTGTTTTCAGCAGCTGACCCAGACATAACATCATCATTTCCTGATTATATTGATATGTGTTTCTATTATTTGCTTATTTTGCGCCTTGAGAAACAATTCCTTTTTGTTGTTAAACTGTAAACAGCATAGCAAGGCCTCATATTAAATCATAATTATTTACCATGCTGTTCACGCACCTTTGTCCCTGGGGAATGTGGTGACGTGAATTTACAGGAAGATCGGGGTATTTCTCACCAACAGTTTCCTGTTATTGATATGCTTTTGTTTAGTTGTGATCTTTTTTTTACTCTTTCAGGTTCTCAGGGGAAAAATAAACAGGCACATGACATTAATCACAGTCCTTGGGTATCGTATTGGAAGCCTCACAAATACTTTCGATGTGGAATTGTGAACTAGGTTTGGATCTTTGGAAAACACCAATGACAGCTTATTGTTTGCTAGTACTTGCTCTTCTATTCTGATAAATTATTCCAATAATTCTTAAAAATTCTTTTGTGATTGTGTTCCTTTTTAGATGCCAGAAGGGTTCAAAAGTTTATGAAGACAACCTTGAACAGTTTGCCTCCGTGTGTGTAGATTTGCATAATTGGGCTAAGTTTTCATCTGAGAGAAAATAAGGGTCACATTAGAGATACAGAGGTAATTCAAAAATCCAGAGTCCTTTCAGCAAATATTATCAAACATGCCAAAAAATGTTTTCTTTAAGATAATTTGCCAAGTTCTTTTCTTTGAGAATATATGAAGCCTAAATTCTTTCTGCAAAAATAAAGTAGTATATAAATTGTGTTTACCAGTGTGTCAAGAGTCACCAGCATAATTACCAAGGTAGTTATCTAACACATGTAAGATGTAGGTCTTAAATCTTTTTTGGTGGTTTTGGCTATCCTGCTTTTGTGTCTGTCTCTATGGATGTGTGGTACACTCCTAGCCAATAACCTTTGCAAAATATCTTGATTTTGCAATAATGAATTGCAGTAGAACAACCAAGAAATTGAATAACAAACCAAACTTTTGGAGGTTTAGATTTTTTTCTTCTAAAGCATTGTAGAAATGTTGTGGTTAAAGGCAAAATGACATTGTGTCCTAGAGAACCCATGCCAGGAAGGCCAAGAGAGATCTGCTGGCTGAAACAAGCCATTAAAGTAAAGTAAACTCGCAAGTAATGTAGTAGCTATTCGGATTCATCACCAAATTCTCAGGGTTTAATATTTTTGTTTCATCATTGTTAAATAGCATCTTTCTTAGAAATTGTGCTGTAAGATTTAGAGCAAAATCTTGGAGTCGAACTTTTATGTCCACAACCTATTTGCGGCTGCACATTTATTGTATTTATAACTTAGTACTTTGGTGCTGTATTGAATCTGTGACACTGTCATTTTCCTTCATTTCTGCTGCTAGTATTAAGGACTAAGAATAAACTCACAGAAGCTGTCTATGTTATAATATTAATAAAAATCATAGGATCATAAAATGGCTTCATCTGGGAGAAACCTTAGCGATCATCCTGTTCCAACCCCCCGCCATGGGCAGGGACACCTTCCACTAGACCAGGTTGCTTAGAGCTCCATCTAACCTGGCCCTGAACACTTCCAGGGATGGGGCATCCACACCTTCTCTTGGCAACCTGTCCCAGTGCCTCACCATCCTTACAATAAAGAATTTCTTCCTAATATCTAATGTAAACCTTCTTTCAGTTTGAATCCATTCCCCCTTGTCCTATCACTATATACTCTTGTAAGCAGTGTCTCTCCATGTCATATAACTTCATACAGAGGTCTTTAACTACCTTCTCCTCTCGCAGTATTTAACTTCTGGATAACATGTAGAGATATGATTTCTTAAAATACTCAACTGTTTCTTTCCTTGTAGGCTATGTTATCTAAACGACTAAAAAATTTCTCAATCCTTCTCCCACTGGATTTCTATGAATTCATCCTTATCTGTAAACTCAGCCAAATGAGATCTGGCTGCTTTTCAGATGAGGAAATTCTAAGGAATCTCAGGTTATTAGGTTGTTCTAGTTATGATATTTTATCCTCAGGACTTCTACACCTTGAAAGCAAATTCCTGATTCCTTTACTGAATCAGATGTATTTCCTCCCAAAGCTATCTGTTTAAGAATTCACAAACTAGGCAAAATACCTTTCTCTTTGTGGGGAAAAAATTACAAAAGCCACAAATGATTTATTAAGCAGGCTATAAAAAAGCTTCCTATCTGATTATTTTCATTAAGTACATTTATCCCTCAGGCCGTAAAAGTGTGCAGTCCCCGTGAATAAAATACTTCCCATTACAAGTGAAGCTCAAGACTAACAGATGAAGTCCCCAGAACAACAACAAGCTCATCTCTCACTCTCTGATACCATCGTTCAAGACCATGGATGCTGAGTCCTCTCCCAGCACATAGTCCTCTAGAATCCATAATCTAAAGTCCTGGAGTCCCTTCAGTTTCTTTCCAACATGTTGCATTTTTAACATCACCTGTTGGGATGTCAACTCCGAGTTGTGCAATTGTGCACTGTGCCCTGGCTGTGCCTAAGTAATTGTGTGGCCTGAATGAAACCGTGGCATAATGTTTCACTCTTACAGCTGATGTGTATTCTTTTACCTACTGCCAGAGCCAGCTGACCTGGTGAAGATTAACTCAGTTAAAATATTTTAGAAATATAGGAAATGCCTAATTCTCTAGTCATATCCATGGCTACACTCTGTAAGCACAGAGTTTTAACACAGTTCTTCCTTCCTCGGTAAGGGCTTAAGATATGGATCTGGATCTTCTATTTAAGTACCAGACAGGATGAAAGGAAATCAGAATTACATTTTATCCAAGATGTTTCAGATTCTTTACTCCTACTGGTTTGGTGTTCGGGAACACTCCTCAGCAGAGACAAGAGAAAGGGTCTGCCATTTTTCTGAGTCATTAAACATTTTGTTACTGTTGTTTCTCTGTAGCTCTTGCTCTCTGGTAACTACCTCAAGAGCCATTTCCATCAAGATGGTGAGACCAGCTTGTACTTTGTTATATCCCTCCGAAACCTCAGTTAGTGATTTTGATACTTTTAACATCTTTCTCAAGATATTTTTATTCTTGTTCTTTCATGCCACAGGAGAAATTATTTCTATTGTTGTTAAGTGCCTTCTGAAAACAGACGTCAGTCATGATAATTACAGAATTATGACTCCAAATCAGAATGCCTTTCCCCCGCATGGATGCTTTGGGCACTTCAATTTGTTTTATGTTTGACTAACAGATTTCTTTCATTTTTGTCACTATTAGGAGGACAAATGTTCAAGATAGCAGTCAAAACTAGGTGTTCAAAGTTCAATGTTAGGTAGAAAAGTTTATTCACAAACCCTCCCTGTTTCCATAAATACCCAAGTTCTGGAAACCTAAACTTTCTCAAAAGTTCGTATGTCTCTCCTGTTTCCACAGTTCAATGTCTTATTGGAAAATTTTGTTTTCACACAAGATGTGTACTTATTTATTCAATCAGGAGATATTTCACATGTTCTTCTTCTTCCCTAGTGACAGCTCTATTTTGTTCTTATTACTTCCTACTGGTCAAATAATGATAAAAAGGGCCTTGATTTCCCTGCCACTGCCTTGTAGGTTTGTGCGAGAGGGTTGTTGTAGGTCCCTTACAAATGATACAATCTATTCTATTCTATTCTATTCTATTCTATTCTATTCTATTCTATTCTATTCTATTCTATTCTATTCTATTCTATTCTAGTCTAGTCTAGTCTAGTCTAGTCTAGTCTAGTCTAGTCTAGTCTAGTCTAGTCTAGTCTACTAGTCTTGTCTGTTCTAGTCTAGTCTAGTCTAGTCTAGTCTGTTCTAGTCTAGTCTAGTCTAGTCTAGTCTAGTCTATTCTAGTCTATTCTATTCTGCTGTGTTGTGTTGTGTTGTGTTGTGTTGTGTTGTGTTGTGTTGTGTTCTGTTCTGTTCTGTTCTGTTCTGTTACATTCTGTTCCGTTCTAACTTTCACTCACGAACAGCAGGGCAATGTATTTCCTTGGTGAGTTTGGGTACTGTATTGTCCTCATGATACTGGATCACTACATCTAACATGTACATAGCTATAAATGCTATTTTAAAACAAGGTCCAGAAGAATCTGTGGTATTTACCTCAGCTGAAAGAGTGGAGTGGTATTCACCTCACTTAACTCATGCAATTGCAGTGCAGACATCTAGTGCTTATCTGTGGGTCCCTTCCAACTCAGAATATTCTGTGATTCTGTGATGTTCTCCCTAGTTTCCCTACAAAATTTATAAAGAAAAATAAGTTCTTTGAGAGAATTCGTCATGCCCTCTAGAGAACACTAAGGGCAGGTCAGATGAGTGTGTGCAGTTCTTGTGAATAACCTGGGTTTAAAACTGTAGAGGTTTAGCAGCATAGAAAATGACTCTATAGCTGTATGATCAGCTAAATACAGAATTGTATAGGTGGTGGTTATAGGAGACACTGGAGGGCTTGAGTCCAACTGGCCCCTCCAGGCAAGACTGCATCAGGTCAGCCAGAGCTTTGTGGCTGACACCACAGCCCTGTTTCACCGTGGCACTAACACACGCTAACTGGCCACACCATTAAGCTCTCTTAGATCAGATTCCTGGTGTTCGCGGCATATCTCATTTTGGTGTGGTAAGCCCTGCTCAGAACCCTTGTACTGCTTGTGCATCCCCCTCTCACCTTGGCAAGTTTTTATCTTTTCAGGGAGATTGACATTGTTCATTGTCTAGGTGAGATTTACCAGTGAGCTAAGCTCACAGAGGCACACACAGATTGTCACCAGGTTGTGCAATGAACACTTGGAGGGCTCAGCCACTGTTACAAGGAACAGCAGATACCTTCTGTCTTTGAGAGGCAGAATGCAAACACAGGTCAGCATTAGGTGGGCCTATGCACTGTCCCAGATTCCTAAACAAGATACCAGTTTTGCAATTAAAACATATATTGTTTATTTGAGAGATCAGTTACACAGGTGGGATTTTAGTTATGCAAATGCCTATGGGTGAAATGTGCACCTCTCTTATCTGCTGTTTTGTTTGCAGAGAGCAGCATCCCTTATGAAAATCTCTGTATGAGAATCTGACTGATTTGAAGATAAATTTAGGCTGCAGTTAGACCTAAGAGCCAAGTGTAAGTACCAGGTACCATCTTACTGGACAAATCTTAACTCTAAGATTTTGTCAAATGTCACCTTGGAGGCAGCCTGGTCTCACAGAGACTCTGCTCAAACCCAGCATGAAAAGAGGGAAGGGGATAGAATCACAAGGCTTCAAAAATGTCTCCAGGAGACCTGGTTGTCTTGAGTGTTCAAATGGCATTTCCGAACAGTTTTGATCTACCTTTTAGCTAAGAAAATGTAACACAGTCATAGTAGAGTCCAGGTCCTGAAGATATTTCAGATGTGGTGATGCCCTCTGATGACATACTTAGCTAATGAGAGCTGAGTCACAGCAAACAAGAGATTGACACAGAAATGGGAGTGTTTGAGTGCAGATAGCCTCTCCATTTATTCCAGAGGTGGTTACAGAGTCTCATGTCTGTGAAATGCTCTCACTTGTGTCTCATGTAGGGAAATTTCCAAGTGTTTTTAAAGCTGCATGATGGAATAGAGCTTATAATATTACATAAATTCTTAAATTCAAATACACCAGTCAGAAAGCTGATCCCATGGGAGAACTGAGCTCACAGCCATTGAGGTCTACCACAGAGAGTACATTTTTAAAACATAAAACCCCAGTATCTTTCCTCTTGAAAAATATTTATTCTTTCTTTTCCCAAGCTATGTTTTCCTCTGACATTTTTCAGATATTGGTGCCAATGTCATTTAAAAATTATTTTTGGCTCAGAATACAGCATATTAAACTCTTCCTCTCCACACAAAATAAACACATTAAAAGAGAAACAGAAAATCCTTTATTTGTTGTCTTTTTTTCCCCCAGAATTAAATAATTATCCATCGTAATGATAACCAAAAATCACTCATTAATGTTACCAACAACATTCTGAAGTAAATGAAGAATAATATGGATGTCGCTGCACAGTTCTTAGTTTAAAAAAAAAAAACAAAAAAACCCCCAATAACCTAATATGTTATCATAGCAATAGGCACTGATTTTACTTATAGAACTTCATTTTAAAGGATAAAGTGCTTATTTGCACTTTTACTGGATTATGGCATGATACTAAAACGTATATTTTTCATTATTTTTATCTGGATTTCACATAAAATTAAGCAAGCTACATTTAAAACAAATATTCATCAGCATCTAAACTTTCAATCTTCCCAAAACACTTTGCTACTGCTTTAAGGAAAAACAAACTACACAGCAATTCTTACAACTGTTCAGGTTGCGTCATTTGTCAATCCTTTATTTGATTCCACCTGCTTTCTTGCACTGCACTTTTAACTTCTCAGATTCCATCCAGTAAAATTGTATTTAAATAAGACATTTAAATCAGCATGAGCTAAGCAACACATTTTCAGCCAAGCTGGTGGACTACAAGTACAATCCCAGTAAAGTTTACACAGGTAGAGAAATTATTTCTTTCTTAACAAGAAGGGAACAGACCCCTCGGCTCTTTCCCTTAGAGTCAAGGTTTTTTGGCTTTATGATTTGAAGAAATTGCCACTCCACAGCAGGTTGGTGCATTATGGTAATATTGGCTGTGAGTCTGAAGAAAATTGCCAACAAAAGCTTTAGTGGCTATGCATTTATTCTGGAAAAGGAGTCTCCTGTCATTGGAGTTTATTCCGCTCTGAACTTGTTTAGGCAGTGCCAACAAAAGTACTCTCTTGCTCATGTGAAGAGATGTTGTCAGTATTCCTAAAACAGAAAGTCTTTTTCATGCAGACAGCTTATCACTGTGAGTGCACTATGCACTGCTGGTGCTGCCCAGCTGCCAAGATGGTGGGTGAGCCCAGCCGGTCCCCCAGTGCCTGCTTTGTCTAACAAAATGGTCTCAGATTGGCAGCAAGAGGAGCAGACTTCAGCAAGACTTGCCAGCTGGCTGCCAGGCTACTTCCAGGGATCCTCAATCGCCTAACCCTAACCCATGCAGGAAAAAGAGTATTACTGGTTGTGTTCATGTTGGCCCTCAGAGGTGGCATCTCCAGCCCAGAAGAACCATGACTGCAGGTTTGTATTGCCAGGTCTCAAGGGTAACCTCCACACTGCCCATGTGGCTCTACCCAAAGCATTTTCAGGAGGGCTGTGAATGACAAGGCACGAGAAGATGTAGCACTCAGCAAGAAGTGTGTCTGGGAGAAGGGGGACACAGCCAGGGAGAGGAGCAAAGCACTAGAAGAGAAGTCACACCTTGGGGAATGAAAGAAAAAATGGAAATCAAGTGGAAAGAGCTAATGAGACAGACAGGACCTGATTGGAGCACAATCTGGTAGGCAAGATGAGCCACTGCTTCGCAATAAGCTTTGCGGGCTGTAGGTTTATAGTTTTCTCTTTCGTTTTGATTTATATGTTTTCTTGCATTTATTTCTCCCTAAGAGTTTGAGTGTATGAGTGAATTCAATGGCAAGGCCCCTTTTCCCAAACTCAGAAATACTCTACAGTATTTGGAATTTATACTTCCTACTTGCAAGGTGCAAAAAAGTTCTTTTCTGAATATCATGCCTCATTGTAATAAACAAAATAGTAAATAAAATTCTCAAGCAAAAAGAGATTTGCTGTACCATTGGTAATGACTGCCTGAGTTTAAAAAAGATTTCTGGCTTTTTTTGAAATGTACTTTATTAGTAATAGACTATTTCTCAACTATAACTTTTGACTGAATCATTTATTTCAAACAAGAAGACAGCACCCTATGGCTGATGAAAACATTTGAAAGTGCTAAGTGTACAGATCAGAAAGAAAAATATTTACCTTTCATGAAGGCATGATGGCAAGGAAAAGATTCTGAAGACATTTTCAGCTGCTGCTTGGAAACTTGGCCTTATGGTCAAGGTATTCATTCTTGCAGTCGTTACACCCTTTGTATGAAATCACACTTGCCCTTCTCTAAGCACATATTGGGAAAGGACTGCAGAAACAGGCCATTCATCCTCAAGAGGAAAATCCTAAGGCATAGGCTTAGATCTTAGAGTGACAAATGATTTTCAGTACCTCAAGGATTAGCAAGAAACCTCAGCCTGTTTCCACCTCTCCCCTATCTGGTGGGTAACACTGTCTATATTACATTAGTACATTGGGTCTCACTTTCTTCCTTTTTAAACAGGAAAGGGAAATGTGCTTTAGAGATAAGGATAGGATCATTATACAAGGAATAAATATGGCTATTATTTTTAATCACAAGTATGGAACATAGTCATTGCACTATAGTGCTAAAAGCTTCACAGCTCTTGACATTGGTTCAATGTTTCTTCTATTTTTTTTCTGTTTTCTTTTTCACATATTCCAGATCATGGAAGGAAACTTAGCCTTCCAAGAAGAACTGGACAGAAATAGTATAAAGAAGTAAACATTGTAAGTATAATTAAAGAAAATTATTTCTCCCTGTTGTGTGGGAAAGGGAATAGATAACCAGTTTTAGAATGAGAAGTCATTTTGTCTTACAGAGTTGGAGGAGAATGAAACATGCTTTGTCTGAGAAATAACTTTTAACTGCAGCTTGGAAAAAATATCTGTGGTGATAAAAATATATAGAAAAACTTTTTATGATAAGAATTAGAGGAAAATGCAGTCAGGAAGAAACTAATTATTAGAGAGGCTAAATATACCTTAGCCTAGCAAGGCTAAAGAGAAAGCTAAACAGGGGCTCAAAGAGCTACTTTAAGAGAGACAGTACTGTTATATAGTATGTCATAGAATCACAGAATGGTTTGTTTTGTAAGGCAACCTAAGGATCATCTCTTTCAAAGCTCCATCCAACCTGGCCTTCAACACTTCCAGGGGTGCAGCATCCACAACTTCTCTGGGCAACCTGCATGTTGTCCATATGTGAAGTTACACTGCAAGTGTGATTCTCCTTCTGTGTAACTTAAGCCTTAGGCTCACAGAGGGAGTATCAGGGATATTGAACTTAGATTGTGAGTTACAGGTGTGATACATCACTGTACACGTTAACTACCGCCAGCATTTGAAGCAGAGGTGTTTGTACATGTGCATGCTTAGCTGCCTGGGCCTATATGTGTGTGCTTTTCTCAAAGCAGTGTGGGGTTGCACAATCCCACACGGGACTGGAACTTCTTTGTACTTCACTCTGTGTAAGCTCACAGGAAGACATGGTCTTTGTCCCAGAGCATTTTAATGTCTACCTAGAAACAATGGCATGAAACAAAAGGAGGGAAGCAGAGAGGGAAAGGGACAATGAGGTCTCGAACTTACGTGAGTCAGCTCCACATACAATGGAATTGACCTGAGTCCTCTGAAGGGGTCCTTGGGTAAATAGCTTTGCTGTCCTGGTATGTGTCCGGGCAGCTGGTGCTTTTACATAGCTTTGATGGTCTGTCTATTCAGTTTCATTCTGGTGTGGAGGATGTTGTTTGCATTGTAAGAGAAGAACGCCTGGTTTTGAGGAGGGAAGCAGGACTTCCACATTTACATGCCACTGAAATGAGTTTGGGAAATCAAATAAAACCTAGAACATACAGTAGTTTTTACAGTATGTCTGACGACCTTAACAGGAACTGATATTGGAGTTATCTGTCCTTCTGAACTTCTATGCTTCTACAGTCCCAGCAGGTTCAGAGAGGTATGTGGAGAGGATCTTCCAATGATTTATGTTCCTTGAGAAACAAATAAAATTTTATTGCAGATGAGAGTCAGCATCATTTATGTGCACTGTCTTATGTGCAAACATACTTACATGAAAAAAAGCTGGTTCCCAAAATACCTGTGTGAATAAAAATATTTTCATGAGTCTTTCTGGAGAAATGGTTGGGAAGATGCACAAACCCGCTAGAAGCAAACATCTGTCCAGAGATGGAGAAACCATTCATACCTGTTGCGCAAACTTACAGAGCTGTGATGAATAAACAAACTGTAGCAGTGAGTATCTCATGCTCAAAGCTGCTTCATTTAAATTGTTAGGTGCTAGGATACAGAAAAAGTGCACACCCTGCACCATAATCACGCTTTCCCATACCAAGTCATAGCAATGAAAGATCAAACTAACTGACATTCCTCTTCATATTAAACTGCAGGATACCTGAAGGTTTGCCTTGCAAATGTTTTGAAAGCACTTCATAAAAGAGGATGATACAATATGAAAGGCCTTAGTCCAGTACATGCAACAGCTGGTGGGAGCCCTTGTTTTGGCACAGAGTACCAGTGGGATCCTGGGTGGGAACCTTGGCCTCCTCTTCACTCTGCTTGCTGCTTTCAAGCTGTAGTGCCTTTCTGCCTGTGACTGCACTGGGGAACACACTAAGGATTGCAAGATACTCATTAAACAGTAGAGGAAGCACCACACAGTGGCAAAAACTTTTTGTAATACACAGGCCTCCTTATTGTTGTTTACAGGACAAAATTATTACTATCTGCTCAGCACAGATTCAGCTACATTCCTATAGACATTGCATCAGAGCACAATATTTACAGGTAGCTCATCTGCTATTTCTCCATGTGAGCACTGCAAGTTGAATTCTCAATGCTTCTGTCTCCTCTCTTATTGAGGATGCTATTTATAGCCTCTCTCTGGCTGCATTCCACCTGAAGGTCAGATTGTTTACAGGGAGTGAGGATATATTGTGTTTTTTAAATAGAGAACACATTTTTTGGTTCATTAAAAAAAACACCAACTCTTTTCCCTGCACAAGATAACGGACAGACCTTACTCCTCACTCACAACAGAGACCTGGCTACAAATCCAATGCATTCCAGAGAGCAGAGATGGATGAAAAACTGGGAAAGCACAGTAAGGGTGTTCACATGCATGCAGGAAGGTAAAAAACATCAAACTAATAAACAAAAATAAATACAGATGAATGCAATGGCATTTCTGTCCATTGAATGTTTAACCTTGGTTTTATGTTTGTTTTTCTGGCAGTGACTCCTGCCCTGCTACTAAACAGCATATGAAGTCCTGCACAATTTCATACTTTGCAGGCAGTGCTTTGACTCCCATTATTTATTTTCCAGTCACAGAATTCTTTACTATACCTTTCATTGGAAGCATGATTGGGTCAAAAGTTTTTGGGCTCTACAAACACAAACAGAAAAGGAAAATGGCAGATACTGTATAAAAGTAAAATGTGGGTTGAGGTAGATATGTTATGTATTGTGTCTATTTTTTTTTTTCACCAAATTCCACATGTAATACAGAAGTACGTCATATCCTGGTGAAACAAATCTGAATATGACATACTATGGTTCTCACCTTTCTTCATTGATTTTTAGTTCTTCATCTTTTCCTTGCCTCAATATAACAAGAGGGAAAATATCACAAAGATAAGAACTGGTCTCTCCATTCAAATACTTAAAGACATTAATAAATAAATGAGCCATTCTAGAGCTTTGCTACAGCAGTCCTTTGCAGCGTAAAAGCACATGGAACAGGCAGAAATTTACACGTGGACCCAGGAAGTACACATCAATCAGCAAAGACAGCTATTTTTGGCAATTAGGAAATCAGGTCTCCCGAGAAAGAAATCTTATCAAGTGTACGGTAAAAGAGGACAGTATGTGGCCAGTGAGCTGATTATAGGCTCAGGCTTAATTAGAGAAATAAGGTCTTCGGCCTCTCCTCTCCTACTAATTCCAGCAACTGCCATGTCACATGTGGTTGCAGCTGTGCAGCCTGCCCCTGAAATGCAAGCTTTCAACAGACCTTTAAGTCTCATCGCTTCCTTCTGTTACTGATACTACTGCAAAGTTAAAAGCCTAAGGAAAACAAAACAAAAAAGTTTTTTAAAAATTGTTTAATTTAAGTGATTGGAAAGGGGTGTTTAATACCTACCACTCTGTGAAGGCATGCAGGGAATTGGGGTTGGTGCAGGGTGGGTACTGCCTGGCTGAGCTCTGTCCAGGCACATGGCAAGGGTGGCAACTCCCTCCAGTACATGAAAGGAGCATGAAAGCCTTCAAATACCTGAAGGAAACCTACAAGAAAGATGGAGACAGAATTTTTAAAGGGCATGTAGTGACAGGACAAGGAGGAATGGCTTTAAACTGAAAGAGTATAGGTTTAGATTGGATATTAGGAAGAAATATTTTACTGTGACAGTGGTTAGGGACAAGGACAGGTTGCTCTGAGAAGCTGTGGGTGCCTCATCTCTGAAAGTGTTGAAGGCAAGGTTGGGTGGGGTTCTAAGCAACCCGCTCTAGTTTGAGGTGTTCCTGCCCACAGCAGGGGCATTAGAACTGGGTGGTCTTTAAGGTTCCTTCCAACCCAAACCATTCTGTGATTCTATGTAAAAAGAAGGTGTAAGTCCCCCAGCTGTATTTGCTAATGTGTTGTGAACAGCTGGGAGGCTCACATGGCTCAAGTCAGAGAATGAACTCTGGGCCCAGGGGTTAAGGCTGAATGGTGCTTCTTTAAAAATCACTTGAGTTAATAGAAAACAATGAGTTTTAAAGCATTCATCTTATCTCAGACTAAAAGAAGCTGGAAGCTACCAGTGGACCACAAGTTCAAGAAGTGATTAAACTGGGGTCTGCCCAAGAGCTCCGTTCACAGATGAGTCTTTCAGCAGAAGCACAAGCATCTCTGCTACCTGCACTCTTAGAACTACCAGAACAGTCCTATGTCTTGTTGTTATAATAGACTTGGTCACTGGAAAGAGTTGCCATCTGCTGAGGAGGTCTTGAGAAAAAGACTGACAGTTTGCATGGCTGTTAGGGAGCTAAGGGTCATTATGAAGAGCAAATTGGGCTAGAAGGATCTTCAGCCTGAACTGATATGGCTTTTTCTCCCTCCTCATGTTACATTCTTCACTGTAGCACTGGAAGATGACTCTTATCTTATCAAGTATAAATGTTGAGATCAGCTACCGTGTCCTTTCTACATGAAATCATCAGGTTCCAGGGGTCCCAGTATTTGCCCATTTGAATTAGCTGAGGTTGATCTTACCTTCTTCTACTTTTTAAGTGTCCACCCTGGAGATCACTAGAAAACAGCCACCACTCTATGATTATCTACTTACCCAATACAGAGCAAACCTTCCTACAGACTTGAACACCTTCAGGACCTGGGAGAGATCTGGACCCAGGTATAGTCCATGTGACTGTATTGCATTTGTGTGGCCAGGTTTTGGTAGAGTAGGGTGACTGGAGCAGTGGCTTCAGTGAGAAGCTGACAGAAGCTTCTCCAGTGTCCAACAGCACCAATGCCAGCTAGCTCCAAGATGAACCCACCACTAACCAAGGCTGAACTCATCAGAGAAGATAATAACACCTTACTAACATATTTTAAAATTAACGTGTTTAAGAAGGAAAAAGAAGTTATTGCCCAGATGTAATTGCACTCACAGAAGAGTGGAGAGAAACAGCTCTCCAGACACTAAGGTCAGTCCAGATGGAGGGACAAGAGGTGCTCCTGGTGCCAGAACTCAGATGCCTCTGCAGCCCAAGGCACAGATCATGCTGAAGCAGCTGTGCCTCTGCAGCCCATGGAGGACCACAAAAATACAGAGATCTACCTGCAGCCCATGGAGGAGACCCATGTCAGAGCAGGTGGATTCCTGAGAGGAAGCTATGAACCCATGGAAGGCCTATGCTGAAGCAGGGTCCTGGCAGGGACTTGCAGACACAGAGAGAGGAGCCCACACCAGAGCGTGTTTCCTAGTAAGACTTGTGACCCTGCAGGGGACCCGCACTGGCGCAGGCTGTGCCTGAAGGACTTCACTCTGTGGAAAGGGACCCATACGGGAGTAGTTCCTGAAGAACTGTAGCCCATGGGAAGGACTCAGGCTGAAGAAGTTCATGGAAAACTGTCTCCCATGGGAGGCAGCTGCTTTGGAGCAGGGAAAGGACTCCTCTCACCAAGCAGAGGTAGGAACAACATGTGATGAACTGACCATAACCCCCATCCCCTGCCTCCCTGCGCTGCTGCGGAGAGGAGGCAGCACCCAGGAAGGACAGAGAGGTTGGGAGAAGATGTTTTTTTAAGATTTGTTTCACATTTCAATATCCTGCTCTGATTTTAATTGGTACTACATTCTATTAATTTTCCCAAGTCAAATCTGGTTTTCCCATGACAGTACTCAGTGAGTGATGTCTCCCTGTCTGTATCTCAGCTCATGAGCCTTTTGTTATATTTTCTCTCCTCTGTCCAGTTATGGAAGGGAGTGATAGAGCATTTTTGGTGGGTACCTGACATCCAGGTAATTATTGGTAAAGCCTTGGTAATTATTTAAGATAATTTATGCCAAATTTATTAACTTAATTAATGCCCAGGGCATTTGTGCATAATTTTCATCAAACATTGCTTTATTGGTTGCTTTGAGGCAGTTGTGGTGGTGGTAAAGAGCTGTGGATGGCTGTGACAGCACTCACACTGGCCAGAGGAAGTCAGGTGTTGGTGTTTGACATGGCCACAACCAAATTTCAGCAGTTTGAGGAGACTTTGTAAAGCAGAGAAGTGAGAGAGTTAGGGAAGGGAAACATGCTTTCACTGTTCACCCTCCTTTGTTGTGCGTCTGGTTTTGTACTTTCTCTTGGACAGTGCCAATATTGCCAGCCCCAAGCTCTCAGTCTCATCCGGGAGCCAAGTCCCAAGAAATCATGACATTAGTTTCAATGTGTTAAAGCATTTAGTTTGGGGTTTTTAACACCATCTCTTGGACTGAGCACACAGCTGGTGATTTCTGAGTCGCTGAAAACACACATGTAATGAAGTGCATTCCCCTGTAGTGAAGTTTATTGTGGGGAAACAAAAACTTTCCCCAAAAAATCTTTGTATTTTTTTAATTATCAGATAAGGGTCTTAACTAATTCTGTGCAGATAGGTCCTAGGCTGCTAACAAAGCATTCAGTAGTAGCATAAAATTTATGGTAGGTCTTTAACAGGTGAAAACATTCTCTGTTCTGTAAGTAAGTTACTCGGCTCTACAAGATTACAAATACTTCAACATATAAACAGAGAGGGGGAAAACGCACAAAATTTCTTTATAATGCAGTGTTTCACTAGACCCCATGTATGTTCCTTTTTTTATCAAATGCCTGGGAATTTAATGTGAGGCTGGATACCGGTGGCTTCTGAGGTGCAAAGACCAGGACATACAGTAGAACAGACGAGCTTTCTTTGTATGCTGCTATTTTCTTATGTTTATGAAGCCTGAGTATGTTAAAAGCTGAAAACAAGCAATGTAAATTTCCTAAATGCCTTTAGAAAACCAAGAACTCAACCTCTGCCAAGAGAAACACGACTTCCTGAAACTGGACAGCATTGCTTGGGTTTCCTTTGAAGAAAAAAAAAAAAGAGGAAAAAAAGGAGAGCAAGCCAAATGCCTGAAATATGTAAGACAGAGCAATACAGGAGTTAAGGGGAAGCTGCAAGGGAAGCAAAGCAAAGCCCAAAATAAAGAGCAGGAATGGAAAACTAAAAATAACAAACAGGAAAGTGTGACACAGCTGCGAGGGCTCTGGTGCATTCTCCCCCAGCATTGTACCTTTTTTTTCAGGAACATACTAATATTGTGTTTGGATTTCAATGGCATTCCAAACCATTATTTGTTCTTCAAAAATAGATGTTTCTCTTGTGAGGAAGAAAGATATTTTCAAGTAATGTTCATAGGATTTCAGTTGTTCCAGTTTATCAAAAACCACTTTTGTTAGGCTCAGTGTTTGCAGAGCAGAAAACCTGCATCAATTATGTAATTTCATGAAAAGTTAGTCTGTGTGTCCTTAGACTAGTGAAGATCAGCTCATGCATAATCAACTGTTGCCCTTAAATTCAGTTGAGTTTTTACTTGATAGCTTTTGAAAGCAGGAAGGGAGAGAGCATATTAATCTGAGATGCAACCACTTCGGAAACACAGTGGGTGGAAACGGATCAGAGAGGATCAGGAGCATCATGTACTAATAAAGTTAAGGAAATCTCTGTCTTTTTCTTCATACAAACACGTTTGTTTGTTTACACAGAGCATTTTGGAAGGTCCAGGAAGGCAGCACAGGGGATACGGGACTGTCAGGACTGTGGCTGGATCCCATCCAGCGCCTGCAAAAAAGCCAGTCTGTCCAGACATAGGTGCCACACAACCACCCAACCATGACTGAGGCACCCAGCACATGCACAGGGGTCACTGGCAGCTGCTGAAAGGGAGAGGGGATGGAGTACTTCACCTATTTGTTTGCTAAACTCACCCATCCTGAAATAATTAAGTCAAGGAGTTGAGCTGTGCATGGTCTCTGGCCATCCAGAAGATAGATGGTGCCACTTTTGGAGAATAAAAAAGGCTGAACACACCAATTTGTCAGCCCCAGTTTCCCTTGACACTCACAAACCCTAATGAAAACCACATTAAGATGTGCCAAAGTGGAGATTGTGGTGTCTGTCCAGTTATCAGTCCAATTTGTAAAATTCCTATTTTTGGCAGACACAACAAGAACAGGAAATATTTACCAATTTTGCAGGTGTCAGGAAATATTTTCGTAATGCTGCTGTGACCTGACAGTTCATTTAAATAGATAACAAGCATGTACAGAGGTGATAATAAATACATTTTAATTTAAACTATGTACTTTGATATGTTTGCTCCAATATCTGTGTCCTAGCAGATCAGAGTGGCAAATTCATATTGTTAATCACACTATAGTGATTAGGCAGTGATAAATCTCACAATACTAGTATGAATGTTTTATGTAGTGAAATAATACATTAGAGTACGTTAAAGATGTTTCTCACAGTTGATGTTGCTAAGGCTGTTTTTCATTAAAATTTGATCTATACTGGAAATACATTTATTACACATTATTTGAATTGTGGGCAAAATATATCTAAATATATTTCAGGCTTCTCTACTCTGTGTATTTCAGACACTGCTCTAAAACATTTGATTATATCTTGTTTGAACTCTAATGGTGTCTGCAACATCGTATAATACAGACTGTAATATAAACTGCATTACAGCACAGTGTCATCCCACATTAGATAAAAAATGAGAGTCATTGCATATGTTACATAGCTTACAGTTCAGTAGCTGAGAAAGTAATAGTTATCTTCCAGAGACAAGGCCTATTTGCCAAATATATTCATAATGGAAGTAATATATGACCCCACTAAAAACAAATCTAGATACTAGATGACAGGACCACATCATTTGCTGAACTATCTCACAACTTTTACTTCAGGAATAATAGTGGACTTGGCAGTGTAAGGTTAACAGTTGGACTCAAATGATCTTAAAGGTCTTTTTTAACCTAAAAAATTCTATGATTCTACAAGTCTGTGATCGTTTGCATTTTTTCTTATCCCAGTGTAGTACCATTGTCACTGGTAGCTATAGGTAAACATTTCAAAGGACAAAGGATAAAATTTGCTTATATTATAATTTCATCATGAAGTCTATTCTCTGTGCAATAAACTCTCACTGGAGCAGCTGAAGAAATGCAAAAGCATTTTATAAATTTGATGAAAAAGGGTAGAAATAATCCAAAAATACTTTCAAAGCATTCCTCTCCATCTTCTCCTTTCTCCTGACTTGCTGGGTGTGGATTCGCAGGTTCTACTTCATGGTAAATCAAACAGTGCCAAGGAGTTGCAGCTCTGCTCCAGAGCTTAATAGCCCCTGGCATGGTGATGGCCAGGCTAGGAAGATAACTCCCAAACCCCTCCTGCAGAGGGATTGGCCAAGGAGTGGCTGTTCTGAGTAGGCAGCTAGGATCCAGCCACGTTGTTTTGGAGATGAAGGTGGTTGGAAGGGTGTGGGCACAAATCATTCTAGACATGAGCCACTACTCAGCTTCTGCAATCATGAATGGTCCTAGAAATTTGCTGAAATGCATGTAGAGGTTGTGAAACTGTTTCTGTGGATTTGAGAGCAAAAGTGTATCTAATCTGTATGCACCAAGGCTATGCCATCACCAGGCTTACTCTATCACTAATAGATAGACGTAATAGACAGTGATGCTTTCAGTTGTCGTTTTTTGTTTATTTGTTTTTTATTGAAGAATAATAATATTACACATTTTAAAACCAACTGGCTTATTAGATTTACATTCAAGAACTCATAATGTCATTATGACACTGTTGCGAAATATCAATAATGTATGCAATATTTACTACATTCTCTAAATATTTCTCATCAGTCTGCTGGAAGACTGTGGGTTTGATCCTGCTCTCACTGAAATAAAAAAATTACTTTTGATATCAGTAGATTAGAATCAATACACTTGCTTGTAAATAGCCCAAGATAACATCGTTCCCTCTCAGACCCTAACATTCAATACAGATTAAAATATGGTATTACGCTAGTTTGAGATTTGTGTTTGCACATCTCCAATTATCGTGGCAAGAGAGCCTGCACTTCCATCCTGACATTTGGATGTCTACTGCTGTCATCATCCTCTTGTTGCAAATCAGCACAATTCATATCTGCTTTCCCAGGTGAAAGCATCCTGCTTCTGCAAATGTTGACTTTGGATCATCTCTTTAAGGGCATTAGAGTTTCTGTTTTTCATAGTTTTAAAAGTGTGCTTTCAGATTGTGAACTAAACTCTGGCTGTTGTACTGTGTGTTCCTTCTTTCTCTGAGGTCATTGCAAAGCTCACGTTGATTTCAAAGGAAATATTAAAATCAAGCCACATATCCAATGAGAGTGCTCTGCTTTACAAGGCAGTTCCTAAACTCAGGCAATCCAAGTTCACTCTGACACAGTGGTGTCAATTTTCATTATCTGTGGATCTGGTTGTTTCCACACATATTACCAACCTCATCTCAGTGGTGATTTTTGACTTAAAATTTTATCATCCAACTTTGAATGAGGGACTGCCCATTCCTGCAACACTCTAACACATGAAAACTTTTCTTCTGGATGAAATAGGACCACTTGCTCATGCAATTGAGAAACAAATGACTGGGTACCAAAATACTGTACTCTGCGGCTGCACTACCACTTGCTGAGGGTCTATGTCTTCCCTACCCTGGATCAACTAAACTCCCTGTGAGTCACATCTGGGCCACAGCCAGCACTGCAGATGGAAAATATGAAGGTCCTTTTTGTTGGCCTTTCACTACTCTTCCCCACAAAATGCAGATATCGCCTTAATGACACCAACTAGTTGGTTTATAGAAACATATATATTTAAATAATGGTAAGCAGCTTCTTTTGTTTCAGATCCCCTTCTGCAAATCGGTAGAATTTACCAATCTGCAGTTTCTCTGTACAAAATTTAACTTTAGAAATCCACCTAAATACAATATATGTTTGCAGTGTCTTGCCTAAGTTATTCACAATGTATAAACTGAAATGCTGGAAGTTTTCTCACTGAAGAAAGGCATATTTATCACTGAGTAGTTGTCACCAAACTTCCAAAAACCAGAAAATTGTTAACTAATAACAATAAATTAAATAAACCAACTAATGTTGGTTTATTTAATTCACACTGTTGTGCTTCTGTGTTATTATTTTTCAGATTCAAGGGTGTTGCTTTATACTCAGGATGTTGTTGATATGTGTTTCTTTCTTGATGGCTCCACATCAATATATCACTCACCTAAACTGTCCCCTTAATTCAGTGAGAGCTTTCCCAGCCTCAGGCTGCAAAAGTCAGCTTCTGGCATTATTTTAATGATCACGTCGGGTTTGCAGTATTACTATACATTCAAAAAACCACAATACATTTCTCTTTTCAAATACTTATCAAAACAAATATCAAAAGTCATATACACTGTACAGTCTATTTTTAAGTAAACATTTTTCTCATTAAAAATGGGTCACATTTGACCTTCAGAGATTACATTTTCATACATTATAGATCTACTTTTTTCTTAAAGTGTGTTGTTGCATATTCAATAACCTGTGAGAAATGCATTCTTTGAAAGTCTTAGGAGAGTAAGTAAATATCAGCGAGGATTTAGCCATTTCATTACTGGAGAGCGAATAGCTTTGTCTTTAACAAATTCCTCTTTTACTGAATTTCCGTCGCCTGATGCCATGTCATTGTCTGAAAAAAATCAGGAAAATAAAGGTGGATTTCATGAACGCAAGAGCTTTAAAATATTGTCCTGCAGCAACGTCCCTGGTTATAGCAATACTTCAGAAAATCCTTAACTGACAAGTTTGCAGAAAGGTTACTAAATTATCTCCAATTACCTAGTTGCAAAATTTCTACCAAATAAAGGCATAAGTCATATCTGTTTTCTAATAGTTAAAGCATAAAGCTGATTTGAGTTCAGTTTCCAATTCTGACTGCAACGCTTACTCCAGTGTGACACAGGACCAAGCAACACATCCTCAATAAGCGCAGCAGTAAATTAAACTCCCCTGCAGCTATTCTCTGACTGAGGCCAGCTGGCATGGAAGAGCTTGGCGCATGCCACTAAACTCTCTTACTCTCCAAAAATAGGTAAAAGATATTCACTTTGTCAACTGGAAACAGTCCCTGGCTGATGCTGATTCCTGAGCTCTGACTGAGGTTGCTTGGCACAGCTAGCTGGCCTGGGACAAAGCATGCTCTCCACTGCCCTACTGTTTGAAAGGAGTCAAATTGCAAAGTAGAGGAGCATGTTCTGACACCTTTAAATTTGCTAGGGTATATGTAGGCATAGTGGTCTTTATAAAAGATATGAGTCAGAAACTTGTCTGTTTCAAATATAGAAGCATTTACAGCTGTTTTAATTTACTGAAGATGTCTCAGATGCTATAGGTGCTTTTTAAGACCACTTTTAAATGAAACCCTGTGTTATTACCCCATGGAGTACTGCTTGTAGTGTCCCTGGTCTGCTAACAGTGACAGACCTCTGAGGACAGAAATTACTGTGAAACTTTAGCCAGGGTTAAAAAGGCTTTGTTTCCATGTAGTGAATGTCTCATCCTGGCTGGGATAAGTCAAGAAGCTAAACATTGAGGTATTTTGGTCCCATCGAGTTTGGGACCAAAAGCAAGGAGAGAAGAGGAAAGGGGAGGAGAAATTGATATAAATAGGCTGTCTAGGAAGATTTGGAATGTCGGCTATATAGAGAAAAAAGCAAGAACCCTTATTATTTTGGCACCCTCAGTAATAAATAGATCACGGAAAGGCAAAAGAGCACAATCATGTAGAAAACTATAAAAATATTAGGGCTGATCAATATTGTAAGAGGTTTTTTTGAAATTCATTTTAAATGTGATATAAACATAAGCTGAAGAAGTTTGCTTCAATCTAAGGTCTAACTTTCTCTAAGCAGAGAATGGGAGAAAAGAGAAATCATGTATTAAGACAGCAAACTCCATATAGCTTACTATAACAGGAGAAAATAAAAAATTGCACACAAACTGCAGTTGGAGGAGAAATAAAATCCAAAGACCTTTAGGTGAAACCCTGTAAAAGCTCCCAGTAGACCTAGGATTAAATCTCTGGTTTTGGGGGTTTTTTTTAACTTCTACATATTTGTGTTTATTTTAATTTGTGTTCATATTTACAGTAAGCATCATTCAGTCAAATATAGGTCAGTATCATCAGGTGGGAAAAAAGGGGAAAATTTTTAACCCCACCTTAAAAAAATGCTCAATGTTCTTTCCTTGGTGCATCAAAAACACTCCAGTTTTACACACTCCTTTCTATTCTTTTTTTTTTCCTTTTTTTCCTTTCTTTTTTTCTTTTTGTTTTTCCTTTTAATTCTGGACAGATCTATTATAAGCTTCAGACAAACTGTAAAGGTGAAAACTTATTCCAGAGATACTGCAACAAATGACTACAATAAAACACTTAATGAAACTGTTCAGTGACAACTAAAAACACATAAAGCTCTGTCTTCATGGGGAAAATAAATTGTTGTTTTTACTATGTATTAGCTTTACTATGTATTAGTAAATGTAATGTAGTGAAATCCTATTTTACACAAAACAGATACATATATGACTTCTGAACTGGCTGATGCAAACCCTAGCACAGCATCTCATCGCACAGGTGATGTGCTGCTAGCACATGCAACAGCTGCAAAATATTTCAAAAAGTTTTTACCATGTGTCACAGCTCACCTACTTCCTTGCCACATATTAAAAGAGCTGCCAATAAGAAAAATAAACATACCTTGTTGTTAGTGGTTTGCACAACTCCACTAAAGTACCAATCACTCGCATACAGCATATACAGCATGGTAGTAGATCGTGTGCAAGGTCTTTCTGCTAAAATCAACTGCCCCACAAAGTCTTACCTGTGTGTGAAGCTATTTTTCGTCGATTTGGAGGCTTTGAAGCAGACAATTGGAAAAATGGGAACTTCAAACACTTCCCTGTTACTCTGTCACAGATGCCAGAGGGACAGTTGCAGGTTTTTCTGCATTCCATTCCATAGCTACCATAGGGACACTCTGGGGAAAAAAAAAAATAACAAAGCAGTTCTCAATGATCCAAGACAGCTGCTGTCTTAATAGCTGGTCTGCTTATATGCTTGAAAGAGGAAAACTTTTGAGTGGACGTCAGCTAGACCTTAACTACAGGATTTCAGCATACTGACTGCTTTTTCAAGCATTTCCCAGTATTAACAAACTTTGACACACGTTACGTATGTAATTTCATTTCCTGTAACTTATTTATAATGTGCTGCTGTTAAGCCTCCTCTGAAACACATTAGATTTAAGTACACTCTTATATTAAATTTCCTCAGTTAAAAGCAGTGTGAATAGGTAAGTAAGTCATTATAGAAGATTTAGTTAAAGGACTAGTGTTCAATTTAGAAAAGAGGATGATGGCAGAAATTCCCTGAATTCACTATATGATTCACTATGATATTATCTGACTTTCATGACTGCTGTGATTTAGAGCTGCTGATGATGGTGCAGGGCTGCTGATGCCAGGGCCAGCAGTCTGGGTGGATGATGCAGCACGACCCTGAGGAGCTATCCAGCAAATACACCCTCCACCTGGAGATGCTACTAGGTCTTAGGGAGCAGACTTCCACCCAACACCTTTTCAAATAGCAAAGTTCTGCCTTCCCGTGACTGGCAGCTCACATGCATCTCCAGCCTAAAGTGTGAGTGTGCTCTGAAGGGATCTCTGGAACTAAGGCCACTCCCAGGTTGTACCGCATCTGGTCACATAATGCCCCAATTCAAACCTCATGTTCCTGAGCAAGCTTGTGGAAGACAACTAAAGAGCAGCTACTAGGATGGGACCAAATGTTTTCCAAAGAAAATTAAGTCAGGTACAGGGACTTGCCCTGTCCCATAGCTGACGCCTATCACATGCAGGATCATATAACTTCCCAAAGGGTTTAAACTAGGGGCTACAGCCCTTGTCTTCCTCTGCCTTGCTGTTGAACAGGGTACCTTCCCAAAAACATTGCTATGGTGATGGAGACCAGGAAAGTCCATGTCCAACATGTCCTTTTCAAACTGCCAAACAGGAGGTCATTCCCAGGAGAAGTTTTACATATACCATACACTTTTTTATGTTCATACAGTCCTTGCCAACCCAGGCTACACGGTCACCTTAAATGGCAAGGTCTTGAGAGTTTCTGATCCACCTTGTAAGGACAGATGAATGATTTTCAGGTCTGGACCAAGGACCCATCTAGTCCAGGCTTCCACAAAACACTTAAGAAAGGTGACCATAGTAAGCACGAATGATACCTCCCTCCTCATTTTGTCTCTCCTTTTCAACTATGGGACATCCTGATCCAGACATAATTTCTGTGCATATAGCACCCCACAATAGGATTACCCTACTCAGTTTGTCTAGTCTCCTCTTGAATCAATGCAAATATTTAGCTTTGCCCTACAGCCTAGGCAATATGAAAATCAAACTAATGCACTACACTGAAGCCAGCATTTTACAATTTTCTGTGTATTAAATGGGTATGCTCTTAAAAATGAAAAGCCCTAGAAAATCAATCAGTTCTCTGAAATGGACTGCACAGAGAGTCACTCCAGCATGGAGGATCTTACTAGACATCACCATACACCGCTTCCCAAGAAGAACACACTTTGATGTGCTGCTTGTCCACATAAAACAAAAACAAAATCCCACCCAAGTGAAACGGTTTTTGTGTCCACATCCTCCCTGGGAGACAAGCAAAGAGCACACACCACATGGAGTGTCAGTCTGCCTGCTGCAAGTGCTCGGCCTGGATAGGTGAGATGCAAAATTATGTACAACAGCACAGAAACAAGTCTGAGCCCAAAGCACTTGGCTCTGTGTGGAATAATCCTGGCATTGAGGCGGCTCTTCAGATTTCATGAAGCTGAGATCTGAGTCAATTCATCTTTTAGAAGGTTCTTGTTCAACAGGATCCCGCTCCTAAATAAATTGCAGATAGCTCCCAGTGATTTAGTGGAAGTAAGGGCACCAAACAGTAGTCTTATTTCAGACAATAATGACATTGCTACTGATAATAATATGATGCTTCTAATAATAAAAGTATCCCAAAAAATTGCTCTAGAGCATATACTACCCATTTTAGAAATAAGAAATTGAAGAACAGAGAGTTTCGATCATTTTTCCAGAACTTCAAAGTAAATCTGTAACAGGAAGCCAGAGAGAATTTGGCCATCCAGCATGTGTCAGTTATTGCAAACATGGAAGTTATTAAAATGAGTGAGTGACCTGGTATCGTAGCTGTAAATGAATATATAAAATAAAAATACCTGGTCCCATACTTTGCCCAGGAAAATTCACATATGTACAGAGAGAGATTCTGCTATATCATAGTTGAGAAGAAAAAAGAAAAATAATTCAAAATGACATCTATAATACTTAGTGCCAATAAATACATGAGGAATAGAAGTTTTAAACACCAATTTACAATTCTGAGTCAAGATATGGCTTTATCGAAATAAATGAGAGTTTTTCCACTGACTGACTGGGAAGAAAACCCAAATGTTTTACTTCCCATTGTCTACAGAGCAAGACTCAGCTATGAGGATTCAGATCTCATGTCCCAAATTTTCTTTTTTTTCCCCATTCAAAGCGTGCCATTGCAAAGAAACTCCTGTGAGGAAAAGGAGAAGTAAATACTAATTCAAAAGAGTTGTTAACAGAATTATAGGCAATATCTTTCACTGTGGTAATTTTTAACAAACTGAAGATCAGTCAATTATCTCAGTAAAATACTTTTCCAGTGAGTGCACTAAAGATATCATCTTTACGCGCAACTTCTAACCTTTTGCAATAAAAGTACTATATTGGGTTTCGAACTCAATCATGCACACAAGTTTCTTTAGATAAGGTAAATAAATGTGTGCTGTATGTGAATCAGCTTGGATGATTTTTGCAGTCTTTGGTCCTAAGTCATTACTTTAGCTGAGTCTATAAATACTCCTGGTATCAAACAGCCCAGATAACCCCACTTTTAAGGAAGTTATTCTAAGGCTTATCTGTATCTACTTACTGAAGTGGTACATAAACACAGGAAAACCCACTGCATTCATGCTTTGCAAACTCTTTTTTTTTTAATAGTTTATTTTTTAAAAATTCCTCCTACTTCTTACGAATATAAAGCTTCTCACCTTTTAAAGATTCTCCTGTTTACATGGAGTGAGAATAGCTCCTAAATGAAAAGTGCCATTATAGCTTCTGACTAAAGAAATCAGCATGCAACATACCTGGAATAAGCTGAAAGCAGTGCCTGGCTGCTCATCTCACTGGCAGCTTCTGTTCTGTTATTCTTTTTTTTTCAGGCAGGAGGGTTTCTGTTTGCCTCCCCTGACCACATCCCTAGGATAGGTGATCACCTCAAAGGCAGGACTAAATTAAACATGACGAAGTCTCCAGGCACTTAGACAGTGCTGCTTTCTCCATCCCCCAGACCTCAGAGTGAGCACCTGTTCTCTGGGCAGGCAGCTGGCTATGCCAGAGGGGGCATCACCCCCAGGAGAGTGCAGCAGCAACAGGGACACTGTGACAAAGTTGGATTTGCAGGATTAAAGTCTTTATAATTTATAGAAAGCCACCCACCAAACCAGCCAAAAGACCAAGACTAGTGCCTGGGTGTCCCAAGCCCCATTCAAAAATCTCATCTTCAAGCACACTCTGTCTGTATTTCCTCACACATATCCCCAGGTGTAAATAATATCATCACATAAATAACCCTGCCCCACTACATATAATACCTTCTAATGACAGCAGGTACTTTTTCCCTTATTTCTTGGCTAAGGGCTGAGCTGGAAAAACCCATTTTAGACCTTTCAAGCAGGAGGCAAACTCTACATGTAAGTAGCTGTCACATTGCCACTGTGGGTGCATACAAAGGGAATATCATTACCTTTGCAGATACCAAATTCATCACCAAAGTCATCCTCCTCAGTGTAAAACTGGCACTTCAGCCCGGGGCCACACTTGACACCATCCATACCCGAGACGGTACGATAGCAAGTCTCCCCCAGAGCAGCTGCACACACTCTGCAACAGCCACAGTCATCCAGCACCGTTCGCTTGCAGCGCGTGGTACTTTTGCATGCATTACTGTCACAGGGCTCGGGGCAATCTACTGCGTATTTCACGCTCCAAGCAGCTCCAGCGTGCACAGGCATCAGGAGGAGTGTGAGGAACAGGAAGCCCTTCATATCTTGCAGGGGTAAATGCTCCATGCCAGAGAGCAGGTCTCAGTGCTCAGCCTGCTGGTGCCTCTTGCCGAGGGAAGCAGCGGTAGAGAATCCAAAGTGGTAGCTGCACACATCAGCCTACAAGTTTATGAGCTTTATACAGTGTGTTGCCCACATGTTGCACAGTCGTCAGCTTCCTCAATCCGGCAGCGCTGCTCCTGCCAGCCTCCCTTGTTTCAGTTTATGAAATCCAGGATGAAGGTTGGATTAGCACTCTGCTGCCATCCAGGAATTGAAAAGCCTGAGCTGATGTAATCTGTTATGTTTAGTTGGTTGTTTTGCATGAGGACTAAAAACTCTCTCACATCCGTTTCAAATGCTCAAGGACGTCTGCCAAGAGTAAAAAAAAAGTAAAAAAACAATCAGCCCCGAGGAGGTTGCATACCTTCCTGCAGGACAGGGATCGCTCTGACACTGGGTACACTGCTGACAGGAGAGCTCTGCCTTTGCTATCACGGCTTGTGCTGCCAGAAGAAAATCACACTGAATCATCTTGCTGCTGAAAGAATAATCTTAAATAGAATAAATCATTGCCATACTCTTTTAGGGGATGTGAACAATTATTTTGACGAATTAAGTGAGATCATGTCATTTAACAGCCAAGTTCAGACTTTTCAGTAGTTTTTTCTGTCTGCATTGAAATAGTACTTTTTAACCAGTATTTAAGTGGAGATGAAGTGTTTCACTCAAAGATTACTGCTAGAACTAAAAACCAGTCAGACAAAACCCAGCATTTTTGGGGATCTTCCACAGGAAGTTCAGGAGAATGAGCAATGAGCTGCCCCAACTTTACAACCAAAGGGGAAATCCCCATCCATCATCAGCACTGTCTGCACAGCCTTAACATAGATATAGGGGACTGGTTCTCCTCCCCTTTACACCACTTCTAGTCTGACAAACTGTATGTGCTGCTCTGATGTTGCTCTTCAATGAAATCGATGTAAATAAACAGAAAACAAATCTCGGTTTCCCCTGGCTCCCCTCTTAGATTTTATTTATCCTGCCAGAGCCTTGACAAGAATCAGCAAACAAGTGAAGGATCCAGTGAAACTGATGAGGCACTGGAGAAATGAAAATTTCTGCATTTAAAAAAAGTCTACAGCAAAGGAAAAAAGGAATAAAGTAAGCCATAAATAAGCCTCTGAATACCAGAAGTTGTTGCCAGTGAAGTTAGTGGGAATCAAAGCAAACTGAACTGTGTGTGATCAGCTTGTCACTTGGGAATCTTGTGTCTCAAGTGGGCTAATGACACTGCCAGTAGGCTGCCAAATAAAATTAAGGACTAGGCTAGAAATACAGGAGAGTGGGAAAGCCTTTTCTTTGTTAATACAAATTTGAATTGATAAATACAAAACCAAAACTACAAAATACAGGGGGAGGGGAGG
>VZRN01004510.1:419401-430120 GCA_013397935.1 Dasyornis broadbenti | reverse complement strand
CAAAGGGAGGCTACCCTGAGGAAAATCTTTTCAAGTATTCTTCTTATACAGTATATAATTACTTGGAATTCAGTTCTTCCAATCACAGTTCTCTGTTTGCAGATGTTTACATGCAGGAGATTGTTTCACATATATTCTTGGACCAATTAATAAATGTAAAGAGTAAAAAATTGAAGTGTTAGGGCGTTGGACTTCATATAAAACAAGGAAATACAGTTGGGAGGCACGAGCTGACAGCAATTAGCAGTAGTAGAGAGTTTCATCTTCAAAATACAAAGGAACTGTCCTCTGAGAAGTGAAAGTACTTCAAAGATGGAAATGAAAATTGCAGCTTAAACCAGAGGAGGAATACAAGTTTAAGGTTATAATGGGCAGATCAATTAGAAAATGGATATCCTATCCCTGACCCCATCACAACTAAAACTTGACAAAAGCCTGTTTTTAAAAATAAACAGCAACCCAACATATCTTCCATAGTTCTCAGGTTAGCAGAATAATGTAAAGCATCGTCTGCTGGTGCAGCATCAACCAAAATTGACGTTGGCTTATATTACTAGGTCAGGCTGTAACCTGTGGGGCTGAGGAGCCAGTGTAAATCCCACTGGGCAGTCCCTCAGTGGGAGACAGAGATGCTGAGTCCAACCAGAGGATCAGAGAGCACAGCTAAGGCCCGTAGCCATGTCAACACCCTGGCCAAATCTGCTGCTAAGGGTGAAACAGCCAAAAGAAGAGGATTGCACTCTTGGTGCATGAGACTTCACAGATCTGCAGCAGTAAGGAGCAGGGAAGCTCATCCTTAAGTTAATTCACACCTGCACTTCAAACTCACACCTGTTTCCTCACTCAGAGGAGATAACAGATAGGTATGCAGACCCTTCCACATATGTACATGAACATTTATGCCTGATAGTAACCACAAGCTGGTAAAATCCTACTTATAGGAAATGTTCGTTGTCTTAAACACCAAGAAAGATCTGAAAGGCCTACATTTCACATTTGGGTTTCTCACAGGAAAAATGTCCTACAGAGATGATAAATAAAAAAATTACACACAGATGTGGTGAGGAAAAGAAATCATAAAAGAAATCAGCACACTCCCCTAGCAACTAGCCAATATTATTTGGAATAAGATGGAAACTGTATCCTATGCTTGGAACTAGAAGCCAAAGTAAATTACTACAATGGATTAAAAAATACATGTAATGGAAGAAAACAATATGAACAGATAGACATCTGGCTTATGCATGAGTATCACAGAGGAAATAATGATACTATGATCTTCCACACTGTCCACTGATTAAACAGTGAAATAAATCTAATGTCACTCTCTTGGTTTTAATATTTCTCTGCTGTTTTACCTGTTGAATCCATTAAGCTTCCCTTTCCAGTGAAAAGTTTCATCCTGTAAAACCCTGAACTAAGCTCTTCCATGAAAATTGATGCAATGGGAATTAATGAAGCTTCCCCAGATATCAGCAGCAGAAAATTTGCCACCATTATTTAACTCAGTGTTATAAATACATTTTAAATGTGGGAGACTTTCTGGATCAGATCAGATTTAATTTTTTTTTCCAAATTTACAGGATAAATTGTCTTTTTGCCAGCTTACATCATAATTACATCACTGTATATGATGTTTGGCACTCCTTCCAGAAGCACGAAAGGTTTCAACCCTTGGGTTCCATGCTTTACAAGGAAACCACAATCTAAAGTCAGTGAGCTGTTTCCAGCTGAATACATCTGAGAATCATTTTTCTAGTTCTTTTGTAAATAATCTATTTCTCAAGCAAAATGGCCTGTGGGATGGTCTTGAGATTGTACTTATGCCATCTGAAGTCTGACCCTACCTGTTAAAAATCTCCATGAAACGGAATACCTCATGATACATGATTAGTCTGTGCCAATACATGGGTGCAGTCTGTTCACTAGGTTAATAGACTTTGTTAATTGCACTCTTTAGACAGAGAAACGTTCACTTTCACTCTTCTGAACTTAAGCGTTTTGACCACAGTTGCTATCCAGTCTTTTGAACGCATAGTCAGGATAAGAAGGAAGCACTAATACCTCTTTAAACATAGGAAAATGTTTAATGCATGACCCTTGTTGCTCATTTCAAAAAGGCAGTCCCTAAAGTAAAAATATGTTACCACGCATTCCTGAATGATCCAACCTTTTCCCAGGCTTCCTTTACAAAAAGCCATAAGCACAATGGTATATGAGAAGCAAAAATTCAAAGGGAAACACCGAAAGGAAGCTGAGCTGCAAAGTCCAAAATGAAAAGCCAGAAATAGGAAGCAAGAGATAAGAATCAGGAAAGTGAGATAGCGGCAAGGACTCCCCTTTGTATGATTTCTTTTCTTGTATCTTTTCAATGAATTGCTAATTACTCTTTGTTTCAGCTGTAACATAGCAACTCAATTTCACTCTGGTAAAAATAGATGCTTTGGGACATTTCCTGCTTGCTAAAGGCAAGAGATGTTTACATGCTTTCTCCAGGCAGACCAGGTGCTATGCAAATATTTGGGTAGGCACAAACTGCAGGAGCTATCTTAGAAATGTCTGGGTATGGTGGGATATCTGCAGAGACACTTAGGAATGAGAGCCACAGCTTCTTTGGAGCACAGCAAAAATACACTTGCCCCTATGTCCACATACAAATATGTGGCATATCCAGCCTGGGAGCTGCCAGCCAAACTTAACTGCACGTGGTTTCTGTTCTGAGTTTGCCTTTGAAATGGATCTGGGCCCTGTCAGGTCTGTGCTCCTTACGGAGCCCATGTGGCACAGTCCTGTTCCTCCATGGGCTCCAGTCATGGCTGGCTCTGATTGCAGGACCTCTGCCCTGTGCCACCCCGCATAGAATGGGTATTCCCAGTGATTTTACAATCACTGTAATAATATCCATAGCAGAAACCACTGTTATGAATCAAATAAAATAGTTCTGTTGCACTTGGAGAAGCTGTTCAAGAAGCAAAAATTACCACAGAGTGGTGTAAAGGTTCTACTACCTGGCAGCATGAGACGATTTTTTCCATGGCAGGCAAGTCTGGGTTTGTCACACACAATAAATAGGTAGTTGATATCAATATGGTGAAAAAATAGGTTGTGATTCTGTTATGCTGAAACCTTTTTTTTAATACCTTCAAGTCATCTGCATTTCCAGAGGACGAAAGGTGTTTCAGTGCCCAAGAACTCCAAGATCTATAGCTAAAGCTTAATGGATTCAACAGGTAAAACAGCAGAGAATTTCTGAACAGTACAAGTAAGTCAAATACTTTTTCTATACTTCAGAAAATTTGCTTCTCTGAATACAATGGCTGATCACTCACAGCCTAAAACTGCCTTCTCACACACCCATCCTATCAATAGTTTTGTCAGAAGCTGTTTCTTTTGTGACACTTCTTGGTTCTAATAAATCTAAATCATCCCAGAAAAGCCGTATGTACACCTAAAAGCCTTTCATATAGAAAAACACCTTTCCAGGGCTGATCTTCAAACATTCCATTTCTTTATCGAAAAATACCCCAAGGTGTGATGGTTCTTTGCATGTTCTACTTAGATGGTCAGGTGTCCATAAGGTAAACAGCTTTAATGCTGATATAATTCAACTGTTTTTTCTTTCACTATTTTACATAGTAAACTGATGTAGGAACACACACATTTCTCAACTGTCATGAAACCTCTGCTCTCAGTAGTTCTCTGCAGAACCAAAATAAAATACATTTGACTTGAAAAAGCATTTTCGTCAGTTTTTTCATGATATAAACAATAACACAACAGTCAGTACAATTACAAATACTGTATGGATTTCATCCTTTCTGTACACAATCCAAATGGTAACTATACTCTGATTCTACCAGTCCCTGACAACTAAGCCAAATTCCCATTTAAGGAATGTTTGTTCTTGGTATCTGTGCAGAATCCCAAAGTGTACCATTTGTTTTTCAGTTCCTAGGTACAGATTTTAGAATCAGGTATTTTAGGATTGGTGGGGAGTATCCTTTTACTTGCAACTCAAGTTGATTTTGATCTCTGTTCTTTAACATGAAAAAGTTGGTAACTCTATAGACCCTTACGGGAAAAAAAAACATATCTTAAGTATTAATGTGATTTCTACTTCTCTATATTAAAACGTGTCTTTTGAAACTTCATTGCAATTAAGGAGTGCTATTGTCTTACAACATTCCTGCAAAGGTTTTAGCCATGCTTTATATATAGTTTAGACTTGACTAAGTAGCTATTTCCTGTAATGACTGACAAACTTATTAAAAGCTTGTTTTCTTCTTCTGCTCCATGGCTTGTTCACAAGCAGATCTATAGTCATGTGTGTGAAACGTGGAGTTGTTAGTTAGTTGCTTAGGTGTCCTCATGAGCTAATACTTCCATGTATCCTTTGAAATATAGCCAAGATGATTTCCACTGGCAGAGAAAAGCTCATTTGAACTAATTAACTTAAATAAGCAAGCTTATCAAACTTATTTCAATCATAATTTTTCTTTAAGAAGAACCCTCTCCTTTTGTAAGTACTCATCTCTGAAGTATAAAGTTTTGCCACGATTATTAGGTGATTCCAGAAAGACTAGAAGAGGATTTCTGCATTTCCTAAGTCATACAACTTCAGGGAAGAGCCAAACAAGGTCTGAAAGGAGTAAGAACACCAACAGGAATGATTTTTAAGATTTTTCAACTGTTACACATACTTTCTTTCCTTGGGATGAGTGGTTATTTTGTTCTTACTTCTCTCTGCCATGCAATTTCTCTGTCTCAGCCTTAGGCCTCATTATACTGTTTTTCTACGTTATTATACTGTGCTTTTCTGATCTATATGCAAGTTTATTCATGCCACACACAAAAAGCACACTAAAAATAAGAGTGAAACAGACTATATCCCTTTATTCCATATTTTTTGCTTTCTCTTGTTCACAGTCCTCACACTCCATGCATCTTGTCTATCCCACCTAAAGCCTCTGAGATTTTGGATTAACTGGAGCAAAGTGTTGTTACAGGAGATTTTGGAGGTCAGCCCTCAGACTATATGCATTTGGTATCGACTTCAGGGAACGTTTGAACACAAACTGAATTAAAATCTTGCCTTCCATGAGAAGAAACACCAGTCAGGGTCACCAAAAACAATGCAGTTGGAGAGACCTAACACAGGAACATTTGTTTCCCCAGTGCATCAAGAGAATTTTCAGGCTTCTTACATCCTTTGTACTTTGCCCCATAAATCATATGGCTGTGTTTCCAAATATTAATTTTTTTCTTTCCCTGGGGTACACATACTGTGGGTGAATGCTGACCCCAACAACATAAGTGCTGTGTCCCTCATTTCAGCAGTATCACATGATACTTTCAATGTCTTACAATCATTGCTGTGTGTTTTTTACTCAAGGTATGGAAAGGAATGTTTGCAAACAAGCTCTGATTAGAAAGCAATGAGGAGTAACAGCTGTAAATTGCTCGTGACAAATTTGGTCTCATTAAGCAACAAAATCACTAGAAAGCTTAAAATTATAAGCTATAAATTTACAAAGAGCCTAATCACTTCCAAATCTATTTTGTTTGTATTTCATTATTTTCAGCTTTCTTAATATATTGCTAAAACAAGTGTAATAACTAAGCAATGTTACAAGTGCAGAACACAACCTTGTATTTTTACGACACGATAATTTATATGCACTTATATATGCACTTATATATTTCTATGCACTTATATACTCAGCATAAATGAGAGAATAAAATATAATATGCAAGTAGTATTGGAGGTTTTATTTTATTCATAGATCAACCTTAGATATTTGATCAAAACTTGATGGTTATTTTCAATCATTTAATCAAATGTCCCGAAGATATATTCTTTAAGAAAACTACCTGGAAAAAAAAATAAGTAAAATATTCAAAGCTGCAGCTATCTTTCCAAGTTATGAATTTAACAGACTGAATAGGTGATTTCTCCATAGTGGCATATTATTCTTCTCTTTTACTTTATCTTCTGAATTTTCATACGCTGAGCATGGTTTATTATAGATTTTTCCTGGCTATGCTAGAATAAGCTTTTTAAGCAAGAAAAATTTCTGAAATAATTTACAATCCAATGCACTTTCTTACATGATTTATTTAAAATCAGACAGCTGCTACTCCATCCTACATTCTAATTGTGCCACACACTGTATTATGGATCCTCTTCCCTGTGCCAGATGTTGGCCTGTAATGTTATGGACTATGAGCACCGGCTGGGTGCTGGGTAAGTATCTCACCCTGACTGTAAAGAAGTTGCAAAGAGAGCAAAGAGGAAGGTCAGCAGCAGATGGTTGTTGACAGTAGGAAACAGACCCCAAAGCTGTGGTGTACAAGATGTTCTCTCATGTGGATCCCATGAGACCACTTGGGTCAGAATTGGGCAAAGTACCTTTGGTGCTGGCTATAGTGGCTTTTTGTGTTTTATAAAACAAGAAATGTTTGGGTTTTTTAATTTATAAAGCTTTGGATGTTACAAAAGAAAAGAAGTCTATTTTCTACAATCAACATAAAGGAAAAGGATTTTTTTGTTTGTCTATTGCCTAAGATAAATGCCTGAAACAGGACTTGGAAACCACTGACTGTGCAGATGGAAACCCTTTCAAAGTCACCAGTGGTGTTTATCTGGGCAGATGCTTCCCAGGATGGCTAAGGGGCAACCAAATATCATGAGGGCAAAACCCAGAACTACTGGTAGAGTAACAAACCCTTTGGGAAATTGCGGTCCCAAATATAAGTATCAAAACAGGTAACAATTACTGTGACCCTGACTATAATTTTAACTGCATGCAGGAAAAAGAAGGGGAGGGAAAGAGGCCTGGAAAAAAAACTATTTAAATACTACTTCAGACCTGAGTCTTGCTTTTGCATTATCTTACCTCCAGCAGTGCTCTCATCTCGTGCAGGTACTCTCAATATTTCTGCTCATTGAAGCCACGACCACTCAATAAGATCAAAACCTATTGCTCATAAGAGAGAATAGTCTATTAGAAAGGATATTTTTTAATATTTCAGGTCTCTGATGTGTAGTTCCTGTCAAATTTCACTGTGCCACTGCCTGGCTGATTGTTGCTGCAGCACAGTCTCATTTCACAGGTCAAGGTAACTCCAACACCCATTTTTACTCCTGGAGAAGCACACACACCACTCCACTCCATTGTGGATGTGGTAACCTCTGAAGCTGATGCACCTAGAACCATGAGCACCACAGCCCCCTGTATCACACTTTTCAGCACATTCATATTCTCACCAACCTACGTTTTATTATCAAGCCACACCAAGGAAACTTGCAGTTAGAACCTATCCCTTGGAAATATTGCAGAAAGAACATAAACTACACATTATTATTGGCAAGTTTACCTTCTGTCTCTGTCAGTGCGACATCTTCAGTGCTGCAGGTATGATTGCTGCCTCCACATTATTCTTTTCATTATGATGTGAATTGCACATAGGAGGAATTTGTTGACAAAGTCAGGCTGGACCATCCTGAAGGACAGGCCCTCTCACAACCACCAGTGAAAGCGAGAAGCGCAAATTTCCCCCCAGTCCTCCATCAGCATGCCCAAAGCACCAGTTCTGAGAATAATTGTGAGCTCAGTGTGAATATTTGTTGCTTGACCTCTGCAAAGACCAGTACCAGGACAGCACTGTGGCTTTTGGCCATGGGATGTGCATGCCTGAGATTTTAACCAGTGAAAGCTACATCACTGCCAATGCAGTTCATTGCCATTTGAATATGTCACAGATTTTGCGCACATACTAGTCCAAAGTTCACCCTGCTTTTCATGCATCTGGTTTTTTCTGGTATCAGTTTTCTGGTATTCTTTCTGGGTTGAAAGAATATGTGTTACAGTTTTGGTTGTAACGCCTTGAGACAGACTGACCAGTGCATCCTGATATGTAACATCCTCTACATAGTTTCAAAATAATTTAATCAACAACCAGGTACCATTTTTTCATTTAGATGGAAATCATAGAGTCGTTTGGATTGGAAGGGACCTTAAAATCACCTGTTCCAACCCCCCTGCCATGGACAGGGACACCTTCCACTAGACCATGTTGCTCAAAGCCCCACCCAACATGGCCTTGAACAATTCCAGGGTTTGGGCAACCACAATTTCTGGGCAACCTGTGCCAGTGCCTCACCATCCTCCGAGTAAAGAATTTCTTCCCAACATCTCATCTAAACCTACCCTCTCTCAGTTTGAAGCCATTCCTCCTTGTCCTGTCACTACAGGCTCTTGTAACAAGTCCTTCTCCAGCTTTCTTTGAAGGCTTCCTTCAGATACAAGAAGGAAGCCTACGAAGGTGACCCCAAAGGTGACCCCAAAGCCTTCTCTACTCCAGCATGAATAATCCCAATTCTCTCAGTGTTTCTTCACAGGAGAGGTGCTCTATCCCTCTAATCATCTTTATGGGTCTTCTCTGGATTTTTTAATTAATAGTTAAATAAATGCTCATGACTGTTACTTTTTAGTACAGGAGTGATTAGGAGTGATTAAAGTAACATCTAATTTTTTAATTTATTGATATTGCTATTGCTCTAATTATTCTTATCTGAACTTTCTATGTGGCTGCAGAGATGCCTGGTATTTCATTGAAATAAAGGTGTTTAGAGAATGTGTTTATAGGGCAAAGTTTCTTGCTTTTGACCCAAAAACATATGAATAATTCATAGAATGAAGTCTGGGAAACTCTGTTGTTTATATGTTAAATCTAATCTGTGCCTCTGTAAGTAGCTAAGGTATTTAAGTTCCTGCTCTATTTTGATAAAAGGGCTTCTTTTGGTTTAATAAGGGCTTTTTTTGCTCATCTTTCTGTGGTTTCTTGTGTTGAAGAAACCTATGTCACCTTGAATTGAATTATGGTTAAATTAAACCTATTTGCAATCTGCTAAATGTTAATTATGAAATATTATTAGTCAATCCGAAGAGGGCTCATTCAGATGATTGTGGGGTTATAAACATACTGGGATAGAGGTGTCTGAACCATCTGCCAGATCACTAATGAGATTAGCATACATTTTTGAAATTAGCAAGTTGTAATTAAAAGATGTAGCAGACATATTAAAATGACTTGCTGTCATTTGTCTGACTTTAGTGAACTGAATTATTCAGAGTTCAAAAGAGTCTTCTGAGTTTATTTCTTTTTTGATTATCTTGAAAATCAGATGGCTTGCTTTGTTTTAATTCTGTTTTCTAAAAGTTTCTTCCTGATGCCAGATGGAGTTGCCCTAAAGGAAGGTTACTTTTACAGCTTGCTAGATAGCTGGTGGCTCTGTAGTCAGAAGAGAAAATAAAGATTTTGTCTAGGAGCTGTGGAGGCAGTCCATGCCCCAAACATATCACCACACTTTCAGGAAACAGCCGTTGTTGACAATAGATAATGACACCCTCTGTACTGAGAAATATAAGTTTGCTTAAAAAAAAATAAAAACCAAAAAGTTGAATATGCAGTGCATTCGATGTACAGCCAAAACAAGTACAAAACATCAGACACTACTGCCCAGCACAAGAGCAGTGTGAACCCAGGGACTGAAGGTGACTGGCATCTGCACCCCAGTGCTATGTGTGAGTACGAGCTGTCAGTCCCCTCTGGGAGATGAAGAGGCAAGGGCTGTGTGTCGGCGCTGTGTACTCTGCATCAGCGCCATACATCGCATGTCAGTGCCATTTGTCAGGCCTTTGCGTGGCCTGGTCAGCCTTAGGGCTGATCAGTCATGACTGTGTCACAGACAATGAGCAGGTCAGACCACTAAGACAATAATCCTTAAGAAATATTGCTTGCCTGGAATACCTCAGTGAAAACAGATATGGATGCACAAGTGTGACAGAGAAGTCAGCTCTGCAGAGATGAAGCTGCAAAGTGCAAGCGTAGACAGGAGCATATGCCTGGGCAAGGGCAGAAGAATTCTCGAGGCAGGATGCCTTAATTCACTCACAAATTTCCAGTTAAGATAAAAATAGCACAGGGGAGCTGGTCTGGTAGAAGAAGCCAATGATTAGGGCCTGGGAAGTACTGTGCAAGGGGACACCTCACAGGCATCTAGAGATTAGTGCTGAGGCATGTTGCTTTAAAAGAGACAAGACTGAATTTCTGTCACTGAATGAAAGTGGAGTTGCAAATGCTGTGTTAGTATGTTTAATACACTGTGCCACAAGCTGCTGAAAATGAGTTCTCAGTCTGGTCAAGAATGTGTTTCCAGCTTAATTTTTTTAGGCTTTGTTAGTGTCTGTTGTTGCAAAACTCTTAACATACCTGGAGCTACTCTCTGTGGCTTTCCTGCTTTGAGCTCAGTTCTGACAACCAGCCAGCAGTGCTTTCCGCAGTGAATGACACCAGTGGTCACCTCCTTTTCCTGGACCTTTCTTCTGCCTATGTCCAGCTGCAGAACCAGTTATCCTTCCACCATGTGTTTTCAGAGGGGCTAACAAAGCGCAGAACTGTGGGATGCTTTGCAGCCCCACTGCAGGATTCCAGCCACTCTCCCTGGCCTGAAGTGCCCCTCCTCACACAGAGACGTGGGAGGGCAGGCACTCTCTCAAGACACTGGGTTTTCAAAACTAGCAAAGACTTCCCTCCTATTACATGGAGGAAGTGAATACTCTTCTGACCTCAGGGTGGACAGAAATTGAGCCAAGGCTGCTGTTATGCTCATTGTTGCCGGGGCAGGGACTACTGGCCCTGGAGGCTGAGATGTGT
>VZRN01004510.1:364121-419390 GCA_013397935.1 Dasyornis broadbenti | reverse complement strand
CGGCGTGGGGGGGGGGTTTGTGTTGGGGTGGGGGGGGGGGGGGGGGGTGGGTGGGGGAGCCACAGGGGCTGGGCAGGGTCAGTCAGGCATAGCAGCAATACCCTTCCAGTGCATCACCCATAAACAGAAAAAAGGTGCTGTGAATGAAGTAATTGCAGGAGGTCACACACACAACGCCCAGCATCTGAACTGTAATGAAGTTGCTGGGTTATGGTTTCCAGATTTCCCGTCAGTGACTGACAGCCACTGTTCACATGAATGAGAGAGTGAAAGTTTTGGCTTCATCAAGTTAAATACCAATTAGGGGTCATTGGGCTGCATGGTGTAAAGTCTCCTGTCATTCACCTCACGAAGTCAAAAGGGACTAATTTGTGTTTGCAACATCCTCTGAGATCCCCAGATGAACAGTGTGAACAGTATATTACTCTTTCCACTTTTATATATCTTCCCTTTTTTTCTCTCGATTTTTCCTAGTTCTGCCTGCATTCCAGTACTGAGCCAAATCCCACTGGCATCTTTTAAGGTCTTCCTTCCCATGACCTTCAACAAGAACTGGGTCTAAGCCCCCCCAAACCACAGTGGCCAACAACCAACCCAGCTTTGTGGTATCTGGGGAGGCTCCTACATAGACTTTATGAGGCGGGACTTGTTCTTCTCTGCTCAGAACTCTGACACAGCTCCTGGTCAATAATCAAGGCCAATAGGTTGTTTTGCTGGAGTTATTTATTCATGCCTCTGCAATGTCCCAAAGTTTACAGTATTTGGTACATATCAATGCAATAAGCAAAGAAGCAGAGAAACCCTGCAGAAGGTAAGTTCAAAATTGTTGGTTACAGAAGACCTAGAGAATACTTGGAAGGTAATGGAGTACAGCAAGCTACCTACAGATTTCTCCAGAGACACACCAGGTCCTTGTGTTACTAGAAGTCTGTTGAAATCCATAGCCAGAGTTCAGTTTGTTTTGACAGATGTTAGATAACATCTAACACCTGTGTTAAAGAACTATAATTACACCCATTACAATCAGTATTTATACTTTTTGAGTAAACTGTTAATTAAAAGAGTGCGATTATGAACCAAGCTGTGAGAAGAGATGATTTAGTTGATTTAATCAACAAAACAAAAACAAACAAACAAAGAAACAAAACAAAACAAAATTAAAAAAACCAGAAAACACACAAACAAAACCAAACAAACATAAAAGGAAAGTAATCTAGGGAAAAAATAAAGAAACTACTTTTATCTCTGTATTTATGTCTTTATAATGAAGACTAATTGGAAAATTGTTTCCTTGTTTAATATTTTACCTCTTTGAAATTGAATTTAGATAAATAAATATTTAGTAAAGGTAAAATGAAGTATTTGGGGTTTAATAATATCACAGAGAAATAGTTGAACGTTTTAAGCTTTTGTTCTACTTTTTCTCATTCAACAGACATCTAGTTCACTCAGTCTGAAACTGAATTTTTGTGTAAGTACACATTGACAAATGTTGCCGTGTCCCAAGTGTAATGAATACTTTCCCATCCTACTAAGAAGTAGAGTGAAGACCAACACAAATTATGTGTTCTAAGTGGCAGTTTCCTATTTATGATTAGTAAAGGTGTCATCTGTATAACTGTGGATATTTTGAACTATTCTCATAAAGCTGTGGTGGTGTTAGCAAAGCTGTAAAGCTGGGAGGTATATTTCAAAAGTGACACACTAAAGCAGCAGCATGCAGCTCTAATGCACAGCACAATACTTATTAAAATGCTCTTGACTCTTTCATGGATCTCTGTTACTGGAAATTGTTTCTTTTATCCAGTCAACATACTGTTTCATAAGCCTTGTATAAACTCCAGGTATGTCTCTCTTTCCACATTCTTCTCCAAAAGAAACAATCCCACGGTACTGACCAGCACAGATTAATGGCCCACCTGAATCTCCCTGGAAGACAAAGCGGAAGTAGTTGTCAGTGTATATCCATTTCTCTCCAGAGGAGCATGCAGTGCCACCTGCAGTGCACAAGTGTGTTTGGAAATGTTTCCTCTAACTTTTTCCAGCATAAGAAATGGATCTGTTGGCTTACATCAATTCATAGGGATTGGGTGAGGTATAAAGAGAGGTTGCTTTTCAAGCCTGAGGGAGCCTTTGATGTAAATGTTGCAGACCAGCAGAGTGCTACCATAATTATATTTCAAAATATATTTTTTACTGTTGATACAAATTGATTTTCACTCTTTATCAAGTGTGTCTTCTGGACTCAGCACAGAAAGCATCAAAAGCAAGATCCAAAAAGCCCAAACAGCCCTTTTGGGTATATACAGTTAATTCTGTACTATTCAGATGTTGACTTCTGGAAAGCATCAGATAATTCAGATCCTGAAAGCTCTTCTTTTTCTCCCAGAACTACAGGTGGTGTCTAAGGAAAGCACCACAGCTAAAGAAATGTACCTGAAACTAACAGGTAATCCCAGGCTCAAATTCCCATATTCTCAATCCTGATTGTACATTGACCTACACTAAAAAAAGTTTTAACACTTCTTTCTCACAGCAATAAAGTCTCTCAAAAAAGTGGTTAAAATCACTTCAATTATGATCAGCCTCATAAGATATTTAGCACTGCTTTGTTCCCAGTGAAAACAGAGCCATTGTTAAATATATGTCCCCCGCTTTGTAATTTGCTTCTTACCAGGGAAGCATCACTTGGATGAATCTTATTTTTCCCTATAGCACACAACATGTTGTTGGTTATTCTGTGGACATTGCCATATTTTTTGTCACAGCATTTTCTATCGACAATTTTAAGAGTTGCCTCCTTGAGACACTCCGATGGCTTTCCTGATGACTTTGCTGTCCTTCCCCAGCCAGCCACCTTGCAGACGGTGTGAGGCTCAACATCTTCAAAAGAGTCAGGCAGAGGCAAAAGTTTCACGTATTTATTCAGCTTTGCAGTATCATTCAGCTAAAAAGGAAAAAAAGCAAAAACAAGGGGAAAAAGTAACTTTCTTATGCAGAGAGGAAGGGAAGTATAATCCCATTTCAATTATCATTTAGTCTCACTTTACTAATACTTTCCTTATAAATCACTTTTCACTGTTTTGGAACTGATCCTGAGATTAATTGCCCCTTTGAAAATTCAAAAGACTTTCCTTATTAGCAGTACAGCAATTCCCCATCTATGGCAGCAGTAGTGAGTTCAAGCCCAGCTTCCCATTGGATACGGCAGGAAGTGTAAAACCTGCATGGGAGTTAGGCTGTTGGATCTATGACCTGTTCACAAACCTAACTTGCCACTGAAATTTAGTGCTGAAATCAGATTCTGGTGCTTGACAGACAGAAAAATCTTAAAGCGTGGTTCAATGTGCCCAAGAACAAAGACCACAACAAAAGCTATGAGGAATTAGACACGACAACAGCAATGTAATTGAGGAAAAATCAGGTCTCAATCTATTCAGACTGCCAAGTTTTTCTCTGAGAGTTTCTTAAGGGCTTAAATTATTCAAACAGTCTGTGTTTTGTTGGCCTTTGCCTGATGGATTCATCCTTCAGAGGATTCGTCCTCCAACAGAGGCTGGCTTAAACCTTTAAATAGAAGCACAGCCAAACCCTGACACATATTCTTAGTGTACTCAGGGCTCACAGCTACTGAGTAGGTATTTTCAGTCTTAAGATCCCAGCACTGTGATTAATTTCACAGGTTGCTGTATGGTTCTCAGATAAACAATTCTGGCTTTATATATTAAAAAAAAAAAACACTCCAACATATCATAAATTCATTTTTAAAATCTTTACAGTTATTATCACCAGTGCTGCTGGAAAATTCCAAAGCTGGAAAGTTTATCCCAAGCCATTTAGTACCCCATTACCGCAGAAGTGTAGAAATGGGAGGTGAGGTCTGGTACTGGTACTATCCCTGCTTCTGTGTCAAATTCAAAGGATTTTATGGTATCCATATCATTCTGGAACAGAGCTGGGGTTTTCAGCTCTATAAATACTACTTCCTAGTGATCCATTTTGATTTTGTGTTCATAAATACCTCTGTGCTCCCGACAAGTGGCCACAGGAGAAGCCAGAGAGATGAACCTAGTCTATGCTAACAATGAAGCAGATGTAGGATGCTCACAAACGTCTGGAGGAAGGAGCTTCTCAGAGATGGGCTGTGAGCAGGTACTTGGGCCACAGATGCCTGTAAGTGCTCCAGGCAGCACAGAAAGGGACATGGCTACCTTCCTCCCTGTGCCATTACCGTGTCAAACTGGTGATGCCATCTGAATACTAGAAACTGTGTTCCAATCATGGAATCATGGAATCATAGAATCATAGAAGGTTAAGGCTGGAAGGGACCTTAAAGACCACGCTGTCCCAAAAGCCCTGTAATGTGCAGGGACACCTCCCTGTAAATTCAGATTCTTGCAGCCCTGCCTCACTTTGGCTTCAGATAATAATGCTGGCAAGGGCATTTTTCCATGCTTTGTTCTGCAGTGCCCTAAGCCTCCTCCACTTTGTGACCACTCTGTGCTCCTACAGCTGAATTCATATGTCCTGAATTATGCAGAAAGTTACTTTGGAGTAACTTTAAGTTAACCCAAGAAATTGACAGTAAGTTTCATCTCCATTTTAACTTAGTCCAGCAAAAGGTATAACCTCAGCAATAGAGGGGTGAGCCAGACTCCATTGCATACATCCCTCCAGTATTTCCTTTGAAAATTTGCTAAAGAATGTGCTTTGTGTTTTGGAGGGGTTGCTGCAGTGAATGGGTTAAAAAGGGAGTTTTAGAGCATAGAATGGGCTTGAATTGTCATCCCTGCTCACAGAGCCAGTGATCCTTTAACTTCATCTAGATTAATACAACCAAAAGTAGGGTGTTCTGTGATATTGTTAAGCTATTGAAACAATGTATTCTTCAATACCAAAGAGTAGCCAAAATGATCATCTGCAAAATTCCTTTCATAAACATACACAGTAATTAACACAATACCTTGAGGAGCATTATATCATTATCCAAAGTATGTAAGTTAAAGCGACGATGTTGAAAGCAGCCCATAACCTTAAATATCTGCTGTTCTTTTTCAGCAATGGATGCCCGATGAGCTCCAAGAACAACTCTGTCTTCTGATTGATTTATTCTGTAATTTACAGAAAGTGTAGGGAGAGAAAGTCACTACAGGAACCGAGCAACATCTCTCAGGATGTTCAAAAGGGTTTCTTTTTTCTTCTATCATGTTTCTTTGCTGGGAATATAGTTTAGTGAAATAAATGTATAATAACTGACCTCTAGAGATTTTCAGAGTTTAGAATTAACTTCATTAAAGAGCCTCCCATCTTTTTAAGGAGTGTTGCTTGCACATGGACTGCTGCTACTGGTGCCACTCACTAATGTCTGAAAAGTCTCCTTTGGATTTATGATCTAATCTTGCAAAAACCCTGAAACATGCCTGGCATACATGTAGGTTGTCTTGCTGACGTTAGCAGCACTTCAGAACACACATCAATACTCAACAGTTGTCCTGAGCATTATGCATACAGGTGAGCTCTGCTAAAGTGGACACCTTTATTAGTAGTAAATTTTTCATCCTTAATTTCACTAAACACAGGATTTAACACATTAAGGAAGAAGGATGTATGTTGCCTAACTCAAGACACCCCAGTAGTGAATATTAAAAAAAAGGGAAAATGCTAAAATGCAAAGAATTATTTGTTGACTTCCTGCTAATAAACATAAAGAGTATCATTAGTAATGTATTTATTAGTATTGTCTTTCTCCATTTTGCCCTGCTAAACTTAATGCAGCCCAATAATTTGACATCACCGAAAACATACTGTTGGTTTCCTGTGCTTCATCTTCAGCATATAATCTCACCATACACAGGACAACTTATTCAAGCCAGGCAAAAACATTTCACCAACCCAAACAAACAAACAAACAAACAAACAAACCAAAAAATTTTAAAAATCTGTTTTCTGCATTTAAGCTGCATATCTCACTGAAAGATACAATTCATTTTTTTGTATATGAAAGTTTGCTCGTGAAAATAGCTGCAAAGGCAGTGATGTAGTTTAAAAATTTCTTTTTGTATCTACAAAGCACACTTCTTTAGTGAGAATAAGATTCTCAAAATTCCATCTCTGTGACTCGAACAGATGATTCACTGGCCACACAGCAATTGATGTTGCTGAATTCATTCTGTTTTGTCTAAGACAAAAGTTATTTCAGAAGTGATCAATACATAAGGTTCAACAGTTACATGCACTGCAATTGCACCTGCTACGAGCAGACCAGGCATAGAACAGGGGTTGATGAGTTTTTCACGAGCATTTTCTTACAGTTCAGGAGAAAGAAACTGGACAGATTCAACTTGCCCCAGTGACAAAGACTTGAAGTGAGCCCAAACCAATGTCCAGTTAGAAACCCAAATCAGTGACCAGAGCACACTGTCCACGGGATCAGAGACAGAGTGCCCTTTCCAGAGAACAGCTTACAAATCTGAATTTTTATAACCGTACCTGACTGGGTATCTCTGACCTATTGAATGAAGAATGAGAGAGAGACTTCAGATCCCGTTGAAATGTCCTTTAACTCAAAAAAGAGAATACTTGATTTTGTTTGTAAATTTCCAAAACACAGCATGCTAGGAATTAATATTTCTACCCTTACAACCAAGCTTGATTAAGCTGTGAAAAAACTGCAGAAGTCAAATTCACTTAGAATGAGCTTTGTCCTCTATTTCAGACTAACTCAGGGAAGAAGGCTGGCCAATCTGCCAACACTGTATTTAAGGAGGTCAGGTTTGCACAGGTTTATTGTAATTGGTTTCCTTATAGACTTTCAAAACAAGAAGGATAAATTGGAGAACTGAAATAAACATCAGAGCATGTTTTAACAAAAATCTTACTTCCTAACATGAACAGTAGATGTCCTCCTCACCCTGAGTCAGCTGTTCAACAGTAGAGCTTATCCCACCTGGGGAAGAGCTGCTTCTGCTCACATTTAACATGTGAAAAGGACAAGGTTCCTTGTCACAGTCATGAGTGACTTTCTGGTCTTGTGAGCCCAGATCACTTAAAATGAGAGGAATAGTGTTCTCATCTAATTCAGCTTCATCTCTTTTGAGGTTTAGTCCCAGGCACACAGGCAAGATTTGTTTAAAGCACCTTGGAATATATTCCCTTCTCTAAGATATTGCTGTTTCAGATGCATAAATAATTAATTCAGTCTTTCAACATAACAGCACTTATGCTGTAAAATTGGCAGGATCTGATTAACAAAGGTAACTGTATGCAATGCAGGTCAGTAATTTATAGCATCTTAGAACAGAATGACAAGTTATTGTATCGTTTTAGTGAGAGAACTGCAGCTTTTAACAATTTATAAAAAAAATTAATACCTACTTTTCTTCACTTACAGGTTTGCATACCATGTCCCACTTCAATGAAGAATTAAAATTGCCCCATTTTAAGATACTTACTCACAATGTGCTGCTGTCAAAACCCATTGTTTTTCCACAAGAGCTCCTCCACAAAAAACATCTAAATGCTTGTCCTGGATAGCAGCCATATAAGGCCAAGAATGAGGACGTACTTTATGTCCTCCAATAATGTCTGTGCAGCCACCTGAAATACAACAGAAGTGCAATTATATTACATGTTATCCAGAGGAATTGGGAATTTGGATATTTTCACCCTTAGGTGAGTACTTGCATCTTGTCAGTTGGGTAACAGCAATTAGAGAGAGCAGAAGAGCAGGAGCTCTACCAGGTGTCATAGCTGCTGCTATTTACTGGCAGGACCACTGTAAATTACCATGCACTCGTTCATATTTATATGTCCTCTACAGAAAATGGGGTTTCAAAGTTTTTTTTAATAGTTCCCTCTCTTGAAACTTCCCTTTACGTCATTAATACTGTTATTTTACTGCAGATTGATTTATTTAGATTCCTTCTTCCAGTTTCTTTAAAACCTTCATGTTCCTTGAATCCTGTGATAAAAACCAAATAAAATTTAATCCCTGAATAACACCTAGGTGTCTCAGGGTATTCTATGCACTTTTGGCTTTGAATGGAAAAAAAAAAAAAAAAAGGGAAAGGAAATATGTGAGAAGAATTGAACTGGCCATGTTTCAGCTGGTGAAAAGAATAGGAGAATGAATACAAGGGCCACCTGCAAAGGCTTCACAGAACACCAGTGTGAAGAAATAATCAGGGCATGTAGAGTACAAAAGTCTCTCCTAAACTGTGGACCAAGATAGAGTAAAGTAAAGGAACATAGAATACAAAAGTCACTCCTGTGGACAAAAATACATCAACAGCCAGCAACTGCTCCACAGAACTGCACTGCTCAGGTAACATTTTCAGTTGAAAGACTGAAAAATACTCATACGTTAATTAACAAGAGCCACTGAGAACTGTTGAACATCTGTTGTTTGATAAGCTAAAGAACATGGGGTATAAAAGCCAAGCCACATACGTGTAAGACAGACCAATTTGTATTTTCTTAGAAATACTTTTAGGGGGTGTTCAGCTTTCAGATATGCAAAGCCCCGGACTGTGAAAGTGCCAAATGTGAACAAAATATCTAATCTGTGGTCAAACAAAAAAGACAAATTGGTGAGAAAGACGTTTCTGTATTGCAAACCTCTGTGCCTGCATGCAAGTTTAGCACGCCTTGCTGGTAAACCACTACAAAAAAAACCAGCCTGTCCTTGTGTGAAGAACTTACAAAATCTGCTACCGTATTTAGTATCTTTAGAAAGAATCTGAAATGTAACCTGCCCAATATAATTAGCTCTCATTTTTATTCAAGAGTTACAGTATGTCAGCTCTCAGTACCAATCCTATTGTTGAATGAGATTGTAACATTGAAATATTTATTTCTGTGGCACAGAATCTCACAAGTCAAAACCCAGTTTGAAAACATGTACATGATAAAACACAATGTAAAATAATTCATGTTTCAGAAGACTCTTTCAAAGCTCTTTTAAAAGAAAACACATGACTATAAGAACTCATCAGCTCTTAAAAGATCCATTTTGGGATCCCCCAAAGTCATTCTCCATTTTTCATCTAATTCCAGAATTATTCACCCACTGGAAATTGCCCACAGGTAATCTCTGCAAAGAAAGTCCTAAAGGCATAATTATGTTTGTCCTTTATGACTTTGCCCTCCCTAAAAACAGCTAGGTTAGAAAGCAGTGTAAGAGACAAAATAGGAATCAGATTTATGTTCTGGCCAGACAGGAGAAGGCTTGTGTTTCCATATCTAATGCTGGATTCTTTCTGTCAAATACAATCAACATCATAGAAGGAATGCTGTTTTGCTGCAAGGCTTTGAGGACTCCTTGAGTTTACAACATCTGCCTGTACTTCTGTGCTATTACATTTTCCTGTGATATCACATAGTAAATAAGTGGAAAGAGGGACACTGAGTGAATAGCTCAGGCAGAAAAGACAACCACGTAAGTATCATGAGGCGCCAGTAACAGAAGAAAATAAAATAGGTATGCCCAAGCATATGTTCTGCCCCTTCCCCAGCAAGTTCCTGGGAGTCTGTCTCCCAGCTACTGAGGGATGTGTCCTGCCACACTGGGGTGGGACTGGGCATGGGACAACCCAAGAAGAAGACAGGGAAAGCATGGCAGCTCTGCCTTGGTATACTCCCAGCAGCTGCTGGCTCTGCACCACTGTCCTGCCCCTGCTTCCCAGCCCCACAGCTAAGCTAAGACTGCCTGAACTCAGGCACCAGCAACCCTGAGAAGTTTAAAGGTGCAGTTTAAATTGGTCTCCTGATCTAGTGTCTTAAAATCACATCTGATGCTCAACTTAAGCACCACAGAAAGCCAGCATGCAGGAAAAAGGAAGACAGTCACTGCAGAAGGAAAACTATCAAAATTACTGAGTATGAACAAGAGATAGAGGACCTCAGCAGAGCACTGAACAGGGCTGAAAGTGATCCACTGACTCATGAGCCTAAAGCCTCTAGGAAACTTCCCCCAAGGCAGACACTGGAAATAGAAGCTGGGTATTCTCCTTGTTCTTTCACTCAGGCATAGGCTTCTGCCAAGAGAATGTCTCTGCTTTATGGGCACTACAAGGAGAAAGGATGGAGTGCTTTGCTTACAATATGTCACTACTCTTGAAGATCAACTGAGTACGCAACAGAGGAGCTAGTAAAAGAACTTGACTTGAGAAGGAAGTTTTTCTTTGGGGTTTCCCTTTACATGCAAAAGGCCAATAGACCCTAAACGTCGCCATAATTTAACTTCTTGCCATAACCAAAGAACCCCAGGCAATTAACTGCAAACCCTAAAATTTTATGTCAAATTTACGCCTTAACTACATCAGCTACACACTGAAAACGACACTCTGACAGAAACATTTGGGTGCAAATGTTCTGGTTCTGGTTCTGGTAAAGTGCATATCAAACGGATCTTTAATAGCCATGCCATGAGGAATTATGTGAATAGCCAGGGAGGTTGTTCAGAAACAGCTTACACAAAAAGTGATCAGCTGTTACTAAACAGTAGTTTAGGTTAATTTATATTTATATATAATTCTAATTATCAGTGTAAATGGATCTCTCAGAATTGGAGGGGATTTTTTAAGAGGCATGGATATACAAGTACTAAAGAAGTTTGCTAAAAAATATCTTTAAAAAGAAGTATGATTTAAAGGTCAATAGAAGCACATTTAGAAATTGAAAAAAAGAAGTAAAAATGGGCTATCAAAATTTGGTTTTAGATAGTAGGCATAGATTTACCTATATCTATTTACCTGGAAAACATCTGGGAACTTTTACTAATGTTTTATTCTGTGTCTTCCAAATAGATCTTCTTTGAAAATAGATCAGGCAAACATCAGATCATACATACCAAACCTCTTTTTACTGGCCAATATCCATCATATAGCACTATCCAAGGGTGAATCATTGTAGCACTGCAAGTTTAAGCCAGTTTGAGCATACAGGATTTTTGCTCACAAGTGCTCATTCCAATCATGTTTCTGCATAATCCAAACAGGAAACAGCTTCAATATGGCAAGAGTGCTAATTAAAGTATCATAAAATCAGACTTTGGCAAAAATTTATGATTGATAAAAGAAAGAATTTTACCTGCAATACCTGGTGATACTATGTTCAGGAGAACACTGTAGAAAAGAGCACTGGTGCTACAAAGTGATGATAGTCACAGGTGATGTGCTAATAATGAGGTGAAAAAAGGAAAGAAAATTAAAATCTTGGTGAGCTTTTGCAGTACATAGAACTCTCACATAGGTGACAGTGTCTCAACAAAGACACATCAGTGATGAACAGCTCCACAGTCTCTAAAATAAATCTACACCTGCCATCAGAGAAATCACCAACAGTTATCCTCTGTCCCAGAAGGCAAGGCAACAGCAAATTAGAACAAGATCTACCCGAGGTCTTCTACAGGTGAGACTCATATGGTGCTGGTCCAACTGAGCTCAAGATGTGACACAGCTAGAACTCAGAAGCTTTCTGCAGGCTCACCATAGTGGGGCTTCTTTCTGTAGCTTGACTGTCGCGGGTCTCAAAACTTCAAGAAACCTTCCAGTCTGTGTGATAGTGACATTTCATTAGTTAGGTAATAGAATAATTGATGCTCTAAATTATTTAATATTGATGAAAGTTACTTCTGTTATTTGGGTATATATTCACAAGTGAGCAACTGTGCCTTTACAAGGCTCCAAATAAGATTTATCCATAGAATCACAGACTATCCTGAGTTGGAAGAAACCCACAAGGACCAGTGAAGTCCAGCCATTGAGGTCTTGCACAGGACACGCCAAGAGTCACACCATGCGTCCAAGAGCGCTTTCCAGTTGCGTCTTAAACTCTGTCAGGCTTGGTGCAGTGACCACTGCCCTGTGCCAGGGGCAACCACGCAGTTTTCAGGACTCAATTCAGTTGCCTAAAACTCAGCATTTAGGGACATTTAAGATACTGTGTGTTTTCTGGACATAAGCACAGGGCTGGCAAATCTGACACAGCATCTTCAGAAGACCTGTGGCCTTCTGCACCAGACCTAAAACACCTCAAGAGAATTTAAATGTCATTATACTCTTAGCTATAGGCCATGAAACCACACTCAGTGTGGTATGAATGCTCAGCCAGTGCAAAGCCAATGAGGTAGGATCAGACACCAAAATGAGTAAACATCAGATTCCTTGGCCCCGAGGGTCTCCTGACAGCACAGATATTTCACGAATGGGGAATAGACTGCAATTCATGTCTGACCTTGAAGTCCCCTGAGGTGCCTGGGAAGAAAGTATATGACTTCACACGGACAACTGAAGGAAGCCTAAATTTATGTGAGCTGAATCCACTGTATTTCACCTCAGTATTCACACATCACTTCTCTGCAAATGCTACAGAGAGAACATGAAGGGGGCAGAGCCTGTCTTCACACCACTGCAGATGATGCAATTTCTCACTAACACTTCTGTTGTAAGTTACATAGTTGGGGAGGGGTTTTGTCTTTGTCGTGGTTATAGATGTCAAACGTCCTTGAGAGGAAAACCCATACCCACATCCTCTTCACTTACATATATATAGGTAGATAGATAGAGATATATTAAACAGCGAATAAGGAGGAACATCAGACGGTAATCATGGGTGCTTACCTCCCTTGGTACACCTTTGCTGCTGTTATTCTCCTGGTAATTCACAGAGGTAAGTATGCAATTAAATCCTTTTGAAGGTAAGCGCTGATGTACAGAGTTCCAGTTAAGCTGATGTATTAATGTAAAGGAACTAGTCACAATTATTATTTGAATTCTTATAACTAACTCTTTTCCACTGTCTGCATGTGTTTGATCTTTCATACAAACAGAATAATTTCTGAATGGGTAGTCTTCCTTAAAGCTGTACAGAGGCCAAGCTGTTTGGAGGATTTCTGAGTAGCGAACATAATGGTTACCTGATCTTTCTCACCAGAGGCATACACATGTTTTAATTGCTTGATTTTTCTTTTTTTTTTTTTTTTTTTTTTCTTTTTCCCCGCAAACCGTCTCTGATGCCACTGCTATCTTCACAATCCTNTTTTTTTTTTTTTGAAAGACAGATTCACATAATGTGTCTTCCACAACATAGCCCAGTTTCCAAGTACATGCTTATGATGTGGCAGATCTGAGGTTGTTACTTACAATGAAAACTAAGAAATTAAGTGTACCAGCAATCTTCAAAAAAAGAAATCTGTGCAAAAGCAACAAGAGTTTGGTGGGATTTTTGCCCTAGCTCATCCCACTGACCTTATTTCAGTATTATTGAAATATAATGAAGTAATACTGCTGAGCAGTTTTAGAAGTCTGCCCTGAAGAGCATCATTGTGACTTATGTGCATTCTTTAGTGTTTCTAATGACATTAGCTGTGTTTTCTGAGAGACTTGGAGAGTCTTAACATATTTGTTGGCCCAACTGTGTGTCTTGTGGCTTATTTTTTTAGGTTTGTGTGTGGATATCATTGGAGGAAGTGAAGTAGCACCACACTCAAGACCCTTTATGGCCCAAATCAAGAAAGGAAAAGACCTAATTTGTGGAGGAGCCTTAATCAAGGAAAACTGGGTGTTAACAGCTGCCCATTGTAATGCGTAAGTCCTTACTCTGATTCAGAAATTGTCCTTAGTGAGTATCTGGTGTCTCTGTTCAAGTAGGAGAGTTAGTATCTCTGCTGATTTTATCATTTATCATAATCATGAACATGTTCTGGTTACTGTGCTTCATAGTTTCTATCTGCAAATGTGTTATAGAGAGTAAAAGAATATTATAACAAGGTATACTGATCTTGACCGGTTCTGAAGAGGTATTTTAAAACTTCTAGCTGCATGCAAGTGCAGAATAGCAACACTGAAGCAGTGAATTTGGGGGAAAGCTTTATCCCTGTTTTCCCAGCCAACCAGTACACTGGACAAGAGGACTATCCAGACTAAACTGTTGCTCTGAGAACAAAAATAAATCCGTGTAGTTTTATTCTAGAAGAGATATGCAGCTCACCACAGGAAGAGACAGCAAGTGGTTAACACAGGAGCAAATATCCTCCAAAAAGATGACAGGAGACACTAAAAGATCTCTGCCTTACTTGCTATGTTGCCTTGCCAGCCATTCTTCTCCTGCCCAAATCAAGATGCAAATGGGTATTTGGCTCTACTGAGTCCTTCAGCAAGGCAAGGAGTTTTAAATTTCATATCCTACCCCTGCTTGGTTTTGTGGGGAGGACTGGAACTGCTGCTAAGCCAGACCTCACGCCGGTCAGCAGCCTGACCAAGACCAGTGAATCACTGGGCTCTGCAAACACCAAAGAAATTTATCCATCTCTCCTGTCCTTGTCCAGACAGGGAGATATATGGCACCTACTGACAGCACTGGCCCCAAAAGCTGTGTATTAACATAAGGTGAAGAGTGTTTCCAAATGAGATTGTATTTAGGAGAAAATACAATAAATTATTAACCTAATGATGGCTCAGTCAACAGACAGCTCTGAAGAAATGAAAGAAGGGAGTGACCACTTTCTCGGGGTTGTGTTTTCTACACTAAGACATGAATGAGGGCCAACATACACATCTGCCCCAAGAATATTGTCCCATTCAGCTGTAAGATGTATTATTTGTCCCAAACCAGCTGTACCTGTGGTCTGATACTAACATCTGTTTGGACTGTTTGGCCAAGGAGTGACAGACTTCTGGTGCCTCTGTCAGAAAGCCTCAGCATGCACAACTCTGCCACCACTTCAGAATCTTGTAAGTACAAGAAGTTGCAAAACAATGTAGAGCAGAGGAATGAACCTTGTCTCACACAGATTCAGAAAATGGTGTTGAAATCTTTTAGAACAAAGCAATGGGACATTTCCGTATAGACAAGATATCTCTGAACTAATAGTGCTGTGACCTATTTTCCTAAATTTTCAGCACAAATTACAGAAGGCACCGTTGGTGAGAAAAGTACCCGCAGCAAATCTGATGCACCCACCACTCATTCAGTTCCTGAAAGGAAACATTAGGGATAGATCCAGAGTCTATGAAAATCCAGGGTCTAGTCTGTGGTTTAGGTCCAGACCTGAAACCTGTCTGTGCTTCTGGAAAGATGAAAACAGGATAGCATGAATTTTGATTCACTAAATCATTTTCTTTCTTTTAGCTGTTGTATGAACTGGGTCATCTTTTAGGTATTTTTAAATTGCTGTTGTTTTTCAGGCTCTAGAAAAGAGACTGTAGCAGATGGACCTTATAGAATCACATTTAACAGCAAAATATTTAGAGTCACATCAAAGAGAATCCCATTAACCTTGTTGTCCTCTCCTCAGGGAAAAAAGCAAAGTTGTTCTTGGAGCTCATTCATCGAGAGTAAAGGAAAAAGAACAGCAGACTTTTCAGGTTGCAAAATCCATTCCTTATCCATGCTATGACCCCAGTAAAAAGGAAAATGACATTATGCTGCTACAGGTACAGACTTATATGTCACTTGTGGAATACATATCTCCTACATTGAACTATTTTCTTCCTTCTTGTGAAGTGGATGAGCCAAGGGAATTTCTGGTGACTTTTTTTTCTGGGATAATATAGTCTTATCTGCTAATACAACAGCCTGGGTATCTGTGGATGCACTGGTAATTAAGGTAGTCAACAATTCCTGTAATGTTTGCCAAGGCTAGTAGAAAAAATCTGAAGCTTGATCAAGATATTGCAGTTTCTGACTTTTCAGTAAAAGAATAAAGATTCACACAGATAAACCATTTGGTTAAAAACCCTTATGTTGTCTGAAAAACAGCTGTAATTAAAAATGTCTGACTTCTCTGATCCTCAATTTTTTCAGCATCAGTAATTACTGTTATTTTGTCCTCTCAATGGTCTGAGAGCCAGAGAAGTAAAATAAGATGTTTTTTAAAGCTAATAGATCAGCAGAAGTTAAGTGGGCTTTCATGAGACAAAGAACACTCATTTTCCTCATTTTTACATTGATGACATAAATACTGTCACAGAGAATGGAGGAATTTCAAAAAGGGATTGCAGTAATTACCATAATGGGAAAGATCCAAAGGTTAACATACAAAGGCCTCTGTTAGACTCTGTCCCATAATACCTATTCTCCATATCTTTTACAGCTTCAGGGTAGAGCAAAACTTAATAAAGCTGTGAAACTCATCCCCCTGCCTACCTCAGATGATGATCTCAAACCAGGAACAATTTGCACAGTAGCAGGATGGGGGATGATTGCCAGTCATCCACCCAAGTATCCTACAGCCCTGATGGAAGTCAATATCACTGTCATCTCCAGGCAAATCTGCAATGATAAAAAACATTATGGTGGCAAACCTGCCATAACAGAGAACATGATATGTGCAGGGGCTACGAATGGAAAAAAGGACTCATGCAATGTAAGTATATTTACTATGATCGCATAAATTGTATAATAAAAATAAAATATAATCTACTAGTATTACACATTTACCATTTCTGTTCTCTTCAAATCAATGAAGAATTTTATCAAACATCCATGATTTTACCAAGGCTTGTTCTTCTAAGCTGTAAAAACAAAACTTGAAATGGGTAAATTCACCTTCACAGCCTTTGGATGTTGTAGCTGTGCCACAGATAGATATTTTCATCTTCAATAAAATTAGTTTAATACTAAGATGTCCACAAAACAGCTTATAGGCCCATTCTCAAGCAGCTGACCTCAGTGAAACAATTTCTTTGACATCAGAGGACTTTGGAAGACATTTTGCTGATGAAAAGCACTTCAACTGGGCCCCAAGTGTGTAAGAACTACCACATTTTAAAAGATATAAATATCACATTTTAAAAGTTTCAAAAAAGGTTTGTACAGTTTCTGGAGGCTTACACTTTCCATGAGGAAAGTTCTCAGGTATTTTTCTTCATTTTCAAAAAGACTGCCTCTTCCTTAACACTAAGCTAGATTCATTCCCCATTACATGCATTTGAAAGATTAGAATGAAGTCTATGAAGTTTTTTTTGTTGTTTGTTTTGCTGTTGGAAATTATTCTAAGGAGGAAAAAAAGATCCCTAATAACTCTGGTTGAATTTTTGTTTTCTCTATGTAACTAGTGAAAATTTTATTTAAAGGAAACATTTCTTAGCTTTTGTTAATTTGAATTACAATATTTTCCCTTTTCTAGGGGGACTCTGGTGGACCTTTAAGATGTAATAATATGATGAGAGGCATCACTTCGTTTGGGAAGTTGAAGAAGTGTGGATCTGTTGATGGCCCCGGTGTCTACACTCGACTCACAAAGCAATACCTTGAGTGGATAAAGAAAACTATAGGGGGTGCCTAATAGATTGGGTTTGGGCCAAGTGATGTGTGTAAACAAAATAGGCTTTTCAAAACAGCTTCATTATACCGGTAAGAGAGGTATTCTCATACCGAATTTTGGCAGCTTAATGTAGTTCTTCTGCTACAGCATTTCTAGTTTATACTTTCAGCCACGGAGTCATTGGGGGTATTTGGGACTGAGGATTCCAATGTTCTTGTAGTGCATGCTTACACTGAGCTCCACATGGATCAGTATTTCTGATCAAGAATCTAATCCTTGTTTGTGTCCTCACTACATGTTGAGTATATACTGCTCTCTTCCATATATGGACTTCTGCAAAAACTCTGAACGTTAGTGGCATGCTAGGTACAAGTCCAGACACCTAAAAAACTTTATTTCTCTGCAGCAAAGCTCCTGTTTTCATTCGTGTAATGGATTGTTAGCTTCAGAAAATTAAGTTGCAGCAACTGCATTTGACTGTGGGACATATTAAGGACTAATTTTCTAACTGTCTCGTATTTGAAACATCTAGATTTTATCCTTTTATATACTGCACATTTAATAAAGAAATGGCATTAAAAATCTACTGCTTTCAGCTGTCAATTTATGTGGAAAGCTCTGTCTGTTGCTAGTTAGCCTGTGTACTACCTGTACGACCTATTTACAATCTGCGTAATGTTCTGTACATGTAGTGCTTGCAAAATACTCCAAAATAAGCAGCACTATGTTGAAAAAATCATCTGAACACCCATGCTCCAGAGAAATGACAGGAACTGTCACAGTTAAATATGATAAAGCACTGTTGATAATATAAAGCACTCCTAATTTTATGAAGTCAGTACTCCGGTTTCAGACATGCCGTGAAATTTTTAAGTGCTTCAACAAGCATTTGTCAAACATTTTACGAGCAGCAAATAGCTCTAGTGTGAAAAATGTTTCTGCCTGTCTCCATATTAACAGACTTGGGCATTTTCAATGCCATGAGCATCTCAAAAAGTCCTTGGATTTATTTTGTGTTGCCTCAAGAGGTTTTCACTTGGATGTAGGCATTAGCTACAAGAAAGCAGGGGACACTGAAAGCATAGAGATATTTTGCATTAATTTTAATCAAAAATATTGTTGCTTTGTCTATCATGAGCAATTAAGCACATGAGAAACAAGAAAACACAAATTAAAACTTTTAATTTTGATCTTGTAAAGAAGAGAATTTTTCTCACAGAAAAGTAATGAAGGGTGAGGAAGTAGAAGGCCTAAACTACAGGGATCTTTACTGAAAGTTTTGATGATGAAATACACCTTTGTTTTACATTTATTACAAAACATGACACAGTCAGAACTTTCCACATTCCTATTCTTGCTCCTAAATGCTTTTTTCACTCTTGGGCTGAACACACAAAAAGGTACACAAACATAATCACAAACTGACATACAAGCACAAAAACAAAGCAGGAGCAGAGAGAAAGATTCTCAGCCAAATAACATTGCATCAGTGAAACTGAGAGAAGGATTTGCCACACTCACTTCTACCATCACCTAAAGCAGTGACTTGATTCAGACTTTAAACACACAGGAAATAAGTAAAATCAGGCTTTTTCTATTCTTATAAGCTATGAAACTCTTGCTTAGGCAAAAATTAATTCTAAAAACCTTCAGGAAACAAAAATATCCTTATAAACCTGTAGCCCACCTAGGCCTATTTCACCCTTTCAATAAATTAGTCTCCTTTCATTTCTTTGCTCATTTTTCACTGTCTTTCTTTCATCCTGCTGTTGCATTATTCCATCATACCGCTTCCTCTGATTTTTCTTCTTCCCCAAAAGTCATACAGCACCCTTATCAGTAGAAAATCCCTCGCAAAGCCTGTCATTCAGTTTTTTTCCATTTTCCAGACATCAGTTCTGAATCAAGTGTTGGAGAACTTTAGAGGTCAGGAGGGAGAGGTTCTGACCAAGGAGAAGTTTACAATGCATGAAGAAATGTGCAACAGAAAAAGGTGCAGCAGAAAAATGAGCAGCCTTCCTCTTCTACCTTGTAATTTAGGACCTTGCCCAAAATACTTTAAAAATGTATTTTTTTCACATGGATGTTATTTAGTGAATTGTACAAAATAAGCCAATGAAGTTAGACTTATATGGTAAAAACAGAATTTCAGCCTCTGTCACTTCTGCTAATAGTGTAAACCTGTGGAAAAAGCAAAAGCAAGAGCAAGAGAGAACTGAATTTTCCTCTAAGTGGTGAGTCTGTCTGCTCAAGAAGCATTATATGAACCCATTCACAATACAATTTCACCACTATGGAATGGAACCCACACTAGCTAAAAAAAATGCTATGATAATTTGATGTCATTGTTACATCTATAATGTAACTATTTCTTCTCACTGTGGCTATATGACCTCATTGGAGGGAAGTAACAGATATAAACTGCATTATACAAACTAATGTAATATTTACATAGATACCATCAATCAGATCGCGTTGTGGCAGGACAGGGTACTATCTGCTAGACTAGTGCTTTTAAGTGGGGAAACAAATGCATTCATCAGTCCTTGCATTCCAGACAACCGTTCAACTCATATTGATATACCTGAGAAGAAAGACACACGCACTGTATGAGCAATGAAGATTTTTTTCTCTTGCAAAAATTATTTTTGACCTGTAGTTTTGGATTCTATATGTCGTAGAGTGCTTGGACAGGATTGCAGGGATGAAGATCTGTGTTTAGGCAACTTAAATGTTTCTTAAACCTCTCTGCCTCCACCTTGAGACTCAGCCTTCAGTGCATACAGACCACAGATGCAGAAAAAGTTGACCCCTTAGAAATGGGTTCTGATTCTGTCTCAGCCCGGGCCTGAGCCATATACCAGGCATGTACCTGGCAATGACCAAAAACTATGACATATTCTACAGGGAGAAAGTCAGGATTTCAAATTTTGACCAAGACTTCATATGTTAAGGCATCTGCACTGTCAGAATGAGGCAGCTATGCAAGATCAGTGGCCAACTTTCAGCATCCGCACACTCTGCACATTCAGAACAAAAGCACTCCAGTACAGCTTTAATTTTACTCCACGTTAGTTACAGTCTGGAATGCACGCTTTGATATCTTCTCAGAAATGGTCACATAACAGATCCATAGGTCACACAAACAAGGGTCTCACACAGTCATGGGCCATTAAAATCAGTGGCTTCTCCCATGTTTAGATATTATACATCTGGGGCAGTACAGCCTGACTAGTCAACAATGAGCAATAAGTAACTAAGATAAGAGTGGCTCTTACACTGAGAAACATACACTTTCTTATTTTGACACTTAAGCATCCAATAAAATATGCATGGTCTCAGTACTGATCAGGTCCTTCCATGCTACAGCCTCCCATCCTGTGTCATACACCTCTCCCTATACTGGGCAAAAAAATATAATTTAGGTGCTGCCAAAGGAAAGAGAGAGAATTTCTGGATGTATAAAAAAAATGCACAAGTAAAGAGACCAATTCCATTCATTTTTAAACATCTAAAATGGGGAAAATATTTTTAATATTCCTGAAAGCTTTTAAATTATTTTTTAAAAGGTGGTGGAGTCCCTGTCCCTGGATGTGTTTAAAAGGAGACTGGATGTGGCACATGATATTAGGGTATGGGTTAGACTTGGTGATCCTGGAGGGCTCTTCCAACCCTGTGGTTCTGTGATTCCGTGAAAATACTACTTTGAGTATTTAAACCAGATTTTAATTGTCTGATAAAATCTCCAGAAACAAACTTGTTCATACTAGAAGACAGGCACAATGTAAGTTATTTCCCATATTTAGGCATCAGCTTCTTGGTAGCAATTTCTCAGCTGAAAACCAATATTACCATTCTCTAATCTGCTTTGAAGACTGCATGAGATGACATCAGAACACAGTAGTTTAGCAGCAGGTTTATTGCAATCTCTTAGTAGGTAAAACGGATGAGTGGTCTTAACCTTCCAGAGCTAAAGTTAGCAACCACATGATTTAAGAACAGCACAAGATGAGGTTTTAAAAATCATGAGAACTAAAGATATGGTGGTTTCACATTCATTTCCAGAGACAACTTGTGCCCCTGTCTATCTCCTTCTGCGCATCTGACCACAGCATAATTTTCCATGGACTGGTGTTCCTGCACTCCCCTAATGCCTTATTCTTCCTCAGCTACAGGAAATATTCTAAATAAATTTTCAGTTGGGAAAAAAATAAAATAAAGAAATATAAGAAATACAAGTTTCTGAGCTCACAGGGCTTTTAATATAAAAATGCAAGAGTGAATCCTTACCCCTTGCCTCTGATCATTCTTAATAATGAAAGCAAAGCTCCAAAGATGTCTCTGGGCAGAACACACTGTGATTAGCACTACTGATCTGCCTCTCAGATATCAGAATAGCTTCTGAGGACCAGACCTGACATCCTTACCTAGCTGTTGGCAGTGTACAAGTCTTACACAGGCAAAAGTATGTTAAAGTCCAAGGGGTTTGGCCCTTGGGAGCAGTAAATAAAATTCACAGTATGGTGACAGCTGCACCAGAATTGAACTGTTACCCTTAAGAAATGAATGAACCAGCAGTTGTGTTTGGCCCAAACAGCATGCTCCTTTGACTATTGTCATCTGAATTCTTAACCGGTTGATTACATAATTATGCATAGTAATAGAATTATTATACAATTATTTATATTTTCAATCGTTGTCAAACATAGTGGGTGGGCTTAAGAAAAGGAAAGAATTAAAAATCCAGTAAAAACTATTTCTTAATTAAGCTAGTCATTACCATGATGAAAACAATAAACAATTCCCAATAAATCATTCATGTTTAGTTACATATTTAACCTAGAGCTCAAGGAGTATCTAGACAGATTTCATACCATGATTTATGTGATGCACAGAACAATACAGTCCCTTGAACTGGTCTCTGCTGATGATAGTCTTCAAAAGATTCAAGGCAATATACATTAATTAGTATGTGATTACCAATGGGGATGCTAAGATAATGTAAAATTTATTGCAAGAATCAAAGCTAAAAGCAGAACCTAACACTTTGTGTTGGCACTTTTCATAGGGCGGATTCCTTCCATATTTGCAATTTAATGAAAATATGCATGATGTTATTCTTCTGAGTTAGAATATTTTTCCTTCAGGGTAAGAAAAGCTACCAACATTTCACATGGTAGACAGATAAAGAAAATTTTGTTCTCTTAAATAAATTGTACTATCTTTTGCCATGTTTCTCTTGGAAGGAAGACACATATTTTGCATTATTGAATGGACTGAATTCATTAATCACTGGTTTTCAAGAAAAAGAAGTCACAAGAATGAGCTCAAATAACCATTATTAAAAAGCCTTATTGCTGTACATGCTCTCGCCAGACTCACGGAGAAGCCCATCTCATCTGCTACAACACAACTGGGTCTAGTCTGACCTGGGCTCAGGGCTATATGCAAGACTCTCCCTTTGTGACCTGTAAAATAAAATATGTGCAAAAGAAAAGGAAAGCTACATCAGAATTCCACACTGATTATGCCAGCCATTTTCACCACCCACACTATGTGGGCTTGTTCCACTTTTACTGCAGCAGAGAAATATCCTGCATAGGATGTGGGAAGGTATTATCATCTATTGACTGTTTTCATATTAATAAAGATCTGAAGGAAATATATTCTTAATATGGAGCAGGCTTCAACTGACTGCACCACTTTGAGGAGACATTTCTGTCAAAAGAACATACTGAACCTGAACTATTGTTCTCCCTGCATTCACAACATCAGTCTCATCTGCGTTTGGTAATGCCTCTCACTGCTGAGCTTACCCATCTGACTGCACAGACCTTGCAGACAGTCTGCAGCAGCTGATCCAACAATAATGAGATACTGTCTCCAGCTGCTCTGTTATTACTGTTAAGGAGATCTTTCAAAGAGATCCCACTAAGCCATTTAGTGGAATTGTGTTTTGTCTGCAGTTGTAATAAACCTTGGGCGCTACATGGTGAAGGCAAAAAGCTTTTACCCCAGCCTAGCAGCACAAAGAATGTACAAAACTCATTGACCTGGTTGTACAAAAATCTCACCTATTAGCAGCTACTAAATTTGAGCTTAAGGCAGAAAGAGTCTGGAACTAAACTGAGACTGTTGAGAGCTGCATTTGCCTCATTGCTCTGCCACAGACTTCCTGTATCTTCTGGAGCTGTGTCAATGCCAAGAAAACCTATGAGGTTTTTAGGCACATGGCAGCAAGAGAAATTTGGAGACTTTTTCCTTGAAGTTACTGGACTTTGGCTTTTCTTGCCGGGTGAGTTACTGACAATCACACTGGTAAGCTAATCCCCCAAGTGGAAAAACATCTTCTGAGTAATAGTTTCTGAAGCAGATCAGATAAACCACATCCTAAAAGGAAGCGTGGAAGCAAGATGTGTGACCACCTTAAATGAATGTGAGTGATCTATGGCCTCCCATTACTTGTACCTGATTTCTCCATGAACACAGGAGGATGGCAGTTCTCCACTCAAGATGTTCTGAAGATAAACATGTGAGGAGCTGTAAAGCCCTCTGAAACTGTGGTACCTAATGAAGGCCTGTTGGCAATGGACAGTCTGCCCTAGTTTTGTGAAGCTGCTACAGTAACTCTCTGGGAAGACTGTGATTAAACGCAAATACCTGCTGTCCTGGTGCTGAGCAACATGTGCTCCTCCTAAACTCTGTGGCTTGAATTTCAATACCACTGCTAAATTATTTCAGCAGAGATTAATTTTCCAGCTTTGCTCCTTCTCAAATTGTTGAAATGTACAAAATATTTATCAATATTTAGTACCATGAGTTTACAAATCAGTGCGTTCTTTACACTATGTGCATTCAGTGTTTGTAATGACTTTGAAGAAAGATCTTGACTTTTAATCTTTGGAGATATCCAAAGCTATCCACAACACTGACTGAAATTTGATTAATAGTTTAAGTCAAAAAGCAATGGAGGGCAATAGGGAGAAATAAGACAAGTTGAAATTATTAATTGGCGTGGGTTTTGAGTGGAGTTTTCAGAGTTTATTTAATTGTTTCAAGATCATGTTCAGGTAAGGTAATTTTCAAAGCAATTACATATTTTGCTTGCTTGTATGTTTACATTGATCTACAACAACTTTTCTAAGGGGATGATATTACAGCCAAAATTATTCTCTTTTTACCTAGTAAATTACACTGATAGTTCTGTCAGAAGTATCTCAAAAATTTACTCAGTGCTATAAAAAGGTTACTATCTTCCAGCTGTCATTCTGTTCTGAATATGCTACCTGACAGACAACCTTAATTACTAAAGTGTTCTTTGTGGTGTTCTAGTGGTGCTAATGGGTCTTCATTCTTAGCTGGGGTGTTTAGCGTTTGCAAGAGGCTCAAACAATAAAATTCAGTTACAATTTATCAGATCATTTCTGTGGGTGTAAAACTGATGTGGTTAAAAGAGTCTGAGGTTAACTTGGAACCATCCCACAATCATCCATCCCAGTATTTTTTCAGACTCTGTTTTGAAACACCCACCACTTTTTCCAACTCAATTGTTTATGGTAGGTTATAAGGAGTCTTCATAAGCATGAATATATCTGTGTAGCAATGATCTGATCTTTTTGTTCATGGATAGCACCAGAGACAACAAGGCTTAATAGCAAGGAATAATCTCTGTCTATGGAGTAACACTACAGCACCTCAGAACAATACAGAGTTACAAGGAAACTCCACTTCCTCTAGCAGTCACCAGGGTGCAAGAGAAACACCATATTGCTTCACAGCAAAATCATAATTAAAACACAGACAGCTCTGAATAACACATGGAGATTTTGTTTAGAGATCATTTGAAAGTTGGTTCAGTATCTTTGCTTCATGAGATGCAAAAGCAGTCACATCTAGTTTGTGTTGTGTAGAAGGTCATCAGCAAGAGTACACTAAAAGCAACCTGACATTAGTATATTCAAACCTGGCCTAGTAAGCCTTGGAAAAAAAATGAAAACACACATCCAGCACCTGGCATGGCCTTAGGAATTATAGGAAAGAATCCCATCATTAAAAACAAGGAATTGCACAGAAGTAGTTTATACTATGATCTTAGTAAGTCAGCCTTTACAATCCAATGGATCAGGATTTTGCACGTGAGCGTAGATGTGTAGGTGACTGCTCTTTACTTTTTTTTTTTTTACATAATGAATACACTTGCAAAACCAGGCTGATTAGACAGATAAATAACTGAAATACTTGTGTAGAATTCTAACAAATTGACAAGCATGGGATACCTCCATATTTTTGTCTGATTTCCAGGAAGACCTTGTCCTGTCATCAGTTCCCTGGGTAATCAGAACAAGGAAGACATTTAATGCAATTTAAAATTCTGCTTTAGTTTTCAGAAGGGCTTAACATATGTCATTCAGAGATTTGAAATGTAATCTACAAGGTTTAAACAAGCTATTGAGAAATAGTCTTAGAAGAATATTTACTTATTAAGAAGGATCATTTAATTCTTTGCAAGTCTTCAAAGTACTGTTGCTTCATTGTCCTATCTAAACATGGTAACAGCCTATCAGTATAACACCAAAGCCCCCAAAACATATCCTCAGCTAAGTTGTAATAGCTCCAGCAAATCAACAGTTATGCTGCTTTACTACAGCTGTCTCCTAGCATTCAAATTCCAGAAACAGATGTGTGCTCTCTGACTCTCTCCTCACCCCAGTGTTCTGGGAACTTTTCTTTCCTTTCAACATTCTCTCCACACTAAGAGTTTTGGCCAAAACTATTATTGCCAGCAAGGAAAGATGATGATAGGTGTCTGGCTTCAAGACTGTCTCCTCCTCAATCACTCCTGTGTGGACACAGAAGTGGTGAATGAGAAACAATAAACTGTTTCTAAGTTAATCACACACTGTGAGTGCTGAACGTAGCACAATTGCACATCCAGAGAAAATCTTGCTGTTCCTCTTGCTGCAGAACCACCCTCAAAGTCAGTGGGAGTTTGCCAAATGAGTAAAGCCACATGAAAAGACTATAGCCTAAGTACGCAGACATTTCATCATTTCACCTGCAAATCTGTAACTGCACTTTGGATGATTTTCTCACAATTCATGTGCCAGACACACAAAATCCCATCTTCCATTCTACCTCCTGTAGCAAGGACTTATGGCTGCCAAGGACACCAGTTCATAGCCTGAAAAATAAAGAGATGCCAGAATAGATTAGGAGGTTAGCTGGAAGAACAGAGGAGTTTTAGCTTTAAGTCTAGTTGTAAAAATGAACTACAACAAGCACCCGGACTGTACACTCATGGCAGTGTAGAATCCCAAATCTTCAAATGCTGCTTCCCTTGCACTTGTTTCACAGTAGCCTACAGTGTCCTGCACACCCTCATAAAGCCCCAGCTTCTCTGCCTGCCCTTTACAGGCCACAGACTCGCACTTCAGTGAGTATCAGAAAAATCCAGCAGGTTAGAATCTTACTGCTTAAGCCAAGCCATCACAGAAGTCTAAGCAAAGTGGCCTACAGGGTTTACAAGAGACCTGGTTTCTTCTGGGATATTTCCAGAATATGCTTAAGGCCAGAATTTACCTGAAGAAAAGCTCCTCAGAACTCAATTCCACCTGTTACAATAAACTTCTCTGACCCTTTAACCCATCACTTCAGTCCAGCCTTAGATCCTTTGGGGAGGATAAAGAGCTTGTAAATACTGGTCTCTCCTGCCTCTTGTTACTAATAGCTGACCTGTCTCCCACACAGATGGGATCTTCATAAAGATAAAGGTATAGATAAAGATAAAAATATAGATAAATATAAATATGATAAAGATAAAGACAAATACTCTTAGATTGTTTCATTTAAAATTTCCTTCTTCAGATTATTTGCCACCAGCAATAGCATGAAAATATGGGCAGGAGGGCAAAAGAAATCATATGTATTAAATTAATTGCAGCAGAAATAATTTTCCAAAAATTTCCAAAAATTTCCAAAAATTGAAATACGTTGTTTGCAAACTTGAAAGTATTGCACCACCAAACCTTTCTGTAAAGGTGCATACACAGAAGAAAATATGATAAAGGTTATTTCTGTTTGGCAATATATTTACAAAGGCCTACTAATCCAATATCAAAGCCCTAGCAAACTTATCTATGAAGAGAACTGGTCTTAAAATTAACTGTATCACGGACAGAAGAAACTAATAGATATCAGGAAAATAATCTGAAAAATCACCTGAGCAATGTGCTGTCTTCATATACTTTAACTGCTAAGAAATTAAACATGGTTTTCAGCGTCAGTGACTGCAATTTCACACCAGGAACACTAGGTCAGATATTCAATATATCACCCCTAGACCAACTTTCCAGAAATTAGTTGGCTAGTGACAACTTCAGGCTGCAAAGGCTGCGTTTGTTTTGACAAAGAGGCCCAACACGGTGCTGAGCTACCTGAGCACCACGGTGGTGGATAGATCCTAGTAGTGGACCACTGCAGATAAGAAAAGACAGCATGGGCTTAATGTTAATGAAGACAAGCAACTTCATCACACCAATGTTTATTCAGAAGCAAACCACGGCAGAGTGAAATGTGTCAGCAGAACAGCAGCATTTCAGTAAGAGGAAACACAGAACAACTATCAAACACACACCATGAGTGTAGAGGTGACTGATAACAGAAAGGATCCAGGCAGCTGCTCTGTTAAAGCTGGGCAGAATACTGGTTGTCTTACAAGTTTCTTTTGCATGAGCACACTGCATGCCTCTGATCTGCACCCCATTCAACTGCCAAGCCACTTAATGTAAACTATTTCCTGTTCTTCATGAAAAATTCTTTCACAAGGTGATACTTGCCAATGCCAGGTATGACTCCACACCCAAGAGAGAGGCAGTGTAAAACTTCATTGGACTGCAAAAGGGCTTTCTAGCAAGTGACAGTGTAGTCCCCGGTTCTGTCCTCTCCCTTGTCTCCTTTCTCCCTCCCACTCCAAGGCTTAAGGAAAACCTGCATGGTTTAGCACTGTTTCACTGGTTGCCTGTTAGGAAATGGATGAACAGTTCTATAACCAGTATCATCAGTCTACCAAAAGCAGGAAGGGATATCCTGCCTGGAAACACAGCTATTGTTAAAGTTTAGCTCCTAGACATGGGTTTTACACGTTAATAGGGGAGCTGAACTAAAAATAAGGAAAATGCCCTGCAATGTGTTTTACCATTTTTTATGGATATTACTTACATTAAACCTATGACAAATCAGAAGAGCTTCCTGCTGGAAATTCACACTTTGAACTAGTATGGTGACACCGAAATAAAATCAGCAAGTTCAATACAATCCTTCTGGGTATTCGAGAAAGAGGTATCTGACATTAATCCAACAGATTAATTCAAGGTATTAAGAACTGGAAACTTTCACACACCAACTCTGGAAGACTCTTCAGGTACATGTTGAGTGATTTGGAAGACCTAAAAGGGCACACACAAAAATGACTTATTGCAAGAAATGTCTTTCTGTTGTGTTTGTATAATGTACTTGAAGATCACATAACTAGGGAAGACTCCAACCAAGCCATGTTCCAGTGAATGTTAAGCATGTCTTTATGGAAAATTCCTGTGAAAGCACATGGGAATATGTGCCCTACATGCAAAGGCATCATCATTTGCCTCCTGAAGGTTTATATAGACTTTTCCTACTAAATAATAATAAGAAAATCTAACCTAGTGTATTTGGCCCAGATGAGATGGAGTTCATTTCCCCCACAGCAGCCCCCGCAGTGCTGTGCTTTGTGTTGGTGGCCAGAAAGGTGTTGGTAACACACCCATGTTTCGGCAGGTGCTGAGCAGGGCTGGCACAGCATCAGCGCTGCCTCTCCAGCATTCCCCTCTCACTGGGGACTAGGCAAGACCCCGGGAGGGACAGAGCCAGGAGAGTTGACCCAAACCAATATTACATACCACACGACATCTGGTCAGCAAGAAACCTAGGAGAAGGGGGCAAAGGAGGGAAGGAGAGGAGAAAGTACTCATTATTATAACGTCTTGCAGAATAACCGCTGTCCTGATGTCCTACTTCACATGAAATGGTCTTTGTTTTTGTTTTATTCAACTGCCTTTATCTTGGCAGACAAGGTTCTTTCTATCCTATTTTCATCCCTATTCTGCTGAAGGTGGTGGTAGACTGGGTGGTGGGCACCTGGCATCCAGCCTGGGTCAACCCACCACATCACAAGAAACAGAAGGGAATTGCCAGTGTTGGCCACATGATGGTTCCTAGTAATTATGGTGATGTGAGTGAGAAGGAAGCAGACTCCTTAGAATAATATCTGAAAGGAGATTTTTTTTCCACTTGGCATGAATAAGATCAAAATTATTTGCTTTTGACAGAAAACATGGGATCTCTTTTACTAAGGATAAAGAGAAGAAAATAAAACATGATGCATTAATTTATGGTACTGAAATTTATTTACAGATTCATGATGATGTGTTGTTGGACTACTTTTAACCACAACAATTACAATGCAACCCCAAATTCAACTGATACTTCGGATTTGAAGCTTCCCCTGTGAGGTTTAGTGTAAGAATGTTGCTCTAATTTTAGTAATAATTAATATTAATTCCATGGGTTTTTTTCTCCCTATATAGTTATTTTAACTCTGCCCTGATATTAGAATTAGCTGGTTAATTTCAGACCTAACAAAAGAAATAAATGTTACCTCAACTTAAGGCATCAACCCTAGCTGTAGTTTACACTGCTAACACTGAATTTTATCAACAATTTCTGCTCTGAAGTTCCGGTTGTTTTGACCACGTTGGCCAAGAAGAAATGCAAACCAGAACTAATTGGTATTGTAGTAAGGTTGTGCCACTTGGCACTGGCAGGATGCTACACCTTCATCCTTGTAATCTGACCCACTCAGTATAATTGCAACTGCATTTTATTAACTGTTTGTTCATCTGGCCTGCCTGTGCCTCCTTGTGCCTCCACCTTTCAGATGTAACACAATCACAACCAGCCCATCTTGTGAAATCAAAATAAAACTACCACTAGTGTTCCTATCAGAGATACTGTTTTCATTTTAAGTTTAACAATAAAGTCAGTCTACCCTTGCTATTATTTTTCCATTTAAGTAAAACAGAAGACTATCATACGATTTTAAAATCACAGAAGCCTTCGTCATAAACAAGTCTCCTCTTGGCCCCTTCTTGTATGAGTCAAAGACCTGAAACAGGAAGTGGGATGAAAAAAACCCACACGAGTACATTTGTTCTTTCTCATCTGAGGCCACATACTGAAATGATACCTTAACACAAAATATTCACTTGTCACTCTGAAATACACCCTTGACAAAACAAAGGTCAACCACTTCATCCCACCTTGGTTTGTAGACAGCAATGAGTTGGTCTTTCCTTGCAGACACACAGCTAGAGTGGTGTGCAGCTCTTAACAGCTCTGTTTTGCTGTGCATTTGAAAAGACAGATGCAGTCTTGATATTAATGGAGGGGCCATCCCAGCCACACACTGTCTCCCCAGCACTAGGCAGGCTATGACTTTTGAAGTTCAGACCTACTGGAGACAATACAATTTCAAGCTTGGGCTTTGCACAAAACCAGAGACACAGACTCCAAATTGTAGCGAAATTCTGCAAGTGGTGACAGTTTTCTGGATGGAGAGTAAGAAACAGAGACTACAGAAGAGATTAAATCTCCTTTGGTTGCTTTGCTGTCATACAATAAATCTACATATGATCTCAGAGGTTGGTGATAGATGGGGGAACAGGAAAATCACATTTGAACAAAGCCAAGAAAACCAGCTAAAATTAATGGGATATTAGCCTGAGTAAAAGAAGCAAGACTAGTTCTGGGAATAGACTTTACTATTCATCTGCTCAGAATACAATGATTCCAGCCGAGAGCTCCAATTATAAACAGGTGGCCAAACACATTTCTCAGCCTATTTCTGGTTTCAATGTTCCACAACTGCCAATCCAAAACAAACAAAAAGTAAAAATCTGACTGCAAGAAGAAAGACAGATTCATTCCCTTCATTTGTTTGCAAGTATGCCACTCCCCGGTTCTGAATTGACATAAGGAAAATTTCAAGCTCATTTGTTTCACAAGTAAGACAATGAGTATTTCCAAATTTCAACACCTCTATCAGTGATGCTGAAGTCAGACTGGATTGAAGGGGTGTACATCTGTGAGTTTAAAACTATTTATTTACATGTCATTATTTATAAGCTCATTCATGGAAGCATTGAACTGCAGTTCCTTCAGGCTGCTGTCTCCTCACTGCAGCAGGTAGGTCCAGTTACTGTCTAGTACCTCAGCCAAAGTCACACAGGATACTTTTGTTAGTCATACTGCCCCACAACAGCAGACTGAGATGTATGTGTAGAATTAGACTGAAGTCAAATTCACATGTTTAAACCTATAAGGAGGGTTTTGAATTGAGTTCTAATGACATTGACTACTAGAGTGATCTTAGCAAGACACACACAAGAAAACATAGGCTGGGCTGAGTAAAATAATTTAATGACAGAGTTTCTCCTACTGATGGAAAAACAATCTGATTGCTACTGGACAACCGAATCATTAATTCAGTCATCAGCTTTTTAGTGGTTTTAGGAGCTCCATTACGTATAGATAACACTGGATATCACTAAGCGATTCAATAAGGTGGAATATGATGCTGGGAAGTGCTACAGATGTTTTCAGCAGAGCTCTTCTGTAGTTTTGTCAATCTTTTCCATTTGTTTCCAAAAAACCCCGCTCCATATCAAACAGCCTGGTAGTCATTTTAGCTAAAAATGGGGAAAAGTAAGTTATCTAGTACTTGCACTTCTCCATCACTGGTGCAAATTGCAAGGCATGTTCCTTCTTTCATCCAAGCCAAACATGAAATGTATTTGGAAACAGAATTCAAATCAATGCTTTTGACATCTTGAAGAGTTCCTCCATTCCAGAGGTGTGCAGCAAGTCCTACACCAACAACAATGAAATTCTCAAAGTTCCAGTCCAGTACATTTAGCTCTAGAAGAAAGCCACTAAAAATTATTGCAAAAAACAAATAGGTAATAAGATAGGGTAATAAGGCAGTGTGGTTTGAGGGAGAGAGACTGTGGAAAAATGTCCAGAGAATTCTTCTATGGATCCTTTGCTGGTAAGCACTCCACTTACATGAAGGATAATATCTCTGACAAGCCAAGGTCTTTGTAAGTCTAATCAGCAGGATCTGAGTTACAGTTTACCCACTAGAAATTTTAAATCTGTCACCCTGCATTTCAGATTGCCACATCACTCATCCTAATTTCTTCCACCAGAAACAAGGCTCCTTCTCCAACAGATACAGTTCCAAAAGCACCCTTGGTTCTAAGAAAATTCTTGTGAATGAGAAGGACTTAGGACAGAGTCTATATGGTACAGTTTGTCCACCATCCTTGAGTAAATGATAACATTTACCCTGCAGATGATAGGAAAAAATGCAGTTAAGTTTTTAAGGAAATCCTACTCTTCATCTTCAGGGCTTGCCCAGCAAATGTTTGATGGGAATACTGCTTCCACTGCCCCTAATGCTGGGCACATTGCAATTGCCAAGCAAATCACTGTAGTGATTAGCTTCAGAACAACCTGCAATGTCATGTAGGACAGCAGCAGACCATGTACAATGTTTCATACCAACCCAGGATATTCTCATTTTTCATGACCCCTGAAGTACAGAATGTGCTACCATAATCCAAGATCTGACATTATAGTTTGGTAACTAAAATCTCTCTGGAGAACAGCTGAATCCATTAATCCATTTAATTACAGACCTGGCTGTTGTAACAGAAATAATTTCCGTAGACTACTGCTGTTAATGTTGTCAGTCTTGGGAGATAACTTGTGCACCGCCTGTGTACACCATACCAACAAACCTTTATCCTGTCCATAGATATACATGAACACTTGCAAAGGTATGTTGAAAAGGTCTTCCTTGGGACAATTACAAGAACATATACATAAAGAATTGTTGTTAGATCTTAGGAAGTGCTAAATGTGTTAAAAATCTTCAGATCTGAGATTCCTGTGTGTTCACATGTAACTTGTGTGTATTTAATTTTTGCCTGTTCACCAACAAAGACATAAGAGAGAATTTCATTCAGAAGGTGTCACCCAAACCACAAACGATGACACTTCTGTCTTCAAAAACAAGATATTTCTGATATCAGTCAATGAAACTACTGCTGTGGTGACTGGCCACTAGATATCCAAGGCTGATTGCTGAAACATTTAGCTTAATTAAGTGGAGGTAGTTCTATTTGTTTGATTTGAAAGTTGTATTGAGATCTACATCTGAAGAAAGCTGTATGAGAATTATGTCGTGCAGTGATTCCATTTTTTGTGAAGGGGACATACCGCCATTTTTCTTGAAATACATGTAAGAATTCACAGTCTGTGCAAAACATACCACACAGGAGAAATTAACTTACAGTAATCATTGCACCAGCCAGTAATATGAAGCCTCACTTCTCGCTCCAAAGATGAGGATGGTTTTATGGTGGTAACAGTTCTAAGCTTATTTTAGGTCCCTTCTTGACATCCTGTATTTGAAGATTCACCACACACAAATCAGTAATGCAAAACAACACCATTTTTTATCAGGCCCAAGCCTTTCATATTCTCATTATATTTGTCTCTCCATGGTTCAGAGGAGGCTTGAAGGGCCTAATTATTCTGGGCAGGCTCAAAACCCTAGACACACTAGACTAGGCAAAAGCCTTATTTCACCAGCTTTTTCAAACCTCCATGCATTCAGTCAGCTAGAACTGAGAACAGGGTCCACTATATTTTGTTTAAATTGTACCACTGTTCAGTACAGAACATGGTATTTCTTCTCATTTCTTGCCTTTGTTTTTAGTCAGAAGTTGCTATTAGCAGAATTTTTCATGCTTTCCCGCTTCAAAATCACCTTATACAGTAACTAACTCTTTTGCTTTCTGGTGTTTACTTCCCCACAAAAGCCTACCCCATCGATACCTAACCACAGGAAAAGGTTTTTAAATTAAAACACATGCGCTTTGATCACACCATACTAAGCTGATGACAGCACAGTAACAAGAAGCAAAAGCCAATACAAGTATGAGCAAGAAGAGTCTTCCTTTGTGGTCATTGTCTACATTAGGCTGCAAAGACACCTCAACATCATTTTTAAGAAGCCAGATCATTAGCCTTTTGAATCATTTAATGGCACATAGTTATGTATAAGTAATTGTATTGATGTAGTGTGCAGAGCAGAATGCTGATGACCCACATTTTTGTAATTTTCTCTGCGTTTTAATTTCCTTCTTCAAATTATTCCCCAGAGAGTAGTAATTACAATGAGTTTTTAAAGTTTCAGGGTCAGAAGATGCTATTTTTCTCTACAATTATTCTTCTCTGTTCAAAAAAAATTCCACACTGACAAAGTATTTGTAATCTTTAAATTAAATATACACATACACATCCTATATGACATTTCAATGACAAACTGTGGAGAGCTTGCATCATGCAACCCTTCCATACTCTGTTCTTCCCTTCTCCCCTATTCCAAATTTTGGTTTTGACAGACAGCAAATGCTTTGCCTCTCAGCTGTGGTATGCCTTCTCTCTGAAGACGGGAAAGTAGATTACAGTGATTTTCTTCTTTGTCTAAAATTTTGTGGAGTTAAACAATTAAGAAGGTTTGCAGGAATGACTTCAGATCTGCACAATGGGATATGTAACACTGCATTCTAACCCTGAAAAGGTCTAACATCACTAAAATGAGACTTTGCTGTACAGAGAAAACTGTATTTATTTCTAATACCTAGATTTTTCATTACTTTTGAAAATTTTACAAACCCTTTCAGAATCCCAAGTAAGGTACTTCAAGAAACTTCAGGCACTTAATTGTAATATTCAATGAATGGCAACACTTCTGAAACTCTGAAAATATTTTTCTGGATCACCTGTAGTTGGCCCTGTGCAGTGAGACAGTAACATATGAAATCATCTCTGTAACTCATTTCAGCATTCTCTTCTGTTGTGAGTAATTCATCTACCTCAAATTCATACTGGTTACCCTTTCAGCTCTATTCACCTACTTCATGGACACACACATATGCATAGGCTTTTTTCTTAGTGGAAATTGAATTTTGTTATGCCTATTTGTTATTTTCCTGGGTACTAGTGGATACCACTAGCTTTTGATAAAATTTTTTCTCTCACGTGCCTGTGTCAATTCTCAAAATGAGACTCAGGAAATGATTACTAGTGAGTACCATCACATCAAACCACTCAATTAACAAGTAGGTAGGTGGAATCAAACCTGGTATTCTTAATGCCTATTCTGTTGCTATTAACTGCTCTGAAATGAGGCTTATTTGCACAAAGGAAAGCAATAAAGGAAAATACAGATCTAACACGTAAACCCCAACTTCTTCTACAGGGGGTGAAACAGAGATTCGTAAAGAACCCATCATGCAGAGAAATAACCACATCACCAAAACAAATCATCTATCCAAGACAGAGGACACAAAAATATTAGTCTGACATTTAATGAACTGTCTCACACACAAATAAGTGGGAATGTCTGTATTACTTCACAGATTATTTCTTCAGATTCCCCCTATTTTCAAATCACTTGATCATTCACACTCCCTTATGCTCATTCATTCCTAGGGTATTTTATGTAGCAAATTAATCAACTCCCCACAGATGAAACCAGTTTGATCCAGTTACCTTTCCGCATGGGTAAGAGCAGCAAGACTCCACCATCTCTGCGTGTCCTGCACTCTGATGCACCCAGCAGTCCCTATGCATACATATCCCCTGCCCACTCTGCAGCACAACCCTATACTGTTTGTAGGGTCCTGAAACAGAAAAACTGAAAGGCAAATAATGTTTTAGGGCCACCGGTGCATCAGATTGAAGCCAAAGGAGAGCCAGGTAAAATACTAGGAGTTAACCATACTGAAATAGCTGGAATACTACTTGTTCAGAGGCTGTGTGAACTCCAGAAACAGCTCTGAGCAGGTAGCTCTCAGCCACTTTGTATCATTCTGTAACACTTGCTGGAAGAGGTAGATGGGCTTACTTTTCCAGTGCAGATGCAGATTGTAAAACCTTACTGTTCAGTGTGCCTGAAAATGTTTGCTATATTGGAATATACCTTTCCAGATGCAACTGGTATTTTCACAGACCTTCACATCACCACTTTCTGTAATGCTATATCCAACCTCCTGGACCATTGGAAGCTGAGCAGGATGTTTCTGCCAATATACTGATGAGAAATTACGACTGAATTAAGAATTCAGTTGAAAAACATGTTTAAGTATCATGAATAATACCAATCCCATCAAAGGACTCCACAGCCATTGCATAAAAGCTTCAAAACAACCTGTCTCTGGGATGGGAGATGAATAACATATACAGAATACCAAATCATGTCCCAGTCATATTCCTCTAACTTGAGATGTCTTTCCTTCCATAAAGTATGGATACACTGCTAATGATCACAGACACTTTAACAAAGCTGTTTGAACAAGGCCACCTTAACAGTGGAAGAAAAGCCGAACCCGTAACTCTAGAGTTACTACCTGGGTCACCTGTCAAACTTTAGTGACTTCTTGTACTCTTCTGAACTGGCATTTGGACTGATGTTACCAGCTTCAATGACATATCCTGCATGCAGTCAATAAGGCTGTCTATGAGGGAAGATCAGTTCTGTGGTGCATACACTGCAGGAGTAGCATGAGACCTACAGGATGTCAGAGTCCTCCTTCAAACCAGGGTCAAGACACTGGACTCCATGATCCCATTCCCTAAAACAGTATTACAATACGAAATGGAAAATAGCTACACAGTATCTCTGAGGAATAAGGTCTTAAAAACAACATTAGTATTTCCTTGAGTATCAAAGAAAGAGATGATGCAGCAAAAACAAGAAAAGTGAGATAATAATTATTATTGGAAAATCTTATGAAAATAATTAGCTTAGGTCTTTAACCAAGGTTCAAAGGCTCAGATCAGTTCACACACAAGGTGAATATCTTCTCCAATTCCTAGTAATATGCATTTCTCCACAATCGTCACAGAAATGAATGCTCTGATGCCAGAGCATCAGTTTGTTCTGTAATTCATTTTGTACAGTAATGTAGAAATGCAGCTGATGTTTTTACCAGTCACTCAAATTAGTAAATTTTTTCTCTCCAAAATCTGTGAAATCTACCCTTCCTCACACAGTCTGTTACTCTTCTCCAAACCCTGCTGCAATCATGACAAGAAATGTCTTAGAAAAACATAACTGAAAAATAAAAATGTTTCTCCTTTATATATTCCAGCTGTTTTGCAGGAGACCTTCAGCTTTGAGAGGCATTTTGTGTATGATTTATACAGACAACTTGGCAGAAAGCTAATCACATTGCTTGGATCTGTGTCCCTCTAAAATAAGTGCAGACATTTCTGTGGAAAACTGATTGCGTATACAAAGAAGTAATATTTTGGCCCACAGAGAGACCACACACTTTCACTGGTATGTGAGAAGATTTTATTCTCAGTGGATCCCATTTCTTTATACTAACAGGCAGCATGAAGTAAATAGTCATTAATGACTGTATCTAAGAAGAGTAGTAGATTTTCATATGAGTTTAGCCAGGACTGACTTTCAAATGGTTTTAGGAACAACTTAGGCTTTGGTCACCCCATATGGTATTACAAAGACCTCCATATCACAATTTAAGAAAATGTTGTTGTCCTTGATCTAGAACTCTGAATATATTAGCTCTAACTCAGCTTCTACTAGTAATCTACAGTATAAATCTGATGTGAACCATATGAGGTTCAGTAAGGCCAAGTGCAAGGTGCTGCACACAGCCAGGGCAGCCTCCAGTACCAGCACAGGCTGGGGAACGAACAGATCGAGAGCACCCCTGCGTAAATGGACTTGGGGGCACCGATGAATGAAAAACTAGGCATGAGCTGGAAATGGGCACTTATAGCCCAGAAAACCAGTTGTATCCTGGGCTGCACAAAAAGCATGTGGCCAGCAGACCAAGGGAGGTGATTCTGCCTCTCCGTTCCACTCTGGTGAGATCCCACTTGGAATGCTGTGTCCAGCTCTGGGGCCTTCAACAAAAGAAAGACCTGGTGGAGTGGGTCCAGAGAAGGGCCAAAAAAATGATCAGAGGGCCAGAGCACTATTCTCTGAGCGTAGGCTGAGAGAGATGCGGTTTTTCAGCCTGAAGGAGAGAAGGCTCTGGAGAGTCCTTGTAGTATTTCAGTACTTACAGGGGGCTGACAAGAAAGAGAAGCACAGTCCGTTTTTGCATGGCCTGTTGTGATGGAAGCAGAGGTAATGATTTTAAACTAAAGGAAAGGAGATTGATACTAGCTATAAGGAAGAGATTTTTACAATGAGAGTGGTGAAGCAGTGCAATAGGTTGCCCAGAGAGGTGGTGGATGTTCCATGCCTAGAAACATTCAAGGCCAGATTGGACAGGGCTCTGAGCAACCTGACCTAGTTGCAAGTGTCCCTGGTCATTACAGGGGGTTTGGACTAGATGACTTTTAATTCAATTCAGCCCAAACCTTTCTATGACTCCATCTGAAGAGAACATGTACTCCTCTTCTAAAAGATGTTTCATTGTAAGAAAAAATGTTTTATGTACATTACTTCATATAAAGTGTTTATCATCTCACAAAACAATAAGTTATATTCAATTTCTCTGTTGCCTAGATTCACCCAAGACTATTAAACCAGTTGAGTTATTTATTTTAAGGGTTCTAAAATTCACTGACTCTCCAAACCATCAATGGAGGGGGGCAAGAAGAAAGAAAACACTGCTGTTGATAGGAAGATTTTCAAGACTTGTTTAATTGTTAAGAAAATAAAGTGATTGTCCCAAGAATCATGTTTCCCAGAATGATATAAAAGCATGATCTCTATCCAACATCCAGATGTTCAAGAGTACCATTATTACACAGCATCAGACAACAAGGCTATTTAGTCCATCAGTGCTGACAACCCCTCCTTTTCCTAGAAGTTCAGCTTAATGCCTTCACAGAAAATTCTCAATAATACAAGTTAAGGGTTATACAATGCTAGAAAAAACCAAAAAAAGGCATTAGTTATGTATCTACGAGGCAATCTTACTCAATAGTTATGGTCAAAAGAGTAATTACACGAAAACAGCTATTAACATCTTCATACTGACTTTGGAACTGCTGCAATCCAGGGAAGGAGCGAACAAGAAAAACTGTAATCACTGACTAAAAAGTTCCAATTTAATATATGAACAGTCTCAAGGAGATAGCAGTAAAGTAGAGAAGAGGTTTTAGTGTCATATTACGGTGAAAGATTTTCTAACGTAAGTACCAATGCTTCACATAAGAAGTCAATTTTCAAGTTAGTGAAGAAAACTTCAGTAGCGAAGATGGGTAGCTGGAACATAGATTTAGGCTCCAAAAAGACATGGGTAATACCTAAAAAAGGAAAAAAATGTGTGCCAGTGTTCACTAGGAAAAATAAAGTGATAAAATGTACAGCAATAGAAAATAACATCTAAACAGGAAGCGCTCTGAAGTCTTTGTTTCACATGTTAAACAGATTGCTTGTGTTCTTTCAACCTTAACCAAAATCTGACCACCTATTGTCACAACAATATTCTCTGAAAGCTACTTTTTGGTAAATTTTTCACAGCACCTCATTCTGTCTATGTAACAAAATGAACAGCCACAACCTGCAGAACTGAAGCAATTAATCTTCCTTACACACAGTGCTTATTAAAGCAAGTGGAAAAATTCATACTTTTCATGTGTATTTCTTATAATACATGCCTTCTCTCAGAGGTAACAAGCTCATCTTGAGGGCTTAGTTAAACATTAGTTTAGTTTCGATTTTAGTTTACAGGATGATAGCCTGGAGAAAGAGGAGAGAAGCTGAGTCAAATAAATGACAAAAAAAGGCTCTTGACTCTTCTCCAGCAGGAACTTCCTAAATGGACCTTCTCATGTTACTGTTATGTGTGCCAATAAGGTAGTATAACTGATTCCAGGCTAAAGACAGGTAAAATTACACATCAGAAAAGCAAACAACCTGTCTGTGTATTTGAATACTGCATTATTCCCCTATTTCCTTTCTGTTTCAGCTCTTCTGTTATTTCTTCCTCCTAAACCTGTTGCAACATGACTGCTAGGTAGAGTCACAGCAGTTTTCATGACGGAGAGTTTCTTAGGCATCTGAGGTGAAAATTCCATTACTGGAAAAATAATATTAATGGAAACAATTCCTTTAAAACCATGCATGGGTATAGTTGTCAACTACTTTTTCGAATAACACTGATTGCATAACAGCAGTACTCAGAAAGCAGATCTGCACACTAAGTGGGACAATGCAAATAATGACATTTGGAGCAGTCATCCTGCTTTTCCTTTTGTCAGTGAAGAAAAAGAGACATCTCTACAGCACTATTCATCTTATCCTAAAAGAGGTGTCTAAACAAGATCAGGTTGATCATTTCCTTTATAAAGAATGCCTGTTTACTACTGCAGCTCATGTCCAGCCTTAGGTTTATTGACTAGTTACAGAGAACCCCACTCTATAGAAAATTAGTATCTGATTTGCCAGAATCACACAGACTTTCACCACTGCTTGTAGAGGCAACATGAAGGACTTTCTGTTCTAGAAACTGAAGATGGAAAAACCTCACACTGTTTTAGAGCCATAGTTTCCTAGACCTGAGCATACATTATTCAAAAACTCTGGTGTTCCCTCAGTAGAAAACAGCATTGCACTTTCTGAACATCCTGGGAACGTGTCCTGAACACTAAGAAGCATCTTTTATTTGTTCTCTAAATATTTCAATTATTAATCAGGAAGTCAACTGTGTTGTTCCCTACGTCTTCCAGGAAGACCTTCATGCACATGCAGCATGCAAACCCTTCCCCACTTTCCCCTAGCACTGCTGGAAGCAGGAGTCAGCACTCTCAAAGCTCATTCGACGTTTCATCAGCTCCCTCTGTTGCTGACAGAGAGAAAGAGCCTCCCCTAGAATCACCTCTCCTCCAGACAAACTCAGAGTGCTGGAAGTTTGATCTGTACTCTGAGTGGCCCTCCAGTAAATCTCTTCCAAGGTGAGTAGACTGTGGGTGTGGCTCTTGACCGCTGTCCCTTTGTCAATACATGAAGCCTTAGGCATTGGAGAAGAAACAACAGTAACAGCTCCTCCTCCCATGAGTGTACTCTACACCAAACCCAGGCCTGCAGACTGATCCCGGTTCTGAAGTTAGAGCTGGGTCTGCAGGAGCTGTGTATAAGGCAAAGATGAAGTAGAAGGAAGTGAATGAGAGAGGTCTGTATGAGCTCTCCTGCTCTCCTATCTGTTGTCGACAACTTTTCCAAATGTGTAGGTGCCAGAACAGACCCTGTGCCCTCTTACAGTCCAGTGAAACCTTAAAGCTATTCCTGTGTGTCCCACACCACAGTGTGAAAAAGGCTAGTCTGCCACAGGCACTGCTTGGCTATGGATGAGACCTTCTTTTTCCTCTTTTCTTTCACCCTACATGGTTCCAGCCATCTGTATGACCTGCTGACCTAGGCTGTCTGCATACTGGGAAAGGGAACCTTGGGCCCAGCTTTCCTCTCAGGACAGCAGCACGCTCCTGACAGAAGATCACAGGATCAATTAGGTTGGAAAAGACCTCTGAGATCATCAAATCCAACCTGATACCAAGCACCAACATCTCAATAGACCAGGGCACTAAATGCCCTGCCCAATATTTCCTTAAACACCTCCAGGGACAGTTACGCCACCACCTCCCTGGGCAGCCCATTCCAATGTCTAATCACCGTTTCTGTGAAGAAATTATTTTTAAGGACCAACCTAAACCTAAATAGCTTGGGGCTATTTTCTCTTGCCCTATCACTGGTTGCCTGGAAGAAGAGATCGACCCCCATCTGAAGAAAAAGAGGGGCTACAGTGCCCTTCAGGGAGTTGTGGAGAGTGATAAAGTCACCCCTGAGCCTCCTTTTGTCCAGGCTAAACAACCCCAGCTCCCTCAGCTGCTCCTCACAGGACTTGTGTTCCAGACCCTTGCCCAGTTCTGTTACCCTCCTCTGGACTCGCTCCAGTACTTCAGTGTAAATAAAAAATTTTGAGAGGATGGTGTCCTGGAGTTTTCTGTGCCTGGGCAGCCTGCACAGGCTGCTGCAGCGGTGCGCTGCCGAAGCCCCGGCCGTAGCAGAGGGGAAACACCGACACTCACCTCGCACCAATTCCCTGCCGTAGGCTTTTTCAGAAATTCCTGCTGGAGGGCATCCTCTCTCCACAGGGCCGTGTTTCTATGCGTGCTGATCTGGTGCCTCGCCGGCCGTATGCTGCGCTGGGGCTCCGCGGCATCGCATGCCGGCAGCGCTGCGCGCCCGCTCCCTCGGCATGGAGCGCTTCCACCTGGAGCGCCTGGTCCGCTCCCAGCCTGCGACCTGCATCTGCGACAGGACACCAAACACCGGGATTAAGCACTACTTAACGTCATCCCGTCCCTTCACGCTGTTTGTAGTTCAGCCGTGCCCCTGCCTAGGAGCAGCAGCCGCGGATGCTGGGCTGAGGACGGCTCCGGCAGACCGTCAAAAGCGCGAAGAGTGAGGAGATGGGGGAAAAGAGTGCCAAACAAATGCTTCTGGTTAGATAAGTACAGCTGAATCTGTCATGTGTACTGTATAGCAAGCCTGTGGCAGGGAACAAAAGCAACCTAAATTTTCATCATTCGTGCACTAAAGCTACATCACTGGCTTTGGAAGGACCCAAGGCACCTTCAGCCACATAGCAGTATAAGCTTAAGGTTCTAGTGGCTCCTGAGAAAGGGACACTGGGCAAACCCATATGTTGTCTGCCTGGAATCAGGCAGGTTCTCTGTTCTCCACCCTAAGGAGAACTTAGGTCTCTTCTGATTTCTGAACCTTCTCACCTCCACGGCGGCTTGCTCATGTTGTTATTTTTAAAGTTATCTAGTACTTTTAAATATATTAAGGCACACTAAGTAAAGATTAAATTATCTTTTTTTTTTATTTGCAATTGTTCAAATTCATTCATAGAGTAACTTCTGTCAGAAAACCATAAAACTTAAGAATGTATCACAACTTGAAATATAAGACAATATTGAACAATGTATTTTGTTTTTTCAGACCTATTTTTAATGATGTTTTAGTTGAGAATAACAGGAGACATAGATAGTATAATGGGCTTCTTTGTAATGATTACATACACTAAAAATACTTATATTAAGTTTTGTTTGTTTGTTTTATTGAGTTCTGAAATAATATTAGATGCCAATTCCAAACTTTTGAGATGTAGCTTAGACATGAGAATGTTGTATGTATTTTCTGTAAACAAAGACATTTGATCTTGCGTTTAGGGTCAGCATTAGTCACCTATGCTTGCTTGTTGAGTACAGCTTTGTTCATTCCAGCACAGAAATTTGTGCCTTTTCTGTCCTCAGCACCAAAACACTATGTCCACAGGCCTCACTGCCTGGAAGAGATGTGCTCAGACACAAATGCTGAAATTTCATAGTGTTTCCCAAGCATCTCTGTTATGTGGAACTGTGTGAAAGTCTCTACACAGTATTGTTTAACAAAATGAATATGGATTTTAGCTATTTAGAGGTTATAAAAATAGTTGGACATAACACTATGATATTGTACAAATCAGTGATACTGGTAGTAATACTAAAGCCTCTGAAAAGAAAGAAATAACCAGATTCCAAGGTTTGAAATCTGAAGGGCATCTTCTATTTTCATCCTGTAAAATGCAACATCTAAGGGTGGCAAAAAATCAGGGTGACAAAGAAAAACAGCTGAGAGAGAAATCAGTCTTCAATGGTGGTTAGCATTGCTAGGGAGAGTAACAGAGACTCAAAAGCACAAAACACCACTGGAACTGCTTGGCTTACACCTGAGACTCTCAGCTAACTCTTTTCTCATGCAGATCTTCAATCTTACCATCTCAGCACAGCTCGTTGCCAGGTAGTCAGTAGTAATTAAGAAAGTAACCCATTTTCCATTATCATCACTGTTCTCATTGCAAAAAAATCCACATTATACTATCTTTCTTTATGACAGCCTATTACCAAGGAGTTTTTCTCTGCCTCATGTGCTGAAGAGTTTTACACAGCTGTCTGTGGTCCCACAGCAGCTGATGAGATGCAGGGCTGATTTTGTAAACAGAGTGGTTTCAGCCATCCTGCCGTTTTTCTACCTGAACAGCTGGCTCCCAGACTGCTTCTCCAGGTCTGTCTGATAACACAGCTGCCTCCTGCTGAGCAACTGTGCCGGATACACCTCGGGGGCCCCGGGGATGTGCTGGAGCTGCGCTAGAGACCCATACTTGGCCCCAACAGTTCTCAAGACTATGCAGACAAACACTGGAATATCCCACACAGGTCAGTTAAATAGAGCAATTAGCATCCTTAGGTGATTCTTTTCATTCATTTCTTCTTTTTTTCTGCACCAGAGCTGCCTCCCTACCCCCAAAAAATAGAGATCATAATACTCTATGCAAGAGCTCAGAAGCCCAGCAGGCACTGTGATACGTAGCAGCTGTTCAGCAACAGGGACAAAAATGAGCAGCTTGTTCTGCCTGGTCTGAGCTGAGAGTTTCATATTTCAGCTCCTCCTTCACATTCCAGGCCTGACCAGGCTCCTCTCCAAAGATTTCAAAAATGGAGCCTCTCACAACTAGTTATCCTCTGAAATACTCCGTGCCCAAAGCCAGGGTCTTTGTTGTCTTTCTATCAATGGTTTTGTGCACCACCATTCTCTGCCTGCTGCAACTGAGGTTTTTTAAACCTAAAATCAAAGATTTTTATTCTTTTGAAGTCAAGGATTCTCGAGGAAGGATCATTTCCTTGGAGAAGTACCGAGGGAAAGTAAGTTATTATTTCTCTTTTTCTGTCTTAAATCCTTACTGACAAAAAATGTGTACATTTCTAGGTAAATGAAAGGTTTTGTTATGGGAGTTTTCGGCAAACATTTGTGCTAAAATCCCCTTCTTCATCCAGTAAGCTGGAGAAAATATTCTATCTAGGCCTGCTCCAGGAATTAAGTATTAGATCTAATAAATCAAGGGAAAAAAATCATATTTTTAGCATAAATCACTATAGCCTAACAGGAAAATTGGTGGATTTTAACCTTAGTTAGGAATGGTAGCGTGTTGGTTTCGGATTTTGGGAGTTCATCTAGTAAATACGATTTTAGTGCCTGTCCTAAATACCTGCTTTTAAAAATGCTTGTAATTAAACAAAGTTGTAGGATGAAGTCCCTAAATTTATTGGATTTTTACAACAGATTGTGTCAAAGTAATTATTTTCAGCTGCTTTCATTTTTATCTGTTTAATGAAATGATGATCAGACAGATTAAGTTTATTTAGCCTTTCAACAGAAGCCATCATGGTAATGAGAGATGCCTTTTTAAGATTTAATTGTAATCTCTACACTATCTATAGGGTTTTTCCTCACCGTTCTAATTTTATTTCTCTGAAGGCAACTTTGGTTGTAAACGTGGCCAGTTACTGCCAATACACAGACAAAAATTACATCGCACTGCAAGAGCTACACAGAGAGTTTGGTCCCTCCCACTTCACTGTGCTGGCATTTCCCTGCAACCAGTTCGGAGAATCAGAGCCTAATTCAAGCCAGGAAATAGAATCTTTTGCCAAAGGAAACTACGGAGTAACGTTCCCTGTTTTCCACAAAATCAAGATCCTAGGATCGGAAGCAGATCCAGCCTTTAAATTTCTAATAGGTAACTGTTTTCTTTTATGTATCAAGCTGCGTGTAACCATGGTACTCTCATTGCATGCCAGGCTGAGTGTTTTTGCCAGGAAACATTGTAGACTTCATAATGTATGGAGAGAAACAGGCACTTAGCATACAAGTTATCTCATTTCAATTTGGTTATCAAAAATATGGGCAGAAGAATTGGATCCTGAAAGCATCGGTTTCTCTTCACTGATTATAAAAACAGTCTACTGTGACCAGCCAGCTAGAAACATCCATTTTGTGGATATTTAATCTTGAGTCCAAAGACTCCCACCTACAAAATCTCATTTCAAAGTATGTGATTTTTACTTTAAAATTGCTTTTCTTATGCACAAAAATGTAGTTATGGGAGACATAAAATTACTGGAAGATTTTCCATAAACACATGCAGATGAAATCCCTTTTACAAGGAGTCATACATCCACCTTTATATAAACTGTACTGTAAAACAGAATTATATATACTGTAGTTGTATATAAGCACTGATTTATGTTACTTTGTAGTGTGAACTTCAGGGCCTAGCCTGCAAAACCCTGTACAAATACTTCTGTTACAGGGAGAACTTACAGAGTTAGAGCCTCACATTCTCAGAAGAAAAATGAAACACTCTCTCTCGTGTTGACCCAAGAGCTCATAGACTCAAAGTCACCTTGAAAATCCTCTCTGAATTTTCCTGAGCTTTGACCAGGACTTTGACCCATATTGGTATATGAAAGAAAGAATAACTAAAGCATAACCCTTTCCTAACACACCATTTTAACTAGAAAATAAAGTAACAGAAAGCCCAAACTTATATTCCATCTCCTTGCCCTCAGACTCTATTCCACTCTCCCACGGTGCCTCTTGTCAGAAAACTATTTCAATATATAAATGAAATCTTTCCTAAGGCGTTGCTTCTTGCTATATCATCTCTGATACCTCCTAGTTGAAAATTTTTTTATATTGAGGCATTATTTAAGTGGTCACAACTGTAATTGTAACTACCTCCTCTTAGGCATATTATTAAATGTCAGGTAGATTTGTTGCTCTGAGTGGCCAGAGGTTCAGTAGAATTATTGAGGCTTTTCTCTCAGTTCTTTATAGGAGAGACTAGAGCACAAAGGCACCAGCTGTGTGGGAAGAATCCAGAGTCTAAATGTCAGTGCAATCAGTGTTAAACACTAATACCTATAAAGAAAAAAAATATTTACTGGGCATTTGCTTATTAGACACACTGCTTACCCACAAGGAGAAAGATCCTCTCGTGCATAAATATTTTGAAATAAAGTTTTTCTCATCTTGCATTCCTGTGTTTCACATTAAATTACTGTGCATTTCCAATTAAAGTACCTGTTTTCCTCGTGTAGCCATCTTGACAATCAGAAGGTTGAACATCTACATGCTATACCAGCCTTTTGTGTCTGTGACTACTAGCAACAATATGGCAACAGCACTGTCTGATAATTCAGTGCAAAATTAGTCTACTTGCAGCATAAATGTGATGCCAAACATCAATCTGTTGCTTAAAAAATACAATTTAGGGTTCAGTACCATTCCTGACTGAATGCTGGTTCTCCAGTTAAAATCTATCGAAGTTTCCTGTGAAAGCAGCCTAATTAAGCCATCACCAGTACAATCTCCTGCTCCCATTTCACTTCCCCAGAACTGATATAAAACTGGGAATGCCCTGAATGAATATGCAGACCCCATATCCTCTTCCCTAGGCAGCATGGAATAGTAAAAATAGGAACTCTTAAACAGTTTCACAGGAAGAGGGGAGCATCATTGACTTCCCACTTTTCAGACCATGAACACAATCAGTAAATTCGTGTCCAGCTGCTAATAAAGAATATGGAGGATTTACTTCAGCATATATAGTCGAAGAAACAGTGTGGGACATGGACACAATTCCTGGTGTAAGTCACTAAAATTACCTGATTTTATCCTTACAGATTCTTCAAAGAAAGAGCCTCGATGGAATTTCTGGAAGTACCTTGTCAGTCCTGAGGGTAAAGTTGTGAAATTCTGGAGACCCAAAGAGCCAATAGAAAGTATCAAGCCAGAAGTAACATCATTAATCAGGCAGATTATCATGAAGAAAAGAGAAGACCTCTGAAAAAGCCATTCAACACCATAGGTATACAGCCTTTCTACATTCCTGGGAAATGTTTTGAGAAGTTAACCCATCAGGTGATTTTGCTTCTCTTCAGCATTTTTATTTGCAAGATGTCTATTAATGCTGGATTGGCTCCTGCAACGGCTTCAAGAACAGCTGAGGTTACTGACATAGGACATTCAGTATCTTGAGAGAGGCACCTCCAATTTACATAAGGGGTTTATGATTTTTTTTTTAAATTGCTGGCAACAGCTAATTAAAATTGTCGTCAGCAGGGGGACAGTTAGAAATAAGGTTTACTGATAAATTACTCGGTATTTACACAGGGGTTTTCTTCCCATCTACTAGTAAGAAAGAGATTTTTATATTCCATTAACACATAATTGTCCCATTATGAAAGACATGGGGCCCAGAAATAACCATAGCAGGGTTTCTAGAGGCAAATGTAACTGAAGATACAAGCTTTGCAACATCTTCTCAAGGAAGACTACCGAATTGTGAAGCTGTCAGTTGCAAAAAATTGTACATAGAAAATAAAATTATTAAAAGAAGCAAAAAAACTGGAAAAAAGTTTGCTCACTTGCTGTATATTTTGATTATTTTACATTTCAATTTTACAACAACACCTTTAAACTCTTCAGCCTTCTCCATATATTTGTGCTGCAGTGCAGTGCCTCAGGTGTGAGCTAATCTGCTGGATTCCTCCTGTTCTGACCTGGATGAGGGCAGGGCTTGTGTAAAAATGCTTGGTTGCTAACAGAAGGATTCAAGGGGCAACAAAAATCAAGAACCTGGCATTCTAACATATGTCTTTCTGAGACAGTCCAAGACTCTGCTCCCCATCCACTGTTCTACTCTCCTCTCTAGAATAAAATAGCAGTCTTCAAGTAGAGGTAAAAGAAGGGGATGAAAGTTCATGGCTCAAACCTCCCCTCTTCTCACCTTGCAATCTCCCCTGTCCTACAAGTAACTGCAAACCCATTTCCAGTTCTGTTCCACTGTTCTATTACAAACTGCCAAGTGTTTTGATTTATCTGTTTGAAGAAGGGTTATAGTAAATTTGAATGAGAAACCTCACTCCAAGTGTCAATGTATTAAAGGTGGGCTGAGAGAAAAGAAATGAGAAAAATCTGTCTCTCAGTTTTCTGAATGAAAAGGACACATGAGTCGATATACAGTTTTCTATATGAAGAGGACATACAGAATTAGTGCTGTTCTCTTGTAAGACTAACAGTGATTGAAAATACCTGAAGTGCTTCAAAACTTTTTCCAATAAAGGCAGCCACTTCAGTGTATTAAAAAGTAGAGAAATTAAAAAACAATTGGAAAAAAAAAAGAGAGAGGGTTTTTTTTTTCATTTGCTTATTGAATTCATAGAGAATTTCACCAAAAAAAGTGTTTTTGAAGATTACATAATGTACCTAATGGTGGAAGATTAAACAAGTCACTCTCAGTAATGACAAACATCTTTTTGGAAGGGAACTCTAACTCAATGTATGACAATTTTATCCACTTAAACTTTCAGAATCCAGTTAAGGACTGTGTAAATGTCTCGTTAGATCAAATGAGCCTTCTGGCAGTGTTTTAGACCAGCCTTTGCACTGTTTGCCATTATCCTGCAAAATTCCACATCAAATCTCTGAAGACAGTGTCTGCTTTTATCCTGAGGTCCTGCATTTCAGTCCAGTCTCCTCCTGCATGTACAGTTCCAGCCCTGAAACACAGAGCGGGACATGTCAGGTGATTTTCATCATACATCCCTGCTGCTTTGATGGAGCAGGAAGGGAACTGAGATATGGACCCTCTCCCCTCCCTGGAAGCAGTCTACAGTCCATTGAACTAAGTGTCAAGACAAAATGTTTTTGCCTGTAAAAGGTAGATATCTTAACTTGAAAATGTACAAGTCTAAAACATGCATGTCCATTCATGTGCACTGTTAAACCTCCCTGGTATTTGTATCACTGAATTAAAAAAAGGTATAAAGGTATAAAAAAAGGTATAAAGAAAGGTTGGGTGCTGTTAGTGGAAGACCTGGAAAAAATGTTTATTTTAGTCCTGGTACTGCCTGAGAGTTATTCAGCATATAGGAAATTTCACCTAAGTCCTTAAAATACTCTAGATAAATAGTGCAGTATGATTTTTCTAGTTTGAAAGGAAACAGAAGGGAAGGAAATGTGTACACCTTTTTTGTGACTCGCTCACTAAAGCTCATATTGTTTTTCAGAGGACACAGTGTAATCTTGAATATCTCAATGCCAGCATTAAGATCAAGTGTCTTTCCTGGTATTCAGAAATAGCATGTGATATTAGCAAACAAGTAGACAGAATTACTTAACTCACTCCTTCCTGAAACATGTTCACTCCGGAGTCCTAGGAAGAAAAGATTTTGTCTGAGAAAAGTCATGGAGGTTCTCATTTCACTATTTAGTCACAGTGCACTGCAACCATCTTCAAGAAATTCAAGAAATTTGAATATAAGCACCATTCTGTCCTGATTCCAAACAGTTTAAATTTCTCTAAACTTACTGTTTATTAATATTCCTCAGCAAATTAACATTCATCCTTAACAAAAACTCAGTGTACTTGTATTACTTATACATTATGAGGCATGCCAGCTCTTCCAATATAATATTTAAGGCAGATCATTGACAAACTAATCACTTTTTTCTTCAAACTATGTTACCAGTTATCTGGGGTAAAAATAAAGCATCTTTAAAGGCCAAATCTACACAAATTTGGAAAAGCAAATAAATAAAATGGAAATCAGAATACTGTTATAGAAATACACATTTAGCTGTAGTCAAAAGCCAAGAAAGTAGTATGAATTCATGCTTATATAAATATCCACTTAAAGTTAATTTAAAATATAGCATATAAAAATATAAATGCCAACATTTTAAACAGATTGAAACCTGTTTCTTGGATTCCTAAATAATCCCCACAATTTAAGATTGTTAACCATCTTAGGACAGTGGTTTAAAGGTCAGTCCATGAGTGTTAAAGTTATTTCATCTCCATTTGTTCATAACATGTTACATCTTTCACCCTAACCCTTCATTCCATCTCAAGCTTCCTCCACTCCTTGGGTCTGGTATGTCCTTATTTTCTCAAACAAATACCATTTAACTGTGAGCCTCTCTTTCCAAAAAGTTGCCTGGGAGTGCAAATATTCTAAATCCATTTCAGTCACCAGTAGTACATGTTCCTGTAAGTTCAAGTACTGTCATAAAATACTTGTTTGCTGAGCCAACACATCGATGCTCCTTCAAACATTTAGTGGTGTAAGAGAAACCTACTCACATAGGGTTCAAACATTAAACTCCTACTTAATACTTACATCATTCAGTAGGTTGTTTATAAACCAGTTGGGGTAGCTGAATAACTGTGTGAAACACAGCAACACTTACTTTTGTACTCTCAGTTACACTTTATTTTATACCCTACATTCACTCTGTATAACCTAGCACAGCTCCTTTCAGCCAGGGGAAGCAGGCAGGCATTGGACCAGCTAGAGAGCTATGAGATATTTATAACAGCAGTGTTTATACCCTTGTCTCGACAGTGATGTGCTAATCTGACAGTGTAGTCAGTTGCTGGTGCGAGAGGAACAGCTAACTAACAATACACTGCCTAATCACCACACGCAACAGTGGGATCGCCGTGGCTCTGCAGACCTTCACAAACACGGGTGCTCTTTCTCTTCCCTGTGCAAGGCACATACAGCAGCACCTAGATGAAACAACTAATAACAAAGAGTTTCTTCTGCACTCTAGATGCCTAAAGTGCCAGGATGAGGATAGAACTAACACTCAGTTGGCTGGGGCAATATGTTTGATAGAAGCTTGCAGTGTAACATGAATCAAAAAGATTAATGTGCTTCCAGCCTTTATTCTTCTCAGTATAGTATTATGTCCTGTTCGCACTGTGTGGTTGGTGAGACTATGAGCAGTTGTTTGAATGCATCGATGTTCACAAATTAAGTTATCCTGAGAAGAAATGAGAGAGGAAACACTCATAGGCTGGCTTTTTACACACAATGGAGAGGCAATTATTTTTCAGATATAGTATTGGAAGTTAGTGAAAGTGGCTTTAAAAATAAACAAACAAACAAAAAATACCTCCCAAAAAAGCTATCAAGTTGCACTTGCCAAATATTACTATTAAAAAAATTAAAATCAAACTTTAAAATGCAAGTGAAGTTTTTAACTGTGCTACTTTTCCCTTAAAAAGCTTCCAAGAGCTTAAATTTTTTTAAAATATTTGAACTATTTACCTGGTTCAGGTATTTAAAAGCCTTCTGTTACCTTGATATCTAAAAGAGGATGAACACCAGAGTCTAAATCAACTAAAAAAATCTCACAGTTGTTTGAATAATGGAAATACAAGACACTACTATAATACCAAAAATGAGCCTGACAGTCCAAAAAAGCAATAATCAGGAGAAACCAAAAGATTTCTTGCACAAAAGTAGTAGCTCTTGTTTTTGATGACCAAGGTATGTGGGAAAGGAGAGCAGCTGCATGTTAGCTGCTGTCAGAATTTCAAGCAGCCAACATACACTGCCGCCCCATCACACACAGTTGCACCACCTGCATTCCTGGAGCCAGAATCCCAGTACCTTTCAAGGGAATTTCCTCTAAACAGCAGTGAGCCAGCCCTGCAGCTGGTGACAGTGTAGCAGTGACTGCTGCATTATGTACAGCAGTCAACTAGCAATACACTGCCTACCAGACACAGAGTCCTTGCAGAGGGAGATGCCTCCTGAAATAATAAGCCTGGAAACATTTCTTATTTTCTACCTAAATTCAGCATTTTCCACCTGTTTTGAGGTTCATGTTTCATACATGCGTATATACCAGTTCAAACAGTATATACTGTCAGGAAATAAATGTCACAGGTGTCTGGCTCAGCAAGGCCTGAGTAAGAGCTATAATATAAACCCTGTGTGGAGTTCCCAGACTGTGCAAAAGGAATACTGTACAGGGCTGCAAACAGTTTCTTGTTTTAGTTGTGTATATTACCTCTGCAAGTTCATTTGTATCAAGCACACTAACTTCAGTCCTTGTTTTTTGTGGGACACTTGCCATGGTCACTGTTGCAACCCTGCCCTTAGTCTAGATGAGTCCAGAGTCAAACTAGAATAGTCAATTTTATTTTGAAATTAGAATTATCATTGGTTACTCTGCAGTGCAACTTACCTGTCGCTTAGAAGCCACAGCATACCTCTGTTTACAGCCACCTAATGGAGAATGAATAAAAGTTTCAGGATTGAAGATTATGAATTTAGTCTGGATGGAGGTAAAATTTTACCTCCAACACCCATTTTGATTGAAAGTCCTTTGAAGTCATGCTGCAAAGGAGGTACTGAGTAAGACACTTTGTACAAAAGCTAATGAATACTGTATTTGAAGCATTCGCTTTGTTCCTTGAAAATTGGTCTTAAATCACTCAAAATAAATCTTAACTCAATACAAAACAAAACATAAAACATTTACTTCCTTGAGTGCTGCTGCTGTTAGCAGCCACAGAAAGTACTGGCTAATTGAGTTCTTCTTGTTCCACAGCAAGAGGAGGCCACCTCTGAGTTTTCCGTGATGCTTTTGAATGGAACAATATGGAGTGCAGCTAGCAGCTGTGGACACATCAGAGATAACAGCCAGCTAACATGCACTGCCAGACTGTTACATTCTCTTCAGTTTTGGCCATTAGTTCCCCTTCATCACCAGCTCCAAAGTTTTGTCTCCTCAAGCTCAGTCATTGCTCACTTCAGCAACATGGCTTTTTCCACACATCACTCACACACAGTATGTATGTTGAAGCAACATTCTCATCATGTTGGAGGTTACATTTCTATACTGTCGTAATATCTAATGGTACACTGCTTATCTCCTGCTTCAGTATTTTTCAGTATGGCTAATTCCATAGATACCTTCACTTCCCACTCCACCAGTTTGCATGTTGCAGTCTTACCTGGTTTTATGACTTATGTCAACTCCTTAAGACACAAACTGCTTGTATTTTTCCTGTTGATTACTGTTAAGCAATTATTTTTGTTATTAATAAGTTTCCTACCTAGGTCCCTACTGTACATGTGAGTTCTTTGTTGTCTCCTTTATCTTTTACCACCCTCTAAATGTGGACAAGTGATCTTACAGTGTCATTGAAAAGAGAGCTATGCAAAGCTACACAACTCCTTCTACCAGGCCAAGTAACTCTTGCTTTTAAAGAGTGAGCAGTCCCTCTACTGTATCAGGGGAGAGGGCTAAAGGTGTTTTTGTTCCTTCCCCTGAAGAGATGTCGATTTACAGTAACTTGTGTTTTTCTAACAATGCAGATGCTACACTTGAGAAAGTGTGATAAGAATTAATAGAAAAGAATAAAAATTATGTGTTGTAGAGTTTTTTCAAAGTCACTTATTTTCCATAGTTTGTTTCCGTCCTCCCTCCCTCGGAAATGTACAGAGTGGAACACTCAGTGCAGTGCATACAAAGGACTGCGAATGTCTGTGCCTGTCCTTACCTTAGCCGCTCTCCGTGGGCTTTGCTTTCTGCTCCACTTCAGGTCTTTTCCAAGTGTTCTCATCGCGTCATGCTTGAAAAACAGAGAGACACAACACTTAGCAACAGCGCAGCTGAGTTTATTCACCCTAAATCACCCTTCATCCACCCTTGTTGCCGGCTAAGCTTCGCTGAGAGCCACGGCCCCGGGGACAGGGCAGAGCCGCCGAGGACATCTGCCCGGCCTCGGCCCTCCCCAAAGCACCGGCAGCCCCTGTGCCCGCACGGGGCACCGTTACCAAAGCAAGTCCTCATTCCTCCTGCTCGTCCTCCGGGCGGGTTTTTCTAATTCTCACCCCATCTCTGCCGTGACTGCCCGAAGCCGCTGTTGCCACCTCAGGAGAGGTGCCCTGACTTGCAGTAGGATGCCTCCGAGCGAGTCTGCCCGCAGTGGGGTAAAGGGATGGTCCGGGCAGGTGCGTGGGCAAGCAACCTTCTCACACGGCAACCTGTAGGGAGGGAAACTTATAGCCCGGCCAGCCCGCGGGGCGCCGGTCCCCGCTGGGAGGCGGTCCCAGCTCCTCCGCCGCCCATCGCACCGTTCCCTGGCGCCGCATGC
>VZRN01004510.1:350259-364074 GCA_013397935.1 Dasyornis broadbenti | reverse complement strand
GGCGACGGCCGCGGTGCCAAAGCGCCCTGGCTCGGCCTCGGGCACGGGCAGCCCGCCAGACCGACACTCCGGGCGGCGGCTGCCCGCCCCGCCGAGGCCGCTGTGCCGCTGGCCCAGCCGTGCCCCTCGAGGCGGCTCCGTGGCCGTGACACGGTCTGGAGGTACCATCACCTCGGCCCCTGCCCCCTGCCTCGGTAATGGGGCAAGGCCAGCTTCACAAAATCACAGAACCACAGAATAAACTAAGTTGGAAAAGACCTCTGAGATCATCAAATTCAACCTACTACCAAACACCAACATCTCAATAGAACAGGGCACTAAATGCCATAGCACCCGATCTTTTCTTAAACTCCTCCAGGGACGGTTACTCCACCATATTCCCGGACAGCCCATTCTAGTGTCTAATCACACTTTCCGTGAAGAAATTCCTTCTAACGTCCAACCTAAACCTAATGGCTTAAGGCTATTTCCTCTTGCACTGTCACTGGTTGCCCGGGAGAAGAGACCGACCCGCATCTGGCTACAGCCTCCTTCCAGGGAGTTGTAAAGAGCGATAAGGTCTCCCATGAGCCTCGTTTTCTTCAGGCTGAACACCCCCAACTCCCTCAGCTGCTCTTCTCAGGATTTATTCTCCAGAACCTCCACCAGCTTTGCTGCCATTCTCGGCCCTTCTCTTCAGCACATGTTATACACAAAACCCCTCACGTCTCACATCACCTGCTTCCGTCGGACACTTCCCCTACTGTGAGGAGCCGGGCACCACCGCACAGGGAGCGAGGTCTGGCGGGGTAGTACCACACTCAGGCACTCAAGCCGAAACTTGTCCGAAACTGAGAGCTGAATGGGGTGCCCTTTTCTCAGTGCCGAGACTGAGCCAACGGCATCGCTGTCCCGTTCACTGCTGGGAGCCTCTCCTCCAGCGCAGGTCCCTAAACCAAAAAGCGAGCAAAACCTCACAACCTCACCAACATCTTACACTACCAGACTCCAATATAGCCTGCTATAATTTGCTTTTACCTGAACACCAAAGGCAGAAATCGTAGGAGAAAGTGTGCAGGATCTCTTAATCCCAACAGATGACTTGCTTATGTGTATGTTTTATGGAGTTTGTGTGCCGGAGGAACACAGACACTTAGGCACTCACTTCACCTGAGAAAACTTGAGCACAAGTTTGATAGGAGAAAGGTAAAACATGGGAGTTTTTTGAAATATAGGGTTTAGTTAAATCAAAAGAGGTAGAAAGAGACGAATTACTGGTGCATGTAACTTACATACAGTAAGTTCAGAACCTTTCTTTCTCAGTCCCTGTTATAGTTTCAAAATTGGGGGTGACAGCACCCAGGTTTTCAAGAGAGAGATGCAGGTAGATGCACTGCTTGTAAAAGACCCCATTTTTCCTTTTTCTAGACTTTGGATCTGAGAAACAACATTAAAATTGTTGTTTTCTAGGAGGAAGAAAGAGAGTGCCATTTTTAAAAATATGCTGAAAGTATTCTTCACTTTCTTACTGTTTCGAGAAAATGGGAGGATTTTTCTAAATTTTCCATTGGAAAATGATTATTTGAATCGATAAAAAAGATCTTCTGCAAAAATATCCTCATGTATTTTATTTCCTATCTAAAATCTATTTTACAGCTGCACTCTTCACATCTGCAGGAAAACATCATGTAAGCAAGACGACAGAGGAGAACATTTTTATTGATGCCTGTGTAACAAGCAATAATTAAATATCAGATGGTACAGTTGTTTTGCCAAATCAAAGTAAAACTATTTCCAAAAAAGTGCCACCTTATTACCTTCCTTTGTGTTGGTAAGGACACAACTGAGCACACCCAGCATACAAAGGGGCTGGGTCACTCAGCACCTTCTTAACGCTTTCTGTAAAACAAACAGCACACAAGGCACTGCTAGCATAGCTTCACAAAGGATTGTTTGCAATGCTTCAGTTGCTCGTTTAACTGAATGTGAGTTTTTTCGTACAAGACTAACGTTTAAGGAGCACGGCCAAACATCGTCACCTTGCCTAACAGCAGCCTCTGGCATGCACTGCAAAGCCAGCTCGCTTGAACACTCAATAAATCAGAAACACTCAGGTGGAGTGTATTGAACTGTTACCTATCAGACCAGTGTTTGAGGCTCTTAACAAACCTTTTTCTCACACTGAAAAGTTTCTTTCAGATGAGAAAACCTGTAACCGTGCAGTTTGTTTCATAGTGGGAGGAAAGAGATTGCAGTTGAGAACTACTTGATTGTAAACTGGAATTAAAGTCAAAAGTCCTTCAAAGTCATCAAGGTTTTGTTTGAGTGAATTAGGATCAGAATTAATTAATGCTGAGCAATTAATTAAAGAGTAAATAATATGACCCACTGCAACTGGTATTACAAGCAGTGATTCCTACCTATGAGCCTTCAATTTATGCATGCACACGTGAATCATGAACAGATTATAAGAAAAGATCTGGAGGTTTTTCTATAAAATTTCTCCTGAAAACTGATTTGCAAGTGGGAAGTATGCCCAAGGTATTATATTTGGTAGCACCTTAAGTAGCTCCACAGGTGAAGCCAATGGTCAATAAAAATAAGCGAGAGTGCCATGGGGCAGTCTGAATTTCATTGTGTTTGTTAAGGAGGATGTGTTAGACTGTTGGGAAGGTATTGTAATACCAAAAATATCCTTAATATTGTCTTCTTCACTTGAAGAACGTGGTGGTTTGGAAATTTTGTGCTAGGTAAGAGCCCTGTTGCCATTTTGAGATTGTAACTGAATTTTAAACAAAGGAGATTTGTTTTAGAAAAGTTGTACACAGCGAAGTGTGTCACATCTGTAATGCTTCCAGCATCTCACTAAAGTGTCTTCAAAGTGAAATGAGGTCATCTGTGTTGTCTTTGTTTCTTTCTCACCATGGACTAATTTCAGGCTCCTCATTGTGAACTATGCAGCCAATTGCTCAGTTATTTCACTTAAGTACTAGAAACATGGTTGAAATTTTGTAGCTCACTGTAAAAATATTCCCAAACTGAATGATATGAAGAAACCATGTAGTTTGTCCTCACTGGCAGCAGATGGTGCTGATATGTTGTGCCTGGTACTTCTTTGAAAGCTGGTATTCAGGTTATCAGTACCGTAGTAATGCCATTTTTTCTCATCCATTATCCCTAAGGTCTTCAAATATAAATTTGCCATCATTATCATCATCGTATGCCAGAGTTTATCAAGACAGTATGTAGTTTGAAGGTGAGGTTTGGACATCAACAGCAAACCTCACAACAGCATCAGAGAATTAAGCACTGACTGAAACAACACATTTAAGGAAAAGTTGGATTCATCACATCGAGGCTGCTGAACGAGGACTGAAGGGCTAATACTTTTAGGACCCAGGTATTTAAAGATATGATAATGAGGGTACTCCTTGTCAAGTGATTCCTGGCAAGACATAATGGTAGCTTACACCAGGTTCTGGCAAGCAGGGAGATCTCAAGAGCCTGTCATAGAACACTTCTTAAATGCAATAGATGACATTGTGTCCATGTCAGAGAAAGAGGCAGGTGAACAAAACTGGTCTTTAGGTAAGTTTTAGGAAACTTTTGCTTAAATAAAGGCCTAGTTTGAGAAACCTTGCTAGCTAAGGACCACGGGGACTTAGACATCAAGGATATACTGGATTGAATATCCATCCAGACAAGATGTAGAGACTGCCTGTGACACCCAGGATAAACTAAGAAAGGTGTAAGAAATTGTGTTTAGAAATGGATTACCATTTAACAGTGTTAGGGATCTGAATAAGATTTACCACAGGTTTGAGTTGCTATTTGATATAGGTGGAAAACGTTTGTTGAACATATAGAGACGAAAATTTGTTTCAATTTTGCATTTGCAAAATCAAGACAGATTTCTGGGAACCAAGGCCTCCAGCTTCCTGCCAGAAGGAAAATTATGTCCCAGCTTTTTTATGTGTTTACTGAGCAGAGATCCTGAGATATGAAAGCATCTCAATTTTTCTTCCTGTATTTCTTCATTGTTCTCTCTAGATTTTCAGCCGCTATACCAGAAAGATCCCAATCTTGTTGCCTGCTCAATGCTTAAGTGCTTCTGAGTGGGTTAGAGGAACAGTTCTCACAGCAGTACAGACAAAACACTGGATTTTTCTAAGTGACTGACATTTGTGGTAAATGGTAGTTCTCATTTATTATAGGGGATTTTGACCCTCAAGTATTTCTACCTGCAATAGAAAGCAAAGCAAGCCAAGGGAAGGAAGAAATCAGGAAAGAAATAGGGACTCAATTCATGTGGCTGTTCTCATCACATCATTTCACACTGCAGTGAGCAGCTGTTGTTTAGACTCCAGAATGAAATATTGTTGACCAGGTAACTGGAATATTCTGGCAATGAACTCAAAGCTTCATTTTAGCTTTACAAAGGAGAGGTAATTAAGAGGACAAGAGGAGGAAATAGTTCCTGCTTCTTTGCTGGGGCTTATATTGAAGCTAACAATTAACATCTCAGTCCAGTACTCTGCTCATTAGAAATCTCTCATTACATTTATCTTTGCCAGCAGAGTTAAAGTGATTGTGAACACAAGGGGAGTGAGCTCTACGAATAACTATCCATTATTACTCTTCAGATGAACCCCAACACTCAAACAAGTGTTGAAAGGAAAATTACATCTCCTATGCAAATAAGTGAGAAAACAAAGGAAAAACTATGTAATTGTTACTTGTGTGCTGCATTCTGTCACAGCAAGTATGCCTTATGCACATAGACAGGCTCATTAAAGATTAAATACTGTCTTTATACAAATTTTTCTGACTTTTGCCCGTTTGTGCCACACTTTCAATTGCACCTAAGCCTCTTTTATTTCCAATGTTAGATTTAACCATAATGACAAGCTTGGTTTGCAAGTATGTGTGAATAGACCTAGCCTCTATTTAGCTCAGGGAGTACTTTGTGTCACCTGTCACTTTCTGGTTCTATTGATTTAAAAAGAGAGAGGTGGAAAAAAAAAAAAACGAAGAAAACAAGGGTACCAAGGGATAAGTGCATTTTGATAAATTATATTAATTTTCATGTAACACACAGTTGACTCCCAGGATTTTCAATTTTAATGTGACCTTCAGCTCTCATAAAACAATAGCCTATTTCTTCATCAACACACTATAGTAATTTCCTCCTTTTGCTTTTCCATGGACAGATCAAAAGCCGTCCTGCTAGGTCATCTATCCCAGGCCTTTCTGCTAAGTTTTGCTCTTCATTGTGTTCTCCCTTTTTTTGGTGTATATTACAAATCCATTTCAGCACACCACTGCTACAATCTAAGTCAAGACTTCCAACAGGCTGGGATCCTGTGCTGGCATTAGGGAGTAAAACTACATTTTTTGTTTAGCCTTGGATAAACTCCAACTCAACAAAAGAACCTCTGGGTTCATTGCCAGCCGCCAAGTCTGTGCCTAAATAATATTTCATCCTGAAATCCCAAGAGTCTGGATTAATAAACTGCCAAAACACCACTCAGATGTGGTTCTTTCCAAAGCTTTCCTAGCAGCTTCTATTGAAAGCACAACACTTATTTCCACATTCCTAGTACCAAACTGCTATATGGTAATGTACAAGTAAGTATTGCAGAAAGTACTTACAGATCTGAAAAATTATGAATTGCAACTATATCCAAGGCTTCAGGCACCCGCTGTAGGTAATTCCTCTCAGGCTGTCTTGGACACAGGGCAAAGTTTCTATCGTTCTTTCCTGGATAACCTTAAAAGGCACTGTCATCTCTCATTGCAAGCATGTTTCAATCAAGTAATTGATGTCAGGTTCAGCTTCATCACCTGCAAGTTCCCAAAATTCTGCTGCATGTCTATGTGATTTCCCATGGAAATAAGTCTCTAGTTTCACTTCAAAATACTAATATTTAGGGAATTATATCTGTGTTTTCAATATAGTTGAACGCATAAGCTAAGTTTTCAGTTAAAATGTTTATCTGGGTTTGTTTTTCTGTTTCATTCTTTCAAAACTATCTGTTTACAATCATCAGATCAAAACAGATCTTTACAATCAGATAATATCCCTCACCTCCCCATTGAGATAACGACTTGAGGTATGCAGTTTTTTGATTACACTGGTTGAGTCGTACCCTCAGTGCTTTACAAACTTCATGTTGAAGATACCCAGTTTGTACCTCGGTCCACAGGACATGTTGACCTGTTTCAACTGTTCCACGTTTTTAAGCCTCTAAACCCCTTGCTTGATATTCAGGGTACAGGTGTAGATCGAATTAATCTCTGTCAATCCACAGTGTGCAAAATTCCTTCTCCTCACAGGAGATACAAGGCCACCCCAGCTTGTCTCAGAGACACTGTGAGTCTCTAGTCCGGCAAAGATCTTGGAATTGTTGGATTCCTGAACTCACTCAAAGGCCCACTGAGACAAAGAGCACTTCTGAATTTTATGAGATACAAATTTGATAGCAAAATTAAAAAGAGGAGCATACAAACCACACAGACAGAGCCATCATATATACATGTGTGATTAGGATTAAGTACAGAGGTCCTGCTAAAGTCACTAGATTAATTTCCATACTTAAGGTTAAGAGGATGTACTAGGGATCATAGACCTCAGGCCATGGAGTCCTCACATGCATGCCCCAGCAGCTCTACTACTGCGCATGGGAGCTGGGACAAGCTTTAATAAATGGTTCAGGCACCTAAAAGTCAAAGTGTGGGGGATTGCAACCAAACACCAAAAGGGCATCATTGGGCTTTTGAGAAAGCTGATGTGGAGACAGAGAAAATAAGACAACTGAATGTCTTGCCTCGTGCCTCAGAGAACCCTTCTGCTGTGGGACTGTTGAGGGTAGAAGAACAACAAGTACCAATCACCACAGCACCAGTGCACTGTCAGCAATACCGCAGCGACAGAGACTCTGTCATTGCCATCCATAAGATGATTCATGAACTGGAGAGCCAAGGGGTGGTCAGCAAGGCTCGTTCACCCTTTAACAGCCCTATACGGGCAGTGTGTAAATCCAGCAGAGAATGGAGACTGGCAGTGGATTAGGGTGGCTTGCATGAAGTCACGCCAACACTGACTGCTGCTGGGCTGGACATGCTGGAGCTTCAGTATGAGCTGGAGTACAAGGCAGCAAAGTGGTGTCACTGCAGACGCTGCAAAGGTGTTTTTCTCCATTCCTCTAGCAGCTGAGTGCAGGTCTCATTTTGCTTTCACTTGGAGGTGTGTGCAGTGCCCGGAACAAACTGTCTCAGGGGTGGAAGTACAGTCCCGCCATCTGCCGTGGGCTGATCCAGGCTGCTCTGGAAAAGGGTGAAGTTCTGGAACACCTGCAATACATTGATGGCATTATCATATGGGGGAACACAGCAGAGAGAGTTTTTGAGAAAGAGGAGAAGATAACCTTCCTGAAGGCTGGTTTTGCCGTAAACCAAAGTAAGGTCAAGGGACCTGCCCAGGAAATTCAATTTTTAGGAATAAAATGGCAGGATGGACATGGTCAGATTTCAGTGGATGTGCTCAATAAAATAGCAGCTATATCCCCACCAATCGGCAAGAAGGAAGGACCTTGGCTTTCCTAGGTTCTATGGGGATTTCAGAATACATATTCCAGATCACAGTCAGATTGTAAACCCTCTCTGTCGTGTGACATTAAATAAGAATAATTTCAAGTGGGGACCTGAACAACAACAAGCTTTTGAAAAATGATTCAGGAGATTGTTCGTGGAGTAGTCTCTGGGCCAGTCAGGACAGGAGAAGGTGTTAAAATATGCTCTACACCCCAGCCAGGGACAATGGTCCTTTCCGGAGTCCTGGCAAAAGGTACCCAGGAGACCAGAGGATGACCCTTGGAGTTCTGGAGTTAGGAATACAAAGGATCCAAGACCTGCTACACCCCAGCTGAAAAAGAGATACTGGCAACTTATGATGGGGTTTGAGCTGCCTCAGAAGTGATTGGCACTGAAGCACAGCTGATTCTGGCATCCCAGCTGACAGTGCTGAATGTTCAGAGAGAAAGTGCCTTCTACACCCCATGCCACTGATGCTACACGAAATAAATGGATTGCTCAGATCACACAGTGAGCCCAAATAGGAAAACCCAGTCAACCAGAGATCTTGGAAGTTATCACAAACTGGCCTTAAAGTAAAAAGTTTGGACTATCATCACCAGAGGAGGAAAAGGTGACACATTCTGAGGAGGCTCCACCATACAATCAGCCACCAGAAAATGGAAAGCTATATGTTCTCTTCACTGATGGTTCCTGCCTTGTTGTAGGGACAAATCAAAAATGTAAAAGTGCTGTCTAGAGTCCTACACTACTGAGGGACAAGGTGGATCCAGTCAGTTCACAGAGCTGAAAGCCATCCAGTTGGCTTTAGATATTGCTGAACAAGGGAAATGGCCGGCACTCTACCTCTGCACTGACTCGTGGATGGTGGCAAATACTCTGTCATGGTGGCTGGACCGATGGAAAAAGACCAATTGGCATTGCAGGGTGAAACCCATCTGGGCTGCTGAACTGTGGCATGACACCTCTGCCCAGGCAGAGAAGTTGGCTGTAAAGTACATCACGTAGATGCACATGTACCCGAGAGTTGGTCTACTGAAGAACATCAAAACAATGGAGAGGTGGATTGAGCTGCCAAGACTGAAGTGTGTCAGATGGATCTGGACTGGCAGCAGAAGAGTGAATTTCTTCTGGCTCAATGTACTGATGATGCCTCAGGTCATGTATCCTGGATGGGCTCATGATTGAGGGGTGGACTTAACCAAGGACTCTCTCTCTCAGGTAATCCACAATGGTGGCAGATTGGTTACATTACACTACCACAAACCCACCAAGGCAAGATTTATGTTCTTAAAATGGTGAAAACAACCACTGGATGGCTGTTAGGGAAGACAGTTTGGATTAGTCCTGCCTCAAGCAAAGGCAAATCCAAATCCATCCATGTGATTGTGTTTGCTCAAGGACCTGGTGGCCTTGGTGAGTAATGCAGAACGACAGGGAAACAAGATGTATACCTCGAGGAGATTTGATTTTTGAGTGAGAACAGTCTGTAATATTGAATTGTATAAAATTGGTTACTGAATGACACTCCCACTGTGTGCCGTAACTACCACGGGCAACAAGGATAGATAGCTCCAAATACACCAGTTGTGAGCTCCTGATGCAGCTCACAACCAACCAACAGCACACAAGCCCTCCTGCTGTGGAAGATGTCTACGGAGGATAGAATCCACAGTGATGGACTACAGGAAGTCAAGATGGGATGCCCATTGGCTACAAACATAATGCCTGTGCTTGTGTAAATTTTTATATATGTATGTATATGTATACATATGCATGTACGTGTATGTATATGTGTACGTGTATGTGTACGTGTACGTGTATATGTATATGTTTATGTATAGAAGGTGTAGGATGTGGGGATGGTGCAGATGGTATAGAATAAGGGGTGAATACTGTTCTGGCTTCAGCCAGGACAGGGTTAATTTTCTCTCTCTGTTGAAGCCATGTAAGTATGCTTAGATTATCCACCAGATGGGGGGAAGTAAGGGATTCTCACTTCCAAGAAGGCAAGGGGTGTGGAGGCCATATTGTTCTGTGTCTCAGATAGCTGCAAAGCGCTGGGTCTGCTTGGTTGGACTCTGTGAGCACTTTCTTACACTTGATTACACAATCACCCATTTTTATACATAGTTATTGGTAGTATTGTTGCTGTTACTTTTCGTTTTCTTATCTCATTGCTGTTTCCAGTAAATTATTATCTCAACCTATAATTCTGCTTTTTCTTTCTCTCTCACCAGGTGGGGGGCTGGAGAGCAGGAAGTGGCTGCATGGGGTTTAACTTCCAGCTGAGTTCAAATCATGACACCCTGACAGGCAATTGCAACAACAATTTACTGGGTGAAAAAGAGAAGAGATTCAAAACTCAAGTTAACCTATTTTAACAAGTGAGTTCTAATTGTAATTGTATTATCCACATAAAGAATCGGGAGGTTTTACTAAAAAATTAATTAATAAAAATAATTAATTTTCATGTATTTTACCAACACATGAAAAACCTTGAAGACACTTACTGATCAATTTTTCATAATATTTTATGTAAGAGTATAAAGTAAATATTGAACATAAATAGTCACTTGCTATCAGAGTTTGAACAGGTGCTAGGTGCAAGGCAGACTTTAAGACTGTTTCTGCTACAGCTATGAAATAGTTGTGCCAAAGCATACGACAGTGTCTTCTGACCTTATTAGCTTTAGTTGTTTGTTAAGGCTGTGCAATGCAAAATACAAATAATAACTGCTGACCAGAAGTCAATGTTTAAAAAAAATGAAGTGTGTTGCTGCTCTCATATAAAAAGGACTGCAAAATGCTTTCGTTTTACTTGAAATTAGACATAGGGGTATTTTTATTTAGGAAAGTATTCAGGAAAAAAGGGGAATAAAGTTCAGTGACATACCATTTCTCTGCAATCCCTGAAGAGCCAAACCCAATAGAAGTAGTTTAGTACTGCTGCTACAGTACCACAGCCATGATACAGTCTGGTCTCTACATGATTATCAAGCATCCAAACCCTCTCGATGCCTCTCTGCCACCACACAGGGTCTGTGATAAACAGACAGGAACATCAGTTGCATCTTTGTGATGGACTATGAATGGGACGTGTATGAACATGAGTGCTTCAAAAACAGTGATAGTGATCAGAGCAATTAAATGGCACCAAATTGTATTCCTGTGTTTACATACAACTTGATATAAACATTACAGTAAGAGCATTTCTATTACTGATATGTGGAGGGTAGCTCAGGCTTGTGAATGGGCAATATTTTCTCTTTATTGACCCACTGAACAACCCTGGCAAGCCCTGCAGCAAAATGCCTTGCTGACACTCAGTCTTGGATACTGCCTTTAGATCAAGTGATGAACAATATTGCTGATAAAAAAGGTTTTCGCAAATTATAGCTGTAACAGAAGACCTGTACCATTTCTAAATAACTCCATCTAGGTCCCTTCTGCCCTTTCCATCCTGAAAATATTTAAAATTACTGACTTAATATGCACCTACTTACTAGAAGTTAGTTGTCTTTCTAGTATGTAGTTTTAATCAAGCTGTACTTTGAGGGCTGGTGTAATTTTTTAATTAACACCTAAGAATTTCACCCAAGGAAAAACCCCATGTTCCCATTACAAAGTATATGTGAAACTGGTGTGCATATCTTTTATACATGATCAGTAAACCCTTACCCTGGCACCCCCAAATTAAAAGGTATTTTTCTCTTTCACCTGCAAGTATTGCAGTTGTGTGTAGTGCTGCACCATCACATTTCCACAGCTTTCTCCAGGAGTCAACTTCTGATGCAACAACCATGAAATATAGGCATCAAGGGACTAGGCTTTGTTCCCCGTCCCCCTTTGATCCCATCAGCTCCTGCCTGACAGAAAGACATTGGGAGCCCTTCTAATTTACTGTTGTTGAAAACAGTCATTGGGTTGTTTTAATCTGTGAAAGAAATTTGCCCACTTTTTATGCAGCTCTTTTATGGAAGTGGATGGATAAGTATCAAATTTAAGTACACCTTTATAGATTAAAGGAGATGTTTATAGTGTACCACTAGAAATATGTTCACAGCTCTGCACCATGAGCATACCATGTTGCACACCAAACACCTTTTATCAATATATGCCTGCGTGTCTGATGATGTTCCTGTGAGTCTGAGAAACATCTTCATCTGATTAGCCAATTTCCAGCCTTTCCAATTAATAGGGCTTCAATTGAAATAGATTTTAAAAATACATCTATGATCATTTTCTGTTACTTTTAGATCACATCTCAAAATTAATCAAGGATCCTTTTACTATAGAACACCACGAGTGAAAGTAATCAGTGGAAATACCATAGAAGGTTCACTGAAAAAGTGGGTAAGAATGTATTTGTAACTCTGAAAACACTTGAAGTAGCAGCAAGATCAACAGAAGTGACAATCCAACAGGTCGGTTATTTTATAGTTGCATCCTACAAAAAGTGCACACTTTTAGTGTGTCACTTCATTTCTAAGGAATTAATATGATTATGAGCATTACAAAATTGTACACACTATACATTTTGTGTTTAATTTCATAAAACACAGAGAGGAACTGCAGATATATATAGAAGCTACTCTTTGTTATCAGTTTATTTTCTGCTGAATTCAAGCAGGCAGGAAGCTTTTGTCTTTCCTGTCTGCTGTCAAACCAGAGATTTCATACACCATTTTGGCCAAAGTGACAATGGTCTTCTGCAGAAATATAAATGTCTCTGAAGTCATCCCAGGGTTGAGCCCATAGTGTCCCAGAAAGGGCTTCAGCATAATTCCCCCTAAACAATGTCAGTGCTGCAGACATGAAGAACCTCAGATATTCAATGACCGCTTTTGGAGTCTCCTAGCAGCCATACAGCTACATGCTGTTCTGACAGCAACTACCATTCCCCTTCCAAACACATCTCCTGCTTGCCGAAAGTACAACAGTGTGTGCAGGATTTCAATATCCCTAGGAAATCCACTGAAGTGATGATGCGCTGTCAGCTTAACCATCACACAAGCCTGTCACAGTTAGACTGCTCTTGACATGCATGGGCCCATAGAAGAACTCTGGAAAAATCTGAGTACTGAAAAATGGATAACTTCACAGGGAAAAAATCCCTACCCTGGGTAGATCACAGTGCATCACTTTTGTGCCACAGAAATAAAAAATTCACACCACTTCATGTGTGTTATTGGCCGTTCAGCTTTCAAACTAGCAGGTGAAATGAAATGTATCCATTCCGAAGAGTTAAACATTATTCTTCGCATTTCTCTTTACTTGGGTCAGTACCACTAAATGTTAAAAGCAGCATGTTTTATTCTAAAACTTTCTACGTTCTGCTATCTCTGCTTTAATGAAAGCAAATATGCATACCTGATGCAAAATGAATTTTACATTAAATCTGTACAAATAAATGGCAATTTTAAGCACTATTTAATCGTCACAACGAATACAAATATACACACATAGTTACACACATGAATGATACAAGTGCACTTTGTAAACATTGTGGGTGTAAAATTCCACCATGGGGCAGGTGCATCGTGTTTAACCACCTGGGATGATCAGTCTGCTTTCATATCGGCCAACCCCAGCCACTGTCCTGTCAGCCACGCTAGTCTGCTCAGCTGACTAAAACCTCTGGATAAAATAGGGCAGATCGTCGTTTAATTTCTACTTTCGAAATAGCAAGCTATTGAGGGCTAGCTGCCGACTCAGGAGCCACCGCGGGTCCGCGTACGAAGCCTGCGGCAGCCGTGCCCGCGGCGCAGGACCCTCGCTTCTGCCTCGCTCGTCCTGCAATCCTCCAAGAGCGGGGAGGAAAGTGAGAATACCCTTTTTCCAAGACAGAATGGGGAGCGTGCCGCGGGTGGGGTGCGCTGCCAGCCTCATGCTGCAGAGGCCCCGCTCCGCCCCGGCAGGGACACGGGTGCCCGGGGCGGCCGGGCTGTCAGCGCGGCACCCAGCGGAAGCGGTGCCCGCCGGCGGCGGTGCGGAGAGTGAAGGCGTTTCCCTGAGGGAAGGCCAGGGTGCGGATCGCACCCGCTTCCCCCAGAGCCGCCCGCAGGCTGCCGCCGCCCTCCAGCTCCCCGCCGACAGGGCGCGGGGCGGCGCGGCCGGTGCGCAGGCCGCGGAAGGCGCCGTGGAGACGTGGGCCCGCCCGCGGTCGCTTGGCCGTGGGGCTGTGTCTCGGGCTGCCTCCCGGGCTGCCCCCGGGGCTGCCCCCCGAGCTGTTCCCCGCGC
>VZRN01004510.1:209007-345421 GCA_013397935.1 Dasyornis broadbenti | reverse complement strand
CCCCTGCCGCCGCCGCGGTCCCCAGGCGCCGCCGTCGTGCCGGGCGCCGCGGGCAGCCCCCGGGGGAGCCGCCGGGCCCACGACGCTCTGGGGTGCCGCTGTGCCGCCCGCTCGCCGCCGTCACCATGGGGTGGGCGGCCGGGCCAGCTCCGCTCCGGTCGCGGGGGCGGCTATTTGAGCGGCGCGGTGACCACCGAGCTGTCACCGCCCGCCCCCCGGGCACCCCGCCCCGCCTGCCCCGGGGAGGCCGGCTGGGCACTTAGGGCACCACCGTCTCCAAAACAAAATCCGAGCCGAAAAGTCTGTCTCTTCTCAGCCTTCTGGCCCGAGGGCAAGCGGCAGTGGTGGAATCGCCGTGGAACCGTGACCTCCCCACAACGACGTCCTCTCTCTGGGAGGGCAGGGAGAGCAAACGCCGCAGTACTGCCGTAAAACCAGAGCACGAACCCAGCCAGCTGAAGACGCTGCGCTTATTTTGCCATTATCCAAGCAGGCGTCTCTCCAGCTCCTAGCAGTTCACCCTGAAACCCCGTACGCTTTAACAGCTACCCATTATTCCACGTAACACTTTCAGTGGAGGTCACAAGACACAGGACAAATACACCAGAAGCGACTCCTGGGACTGCTGGAGGTCACGGGGCCATCTGGGTATTAGTTACACTTCCACCCCTAGACTATTTATTTAATGGACTACTATTTTAAACAGCTGAAGGCAGGGAAATCAATATATTCCTGCATTCCACCCATTTATAGTCTACTATAGAGGATAGTGGAAAGACCTGGAGAAAGACAAAGAAAACCTCTTCTGGGTTAAACACTGGGAAAGATGTCAATGGGAAACAAGAGCTTCAAGCAGCCCATGATCCAGAAGCAAACGAGGAGAGGAAGTGGGAATTCTACAAATCGAGTGGCAGGAGCAGGAACTCCTCTCTCAGGTGAGAAGAGAGACCAGGAGAACATGCTGTTCTTAAAAAGAAGAAATACGTTGTAGACCACAGCTGCGACTATGGTGATAAAGATCCATATATAGTGACTGGTCTTGTGTCTGACAAATGGTTTAAGGAAATCAACACGAAAGTGTTAATAGAAGTCTTTATTAAATAAATAGAGCAAAAGAGAAAGTTCATCCACCCAAAAGAGTACAGGCACAAAAGTTGCTCATGTATGTTGCAGAAGCAAAAAGCCACCATAGTATTTGTTTCTGTTAAAGATAACTGTGCTTATCTGTACACCACAGTGTGATCTCCTTAATTTGTTTTGCAGAAAACTGTTGCTCACACAGAAGATCGTGCAATTTCCCAGTTATTACAATATATCCCCTTATTTCATTTATTTATTTAAAAGATTACAAAGAAGAGCATGCTAGAGAAACACAAAGAATAACTCTGAATTTCAACATTACCACCCATAAATGTTAAAAATCCTCTCTATTCATCAGAGTTGAATAAGGGAAAAGAACTCGAACACAATTCACACTTTTGCTAGAATTTAACCACTTAAGACCAACAACTGATTTGCAAAATTCAAACCCAAAAGAAAGACGAGCTTGCTAGTTACTGAATTACTGAAATGTTTTTCTAATTCATGTTTCCAAAGGATACAGATAAAATATCTCAACAAGAACAAAACCTAGGAAGTTTGTTTACGGTGCAGATTTAGTTTATATCTTCAATGAATATAGTTTGCAGGTTTTGATTTCAGTGTCTGGGAACACAGAAAGCAATGTTGAGGTCTTAAGGTCTAAGATCAAAACTTCCTACTCAAATGCTTCCTTGCCTAAATGGTATTATAAAAAAAACCCCCCAAACTCAATTCCGGTCTCTTCTATGAAGCCAGGACTACCCCTAGATTATTATAATGCATAAAAGAATGAGAGATGTGATCCCTGTTCCTTCAGAGTTCTTAGCAAGGTTGCCTCTTCCAGAACTGAGTGTAAGGTAATGTGCACAAGCTGGACAGCAATACCAATTCTGGTGTGATAATCTAACAGGATAGGCCCCATATATTTTGCATTTTTATGCATTTTCGTCAGTGCCCTTTCTGTGCATGATTAACAACCTGTGCTGTATAAAATCTTTATTTTTCAGATTAAACAAAAGTTGTCATCTACACTGTGCCTCTGTCTGTAGAGAGAGCTCCTACTTGACTGCAACTGTTCAATGGCAAACCCTCCTCACCAATATATTCCTTATTCTTGAAAGCTGAGTTGGTGATCTAAAATTGCACTTCATAATTGGAAATAGTGTGGATAGGTGGAATGTAAGAACATCTTAAGCTACCCAGTTAAGGATTATACAATATTAAAGAAACAACAAACAAAGGATCACACGGAGAGCGATTGTGAGCCAAGTGGTAGGGCAGAACTGCCACTGGAAGTTTCCACTAGGAACTTCTCTGGTATTTCCTTGAAGAGGGTCAACCTGAACTTTGATCAATGAGGGGGGAAAAAAACCATCATCATCATTTGAAGGCTGCTTGTAGAACTATGCAAAACTTAACATACAAAAAAGGGACAGCAAAACATATTACAGTTCCAGGACTTGCAAGGATCAGGGTGAACAGGGAAGAACAACTGCGAGAAGAGGCACATCCTCTGTTTGGGAGGGGCTGCTGGTCAGTACACACCTTGCTGAGCACTTGTTCACAGCAGTCCATACTATCATCTTATAGAACATCTTCCTAATGTAAACCACACAGAAAAATTAAGACTTCTAAGATGTACTGGTTGAATACTGTAAATTCATAGTTAAAAAAAAAAAAATCACTTAGGAAACCCATATGAGAAACATTTGTCTTCTGTTTGCACGCATTGAATTCTATTCAACTGAGATTCAGGACCAAATCTTTAATCATCAATACACACTGTACTGATGGTATGATTAGCACATTAGGCTAAAAAAGAGGAATTATTCACAGCCATTTCTGTTCTGAAAAGAAACTGCTTGCAGTTATCATTCATACAATCAGACAAATGGCACCAAATGTATTGTAAAGGCTAAATATATTCAATGTTCATCTTGAAAATGATATAGAGAAAGGCTGATTCTATGCAAAATCATGCAATCTATCCCCATCGTGGCTGGTATCAACCATACTAAGCATTTAAGTACTTTCAATTAATGCTGGAGTGCGTATTTCCTCTGCAGTTACTGAAGCTCTGATTTGTTACTGATTTCTGGTTTCAGTTACCATTTTCTGTTTTTATCAGCTCTTTGATGATATGTAACACCTTGTCATCTAGAAAAGAGAACAAACTGTGTGAAAAAGAATGAGCTTAAAAATTGATTCCCAAAACCCCAAGAAAATTGTAAGAGAAATCTAGCTCTCAGAAACTCAAAATTTAATGGTTTAGGCTATGTAGAATCTAAAGCAAAACAAGTAGTTATCACTTGGCAAGCAAAAGAACAAACAGTATGTACACAATACATCATTATAAAATCATTCAATGAACTGCTGATGACCATTTCAGTATTTCACAATAGACTGGGAAAGTGGTGGGCTGACTACAGATACATCAGCATATAGCAAACTCCCCTTCTTACCCACCTACAATATGCTTCTGAACATCCAGTGCCCAAAGTTTAAATTGTGCTCTGCTATCCCCTACCTCTGGGAATCAATGTGGAGTTGCCCACTGTTAACCTAAATTTTGAGACAACTTGCATAAAACACTTGTAAGTCATCCAAGCCTAGTATTCTCCACATACAATCTTAGTTCTGTTTTGAGATACATGCTTCACCATGACTACCACTACCTTGAATGCTGTTATCAGGGATACCTTTAAACCAGCAGCTGGGCAGATCTTTGTACATCTGGGGTGAGCCACACAATATATGCAGCATTACTGGACATCTCTCAACAGAACATTCATGTCACACCAACCCTACTGTGTGAGGATGCAGTGTACTAATGATTTCTAAGATTTGCCAAAAGGTTCACAGTAATGCCAGCAATGCAGGAAAAAAGTTACCTTCAAGTGACATCTTGGGATTTTCAAGCTTCTTCTTCAAAACAGACTCAATGAGAACTCTCAGCTGTTTGAAAATTACTGCTATCTTAACAGGAGCCTTTAGAGAGAAGAGAAACATTTGCATAATCAGACATTTTATACCAAAATACAGATCCAAGTAAGATCGAAGTTATTAGCTCACATACAAACAGAAGTTTGTAACAAGATTCCTGCAAACATGACGCACATACATGATTTTTAATGGTAACAATAATCATCATGGATAGTATCCTCATGAAATGACTGGACTTATATTATGCCTTAGCTTTAAGCACCAGCTGTTTGTAGTATCAAAGCCTAAAGAACAGCAGCTCAGAATGGTAGCTTAATGTGTTCCCACACAACCAGCATAAGAGGAAATTATTAATTTACCAATAAGCCGCCCAATTAATTGCCTTTTTCCCCTCAAGGTAACAAAGTCCAAATTGCTTTTTTACCTGAAACAAAATAGCTACACATTTCCTCTTGGGAGGTCTGCGAGGCCTTCTGAAAAAGCAATCACAAACCTCTCCCAAATCTCACTAGGAATTTGGATACCTAAAACTGAACCCTTTTCCAGAAACACTGCATTTTTATCCTCTCCTCCCTATTTCAACCTTTATTTCATTTATATGCTGCCTTTGGTACAACAAGTAGCTCTTATGACAGAAGCATAAAATGCAACATATTCTGCTTAGCATCTCAGTAAAAAAGTTGAAATTCTGAAACATTCTCTAAGATGTAATTCGCTCAGCAACTGCACAACTATAGCTATTGAGGGACCAGAGAGAAAATCTCCAATAAACCCACAAGGCACCTGCTTTTTAAAATTCCCTATTCATGATAAGCAGTGAATTTACTCAGATGGTTGCTTAGTTGGATCCGCAGACTGCAAAAAATTGAAGTGTTTTGTTGCTTACAGTTGACTTTGGGAGTAGAACAAGGCCCATAGGAGCACAGAAAACTGTAACTAAGTAGCTGTCAGGACAGCAAAACTCACTACTTGCCATTTACCAGAATTTACAGAGGATCTTTTAATGACAACTGTTTTATCTGCAAAAATATGCTAGGACAATGCTCTCAGTTTCCCATTTCTAAATAAAGCTTTTACACACGGAAAGAGAAAAACCTAATCAAGAAAGCCAAACACCCCAAACCCAAGTAAGCAGCTATTTTATAATTTGGATCTTTTGTTTTTTCAAATAATTCTGTCTGTACTGTAGAGTAGTATATACAGTAGTGTGCTAAAGATAAATGGGTAGGCACAAGATTATAAGACTGTAGAGGAAAGGGTAATATAAAAACAGGATATGCTCCTGTGCTTCCACCATAAGCTCTACAAAAAAACATTTAGTCTGCATCCATTTTCAATACCTGTTCTGAAACAACACTTTCTTCTTGAAAAGAGAGGGAACTGATTCATTGCCAACCACATATGACAAGATTTCATTACATGTATATAACATTTCCTGTTGTTGTCTTCAATTCTCTCTCCCTTTCTTCCCTCTTGTCTCTGTCACCCATATACAGTGGTCGGAATTAAGCTGATACATCAACTGTGTAATACAAAAGCCCATGGAACCATAAAAAGTAGTTTAATTGTAACTCCAATGCACCTGAAAATGGATCCAGCCATCAACTGTTAGGAGACGCTCGCGATGCTGGACTTCTATATCCCCACCAAAAAGCAAAATGGGAAAGGGGGATATCAAAGTAGTCTCTCTCAAATACACCTTGGCATATCTCACCTGCATATAAACAAACAGAAACAATTTAAAACAGCAACAAAAAATCCCAAACTATGTAACATCTGTAACACTAAATTTGACTGCTACTTCTACAAGCAAAAAATCTGCTTTTTTTTCCTTATCAAGATGCAACCAACACAAGTTATTGCACACAGTCAATAGCTATTTGTCTGCCTTACACCACATTAAATAAGTCACCTCTAAGTAAGTGACAGGGTTATATGCTAGAAGTTAGCTAAAGTCACAGTTTTCTTGTTGAAACTCAAATGGAACAGTAACCTTAGCCTAGTGGTGTTCACAGACACAACATCAAAAGTAAAAAAACCACTTAAGTAAAAAGCAGGCAAAACTCTCTCATTATGCATTCTTCTTCTTGGGACCAGCAGTTTTTTCAACTTACCTACATCCACATATGCACATGCATACATGTGGTATACAGACACATACACTGTATGAACTATGGGGCTCAGAATGTGCTGCTTCTGGCTTTGGAACATCTCAAAGCTAGAGAGAATGGGGTGGAATGAGTTGTAGTGGGAAGAATAGACATAAAAAGAGTGCACCTTCCCACAAAAGTGCAGGCTTTGTTTGCCCCACTGTTCATGGAGTAATTTACTTAACTTAGCAGATGTCTTGTCATCACACTATGACGTTCTTGGGGGCAGGAAATATTTTCATCTCTCAAGAAATACTATCACTTTATGTGCATTAAAAAGTCTAATACTTCCTGCTTCTCTACAGTAAATTTGGCCATTAAGCGTCTGCAGTTAAACTTTTGTTGCACTGGAAGTATAACTAAATACAAATACCTGAATTCAGCAAATAGCTGACAAGATTTTCAGTTGAAGGTGAAAGAAAGTGACAGGAAAAAAATGCAATTCACTTAGGGAGTTCAGCAGACAATTACACAATTGGCCATTTTATTTTATTACTGGGATTTGTCAGTACCAAGTTTCAAAACCTCAGTCTGCTTAGAACAGTGAAAAGGAACACTTTGAGAAGTTACTACTACATATTACTCTGTAAAACGATATTAAAATCAACAGGACTGTATTTAAAAAGTCAATGATACTATTAAGTTAAATGATACCGAGGAAATTCCTTCCATTTATAGCTACCAGTTTCACCACGAACAGATTCGTTCATGATCTTCAGCTTCACCCTCTTTTTCTTCAGCACTCAGTTGACTCATTTTCATGGATTTTAGGATCATTATATAATAAGACTCTTTAAGATAAAATGTTTAGATATTAAGTAACATACACTAGTTTAAACTATACTAAAGGCATAACTCCATCTTTATACAAACTATTAGCTACATTTACTGTATCTCCAACTTACCTTCTCCTGGTAAAGCAGCCATCCATATGTCTGCAAGTCTCGATTTACAGAAGAAGGATGAACTTGCGCTTTACCCTGAGCAGTTTCTACCATGCAAGCCAGCTTCTCTGTAATATCCACAGACTTCATATATAGTATTTTTCCTATGTTGTCATACAGCCCTGCAGTCAACACAGCTTTAAGAAGAGCTATTTCACTGAGAGATGGGGACTGTGTGGCTCCACTTCCATCATGTCCACATTGTGTTGGAGATGCTGTGAACCCTGCTGCTCTGACCACCCTTATGAGTTCTTGCTTCACATCCTGAAATTAGTATGGTATTAGTAAAGTTTTGAATTTAAAAAGTTACATACTCCACTTCAGCAGCAGGAAATGACACTTCATCTGAATTATTCATGCTCTCCTGGGGAAAGTCCCTTACCAGAGAAACCACTTGTATTTTCTGCAGTCACATTGGAATCTTTGCTATTTCTATGAGAAAAATATAATATAATCTGGTATTTGGAATACAGGATTAGACATATTGAAGTATATATGCTGCAAATACTAAATCTCTAGCTGCAGTTAAAACTAAAAGATACATTTATATGAAACTCAGTCACCCAAACTTAAAAGATTAAAGCATTTTCTCACCAAAAATAAGAGGCCATTCACATAAATTTGTGGCTCATCTTTCAAATTAACCATTAACAGATATGTTATTTGATATCAAGAATAATATATATACTTTAATTCATGAAGCTTTGATTCTCTGATAAAAGTAAGGCCTAGCTTCTCCAATGGCAGTGACTACAAAGCTGTTTACCACAGTGTGCATATCAGAACTCAAATACAAACACAGCTACCTTGATTGAGAGTGCGCATTTTATCAGTCCGTAGATTACCACTTGCCTTTATCTTGTCTAAATAGCAAATGTGATATATCACCTCTTTAAAAGGGAATGACATTTTCAGAGGGAAATTTTAACAAACAACTTAGGAGTGCAGAGCATAATTATATGTTTTACCTCCAGAGTCAACAGGGAAGTCCTATTAAGGAAGTTTCTTCTGCAATAAGTAATTTCAGCACGATACCCCCCTTCCTGTCGAGCCCTTTTCCACCTAAGGAGAAAACTGTGTCTTATTACAGCAAGAAGAAACCCATCAAGACTGTAACAACAGAAGTGGCAGTAAGTTAAAACAGAATAATGCGTTCTGGTAAGCATTAACCACTCTAAAATAAGTTGTACTAATGAAGATGAATGCTGCTGGTCTAAGGGCACTCCAGAGAACATGCCTGTAACATAGATTTGACAGATACTAACAAAAATACAAGAGGATTTACTCTCAAAAACCACACATTTCTGTCTGTCTTGACAGTCAAAACAAGATTCAGACTTAGTGGTAATACCCTAAAAAGAAAAAAGAAACCTGTATGTAATTTTATACATTTGTGATTTATCAAATACAAAATATTCTGGTCAAAATACTTTAAACACTAGGATTAACTGACACAGTAAACCTCTATATGTGTGCAAGCATAGTAAAAAGGAGCTGAAGAACAAAATACTAAGCAAGGTATCCATTTGTGTTACAGCATTTGGCAATCTATTATACTGAAGAGGAAAAACTTTAAGTGAAAGTGGTTCAAGAGATATTAAAGATTCTTCACAGAACTGCATTACTTAAGTGTTATCTGCTACTAGCTATGAGCACAGGAGAATCATCATTTACCCCAGATAAGCATTGTAGATTGTTATATGGTCTGAAACTGCCATAGCTAGAGATGATTTTGCAAGATCTGCTTCATCTTTTCGACCAATAGGTGTAGTAAATGGGGATTTTTCTGTCATAACAGCAGCCAGAGTCGCCTGCAATTATAAAGTACACAAAACTTAAAAAATTTTTATGATAAGCCTACAGGTTTATAAGACAAATAGTCTTAAATTTTCTTTCACCATTATCAGAGAATTATAGAATTATAGGCTTGAGTTGCAAGGGACCTTAAAGACTATCTAGTTCCAAGTCCCTGCTATGGACAGGGACACCCACTAAACCAGATTGCTCAGAGCTCCATCCAACCTGGCCTTGAACACTTCCAGAGATGGACATCCACAACTTCTCTGGGCAAACGTTGTTACAGTGCCTCACTACCCTTGCAGTAAAGAATTTCTTCCTAATATCAAATCAAAACCAATCCTCTTTCAGTTTAAACCCATTCCCTCCTGTCCTGTCACCAGATGCCCTTGTAAGAAGTTTGTCTCCAATGCCCTTCAGACACTGAAAAGCTGTGATTAGGTCATCCTGGAGCCTTCTCCAGGCTGAACCACCCCAGTTCTCAGTCTCCTCAAACGAGAGGTATTCCCAGTCCTCTCTGATCATCTTTCTGCCATCCTTTTGGACTCACTCCAGCAGATCCACATCCTTTTTGTGTTGGGGACTCCAGAGCTGGATCCAGCAATCCAGGTGGGGTCTCATGAAGGCATAGCAGAGGGTCAGAATCCCCTCCCTTGCCCTGCTGGCCACACGGCTCTGGACATGTTTGGTTTTCTGAGCTGTGAATGCACATGGCTGGGGCATGTTCAGCCTCTCATCCACCAGCATCCCCAAGACCTACTCAGCAAGGCTGTTCTTGATCTGTCCAACCCCAGCCTGTGTTGATACCAGAGGCTGCCCTGACCCAGGTGCAGCACCTTGCACTTGGTCTTGTGAACTTCACATCCGCCCAGCTCCCTCTGGATGGCATCCCATCCTTCAAGTTTGTCAACAGCACCACGCAGCATGGGGTCATCTGCAAATTTGTTGAGGGTGCACACAATCCCTTTGTCTTATGCTATTAATGAAGATATTTAATAACACTGGTCCCAGTAGAGACCCTTGAGGGCACCACTTGTTACTGATATCCATTGGGACTCTGAGCCTTTAACCACCACCCTCTGGATGGGCCTGTACCACCACTTTCTTGTCCATCTAATAGTTCACCCACTGAATTCATCTTTCTCCAATTTAGAGAGAAGGATGTTGTGGGGGACCATGTTGAAGGCTTTACAGAAGTCCAGATACATGAATCTGTAGCCTCTCTCTTGTCCACTGGAGTCACTCCACTAGAGAAGGCCACTGGGTTGGTCAGATAGGACTTGCCCTTGGTGAAGCCATGCTGGTGTCCTGAATCACCCCCCTGTCCTTCAAGTAACAGCATATTTCTAGGAGGATCTGTTCCATGATCTTCCCACTTCACTGACTTGAAGTGGACAGGTTAGTAGTTACCAAGGCCCTCTTTTTTACTTTTTTTAAAAAAAGATGGGTACAGTGTTCCCATTTTCCAGTTACCTGGGACTTCACCTGCCACAGCTTTTTGAATATCATGGCAAGTGGCTTGGCAACTACAGTCAATTCCCTCACTACTCTATGATGCTTCTCATTGGCTCCCTTAGACTTACATACATTCAGGTTCCTCAGGTAGTGAAGAACCCGATTTTCTCTTACACTGGGAAGCACTTTGCTCCCCTACAGCCCACTTTCCAGTCCACCCACTCAAGAACTGTGGAAAGAAAGGTTGCCAATGTTGTTACCAGTTCATCAGCTGGGGTACATTTTCTTTGACCTTCCTTTTCTGGCTGACATACATGTATAACCCCTTCTTCTTCTTGTGTCCCTTGCCATGTTCAGCTCCATCTTTGCCTTGGCTTCCCTCACTCCATCCCTACTCAACTAGACTGCATACCTATATTCTTTCCAGGACACCTGTCCTTGCTTCCACACTGCTTGTACATTTGCTTGTTGCCCTTGAATTGGACCAGCAGGTGTCCACTCATGCCCATACTGTCTTCCCTGCCTGATTTCTTGCATCTGAAAAATCACGTGCTCTTCTGCTCTACAGAGTATATAATATTTAATTATGGTTTATCTTTTACTACCTCTCAAGGAAAACTTAGCACCATAACAATTTCCTACATCGAATTCAGCACTTGCTTATATTAAAGCCACTGCTTACATCGTGCCTTATATACATTGATAAAAAACATTAAATTTTGAAACTTACATGTAATATTTTGCCAAATGACAGGGCAATGAAGGTCAGATGGATCAACTGTTTTAGGTTATACCACATTAACAGAAGATATCAAGAATTTTAACTTTCACTTTCCAGGAACTAACATACTCATATTTCCTCCTAATTTGCAGTGAATTAAATGGATTAGGTGAAAATGTAAACTATGCGGCAGTCTTTACACAATAAATTATCAATTAATTAGCAATAACTTTTCATCAACATGTTCTTGGCCACAAACTGTGGGGTAATCCAGACTGCCTAACCCACATGTAAGAGGACATTTTCTTTAAATGTCAGACTCCCTGGGATCACCATAGACAGAACTGGAGACCAAGCATGATTACCCACTGCGAAAAGTACCTAGGAGTTTAGAATCATAGAATCATTTTTAGTTGGAAAAGACCTTTAAGATCATTGAGATAAAAGATCATTGAGTTCTATTATTCCCCTCCACGATGTCTCACCTTAAAATAAACATTTTAACTTCTTGCATCATCATTTTAGAATACCACATTACAAGAAATCAGATCAATTGCAAAGAGTTAACGATTTCTATACTTGTTAAAATATTTTTTTTTTTTTACTCACCACAGGATCCAAGCAGCCAAATATAGCACCAAATATAAGCATTTTGCCAATCTTTACATTAACAGGAAGGGCTGCAAGGTGCTGGCCCAGTGGAGTCAGCTTGGGCTCGTTTAACTGACAAGCCCCAATCTTCCTCAACAGGTTCATTGCATTACCAATTACTTGTTGCTGTGGCGGGTCTAATGCTCTGGAAAGAAAATCTTCAGGACAGCCAAGACTGCATTTCTGTAGAGTAAAGGGGCAGATATTTCAATATAAAATTTTACTATAAATAACTTTTCTAATAGCTACACAGAAAACTGGAAAACTGTTCTTGCCTCAGAAGTTCATATTGCCTCCCCTCTAAACAAGCCTCTTGCTTCCCAGAAGGCTGATGCACCCTGTATTAGGTTAACAAAACTTCATTCTTTGGAAAGGCTTCAATGGCATGACCAACTCTTCAGAGAAGCATGTTACTAATGATCACTGATGAGCAGGAAACTCTCAAACCTGATGGGATGCAGTTCAACTTAGCACTAATTTGCCAGATTGCTAGTTTTCCCATGCACATCCGACTAACTTAAGACACACTGAGAGGTAATGGAATTGCTCCTGTAAGCAGAAATCAATTAGAAGGCTATTTAAGAAATTGACACAGTGAGGCAAACTGAAATCATATAGTACACTTGTTGGAGGTTGGGGAAATTTCCTCCATTCTGTTGCTAGGGAACCGTAACAACCAGGTATTTAAGAGACAAAAGCTGTAGCCAAGCTGGGGTGAGGGGAGGAAAAGCCTTTATCCACTGATAACTTCACTTGTGCTCAGGATATTGGAGGTGGAAGGTAGAGCTGCTGTTTTCCTTTTGCTGCGACTGCAGGAGGCCAGCTCTGCACTGCCTTTTCTTCCTTGCTGGGTGAGTGTTCATTTGGGAAAGCACGGGATCCTGACCCTCTTCCACCCTCCCGGAGTGCGTACCTCCCCAGCTGTGTACAGCAGCTGCTGTGGAGGAGCCTGGCTGTTGCTGACCCACACCCCTGCCTACCAGGATGCACTGCAGCTTCTGCCACCGCTGCAGAGTTTCTGTCACCCTTTGCTTGCCAGACTGGATGAGCCAGCCCTGCCATCCAGCTTGCTGCTCTGAGGTTTCCTGCTGCAGCCCATCCTGCCATCCAACCCCTCTGCCATTACCCATGTGAGAAAGGGAGCTGACCTCGCACCACAGCACCCCTGCCCTGCCGGGAGCCCAACAGCACCCCCTGCTGGCTGTGATGGTAACTGCACCAAAGGGGAGGGTGCTGGACAGCCCAGAGAAAGCTGCCACTGGGTTTCTGGTTTGTTTGTTTGTTATTGCTACTGTTGTTGTTGCTTGTGTTCCTCGTTACAGATACTAGGAAAGTACTGTTATTTCTTTTCCCATATCTTTGCCTGAGAGCCCTTGATTTCAAAGTTATAATAATTTGGAGGGAAGGGAAGGTCATATTCTCTGTTCTAAGGGAGGTTCCCACCTTCCTTAATAGACACCTGTCTTTGAAACCAAGACAACACTGTACACAGTACACTGGAATAGCATGCTCAGATTTTCCAGCAGTCAAGTGCTGAGTTAACACCAACCTGCCAGAGAAGCCCATAAGTAATTACATTGGATCAGGTCTATCCTAGCAAATCTTTTCAGCTACTAAGGTCAGTAATTCCAAAAATGGCAACAGTATGAAGGTGTAGCTCCTCCAAAGGCATGCATAGTGTTTCTAGTTAATAAGGTGTATCGGGCTTGGGCCAGGTTTAGATAGCAGGGGCTACTTGGGTGATTTGTGAGAAGCTGAGAGTAGCTTCCTCCATATCCAGCAGAGTCAATGCCAGGCAGCTCTAGGACAGACCGGCTGCTGGCCAAGGCCAAGCCAATACGTAATAGCAGTTGTGCCTCCAGGATAAGTTACTGCACAGAAACAAATTGCAGTCACAAAAGAGTGGGTGAGAACAATGCTGAAGACACCAAGATCAGTGAAGAAGAGGAGGAGGTTCTCCAGCTGTCATTGCCCACAGTGAAGAAGGCTGCCCCCTGTGGCTCATGGAGGTCCATGGTAAAGTCCACATCCAAGCAGGTGGATGGATGCCTGAAGGAGGCCATGATGCTGTGGAGAGCCCACACTGGAGTAGGCTCCTGGCAGGACCTGTGGCCCCATGAAGAGAGGAGCCCCCACTGCAGCAGATTTGATGGCAGGACTTAAAACCCTGAGGGGAGCCCACACTGGAGAAGTTCGTGAAGAACTGCAGACTGTGAGAAGGATTTACACTGCAAAAGTTTGTAAAGGACTGTCTCCTGTGGAGGGGACCCCAGGACGGAGCAGGGGAAGAGGTTCTTTCTTCCTTTGAGGAAGAAGCAGCAGCAGAAAGAATGTGTGATAAACTGACCAGAACTGCCATTCCCCATCTCCCTGCTCTGATGGAAGGTACGAGGTAGGGAACTGGAAATAAAGTTGAGCCCAGGGTAGTAGAAGGAGTGCACGAAGGTGTGTTTAAGATTTGGTTTTTACTTCTCATTAACCTACTTTAACTTGATTGGTTATAAATTCAATTAATTTGCACAAATCAAGTCTGTTTTGCCTGGGACAGTAATTGGTGAGTCATCTCTCTGTGTCCCTATCTCTAGCTGTGAGCCTTTCATTATATTTTCTCATCCATCCAGTTGAAGAGGAGAGTAATAGAGGAGCTTTGGGGCCACCCAGTGTCCAGCCAAGGTCAACCCACCACACAAGGTTAGCAATTCTAAAATAAAAAAACATACCATAATATGAAGGCATAATTCCTCCAAAGGCACACGCAATATTTCTGGAACAGAATATTCCATGAAACTTTCAAACCTGCAACATCATAAAAAACACAGAAACACAAATATCCAGTTAAATCCTTGAGTCAAAACTTGTAAATCTGGGTGCATTTCAACAAGGATTCTTGGTTTTGCACAGAAAAAAAAAGACAACAATATTTATGTGATTTACAAAATCCTGCTAAGTCACAAAATCCTTACAATACCTGTCCCTCGTGTACATTCGGAAGCAGAACCCATCCCTAACACGCCCAGCTCTTCCTTGCCGCTGCAGAGCACTAGCTTTACTAACAAAGGTTTCTTCCAGGGAACTCATCTGACTGCTTTCGTGATACCTTAAAAATTAAAAAGCAAATGCTTGTTCAGATTTCAGAATTAAAATTTTCATGTATGTGTAACATGAACACCAGCATACCAGCAATATGAAACACTAGCAGTTATTTAAAAATACGTTTAGTTTTCAAAACTAAGCATATCTGGGAGGAGCTGTATATTATAGAGCCTTAAACACATCTCAACCAATCAACGTGTAAAAATGGGAAAATGAAGGCTCTATTATTTCATCTCCTTGGCAATTCAGAATCGTTCTAACACACTGTGTAGAGCTTTCCACATTTCAAGTGGACAAAAAGTAACTTCTAAAAACTGAGATAGTAGAAAAGATTTCCTTCATTTTAAAAACAGTTTTTAATCATGCCTATCTATATCTATGAACAACTTCCCTTGTTCTTCAAGCCATTTGAAACGCCAAAGATACATCCCAAACTCATTCTAAAACTTTAAGCTGTTAAATGAGCTCAGCACATTTCTGCATTCAGAACTCTAGTTTAACATGGATACTAAAAAATTGTTGCAGTTCTATCCTCCAAATATTTACAGCAATCATAGTATGACTGATGAAAATAAAATTCTCACCTATTTTCTTTTGTTCTCCCAGTATCAATTACAAAGACAACATCTGGTATTGTAATACCCGTCTCTGCTATATTGGTTGCCAAAACAATCTAGAAAAAGTAATATAACATAAACAGAAGAACTGGAATGTTTGACCATTTTCATCCTTTAAATCAGTATTATGGAGTAAGTCTGGTTAAAACTTACTATACAGAAAGTTTCAGACAAATAATTGAAAGCTACATGACTTGGAAAATGGTCTAATTTTCCCCTATGCAGAAACTAAAATTTAAGTAAGAATTTCACATTCACATTTTGGTTTGTAATTCATTAAAATTACTGGCTAGTATCTGCCAAAATTGATCAAATTTTAATTAAATAGTTTGGCAGCAGATAAAATAGTATATTTCCTAGATAAAAACCATAGTTACTAGTTAGCAATAGTTAAAATACAGGAAAGTAACAATTAAGGAAGTTCACAGGAAAAAGGTTAAGTTTAAAAATTTGTCCAATTACTGTCAAGATTTTCACAGAGTATTAGCATCTACCCATTACAGACCACCAAATTAGAATTGTTTCTTTGCAGAGAGGAAATTCCAGTAACAACTGATTGTTGTGCAATTCTGAATGATTATATAACAATTCAGAGCTGAACCCACAGAAAATTTCTCTTTTCAGTCATGAACTTTATCATATTACCTTTCTAATACCAAGAGGAGGTAATGTAAATGCAGCTGCTTGATCTTGAGTTGAAAGAACAGAATGCAAAGCTATCAATCTGTGCCTAGAAAAAGAAATTACAGTAATAAAAATACACTTATCAAATAAAATAGAGTAAAAAAAATAAGACCAACATAATGACAAGAGTTTGGAGAAGGCAATTACAATAGATAATTGAAAGAGTAAAACTTTGTATGATTAGGTATGAAAGGCTGCTTCACTATTTTATTACAATATCTAGAAAAAATAACATAATTAGTTCATTGGGATGTTCTCCCCTTCAATAAAAATGCAGAAAAACAGTACTTCTGCAGAACTTCTAGTAACTTTACATTAATAACCTAGCAAAAAAGGGAGCTAGGTGTCAATGAACCCAAGTTCTTTATGAACCCAAGTTCTTTAAATTGTGCTTTCAAGTCAAGCGCCATTACAAACACATCCAACTTTAAGTTTGGATAATAAAGGCCTTCAGAAATAAGATAGCCTCAGAGACTGGGACCTTCCTTCTCTTCCAGACCTTTACATCTCAGTCCATCAACAAATATTTAACATTTTACTGCAATTGTTCTTTTGATGCAATTGTGTTGCTAATTTTCAGCTACCCAAAAAAAAAAATTTCGACATTATCTGTCACTACAACCCTAGGCCATTTCTCTTGGTAGATCCAGATGCTCTGGAGCTTTTCTCAGGAAGTAGTCACTTCCATGTACACAGAAAGCCACAGAAATCTGTATCCCAGGTATGGCAGCTTCCACACCCTAAGAAGTGGAAAAGAAGGAGTCAAGTGCTTTTGATTAAGTAAATTTGTTGAAGAATTAAATAGAAAGTAATTTAAAAAAATTATCATACCATTCATAAGTATCTGTCATTTTTGCTTGTATAACTTTTAGATTATAGTAGTAAAAGTACATTTGTGTTGTAGTAAAAGAACATTTGTAGCACAATTAGCTCAGAGGTATAACTCTCAGTTTCCCTTTTCAAGAATAGTGAACCTTAATGAGTATGTTTGTTGAGTTGTAGCTTAGAGGATTAACTTAACAGAAAATATCTGCATTACCTCTCACGCAAGTTAAATCTTCTGTCAGTTGAAATGAGATCATACAGCTGCTGGATATGGGCAAGGCCTGGTAAAAAGATCAGCACAGCACCTTCAACGTTCCTGAACTGGGGACTTCTATCTGTGAAATTACAGTACAGGCAGTTAGTTAAAATAAACATGCATTGCAAAGTTTCACATAACAGCAACTAAGGTTAGGCCCTGTGGTTAATGCTCTTTAGGATGTTTTATATAAGAATGAAGTCAAGCACTTCATTATCAGTAGAAAGTATTGGAAAATACGTCCAAAAGACAACCCCAAGTACATAAACTTCTTAGGAGTGGACTGTACCTAAATATGCAAGCAATTCCAAAATGAGTTCAAGGTTGATCTTGTAAGGGTTCATATATAAGATAGCCTGCTGTGTACGATTGCTGTATTTCGCATAGTAAGGACCCAAATCAATACCAGATCCAGACTGGATTGGGACATATTCCTAAAAAACAAGAGGAAGTAATAGAGTTAAAAAAAAAACCAAGAAAAAAACCCCCACATTTTTAGTATTTTAGAAGAATGTAAGACAGCAGAAGGTCAATTTGCCATTCACTTGAAACAAAGATTGGAATAAGAGAAGTTTTAACTAACTTCCCACCAAAACCCATGTGAGTTAGATTAAATCACAGCCACCTACATAATATGTATAGGTACCTACAACTGTTAAATGACACTCCAGATTTAAAACCCGTAAAAATTAAAGTCTGTCCAAGCAGTAAACAGGCCCCAAGTCCATATCTGGCATTCAGCTGGTATCAGTTCAAACTGGGATAACAGGATGTCTACTCTTCTTTCAAAACTCCTATTTTGAGATGTAAGAAACTAGTTTCACCGTTTCCCTCTCCCTCATCTCACCCTTCTCAACTAATAGTTGCAATGAAAATTAAGAATGAACTAGGTGGCAACTCCTGCAGTGTTTTGGAACAGGAAAAATGGAGAGTTAGCAGGAGAGACATACATTTGAATTGTTTCTAGACATCATACATAGTGTAGTTTCTATATTATATGGCACTATTGTACACTATTTCATTGTTCATTAATACACTCAGGGAAGTTTGACACCACATACCCTTCTGAAGGAAAACAATCAGCAAAGGACACGAGTATTTTTCAACATATCTATCAGTGCTTGTTCACAGCAAGCTAAATTTGCAGACATTTTGCAAAGCAAGTTGGATCAGACATGTATCTTCCCAAAATACAGTCTAGATGAACAGCCTAATCTGCCTGAGTCAGATGGCACTGACAGAATCTCCCCTTCCAGAGCTTTGAGGCAAAATCACATACAGCTGCCACAGCACAGTAAGGATCAACCACAGCCTGTTAAACAAAACTCTATACAACAATCTCATGTAAATCATCTCACTTGGCATGCCAAGTTGGAGGATCTTGGGAGTTTTCAGCTAAGAAGTAAGGCCTTGTCTCTTCTGCTGATAGGTTCACTATGTAGGAGAATTCTTTGGGAAAAAAAATTAAATGCTTTCTCTGTTGCTGCTTATAGATCCAGAGCTGGAAATTTGCAAGAGACCTCAATATCAAATACAGCAAAATCAAGATAGGAGTTGGAGCAACAATCAGAAGAGTGCAACATTCATAAATATTTGTAGGAGTGCCATTGTGTCTGTCTTTTATAAATTGAAAGAATATTTGATATTCTACAATCCAATCACATTTAATTCAAAGGAACCAAAACAATTAAATAATAAAAACCCCTAAAATTTCCAAGCCAAAACTAAAAATGCCTACTTTACCTGGTGCTTTGTAGTGCTTCCTCCTTTACCAGTAACATTTACTGTTACTTCCTCCTCCTCCTCCAAGAACTTCTGACAATATTCTGAGTCTTTCTCCAGAACATAGCCAGTTGCTTCTATTACATCTTCAACATGGAAAATCTTTAGTGAAAATTTACAGAAGAAACACAAAGCATGTCAGAAACTAATTAGCAACCTTTTTCACTTTTCAAAGCTTACATAACAAAGCTGAACAGGGTATGCTTTAATGTTTTAACAGAACTTGCAAATTTCAACTTCAACTCTTCCAGTTTCTGAAAACCTAACCTTAGAGCAGCTACAAGGTTATTAAAGGGCTTCTCCACCTGATCACTAACATAACCCTTACCATAGCCTATAAAGTATGTGTAAGAGAAACACTTCAGAGTGTAATGACAAAGTTACACCTGGGGTGGGAGGAATTCTTTAATGCTTTCCTTTCTACCTTGGTTGAACAGAGAAAAATCAAAGTGTCACTGATGGACTGACTGTAATCAATAAACCCATTAGAAAAAAAATAGTGCAACTCTGTACTTCAAAGCCCTAAAGCTGTTGTATATTTTCATAAAAGAAAAAGGACTATAAGTCCTTGAAAAACTTATTTTAAGATCTATGTTTTTGGTAAAAAGAATGATATAGGTATATTGCTTAGACACTAACCAGGCAAACACTGTATACATGCACATAAAGTATCTTGCATAATCAAAATAAACATCTACCTACCTCAACTGGGTAGCTCCTCCCTGAGATCCTTAAAATGGGGCAATGTGAGAAATAGCTGGAAAACTTCTCACTGTCTACAGTGGCACTCATTAAAATCAGATGCAGATCTGAACGCTTATGCAAGATCTCTTTTAGAATAACTAGCAAGAAATCAGACTGGACACTTCTTTCATGTACCTAGAATTAGAAAAACACATCTATAGCAAGAATTTAGTACAGGTCAAGGCGCAGAATAACTATAATTTCTGCAGCATAGTAAAGAGCTGATAACCTCATCCACGATGACATGAGATACACTTGAAAGAAGACCATCTTCTTGAAGTTTCCGAAGCAGGACACCTGTTGTACAGTACAGCAGTCTGGTGGCTTCTCCTGTTCTTGATTCCATACGAATTTGATATCCACACAGGGAATTCTTAAAAAAATATTAAAAATACACTAATAACTCAAAATAATACATAAGATAACAATATTCAAAATTAAGTGAAATTTAGTAACTGTCACATTCAGATGCTGCACAAGTTGCTAATTAAGTAGTATAGTGAATGACTGCCACACTTCCATACAAGCACTTTCCTTTGTTAAGAAAGGAAAAATATGCTAAGTTTATCCAGAGTAGCAAAGAACTGGTAAAATCAGAGTTCCTTTCAGGACTCTTTGACAGTTTCAAAAATATTTTTGCACAAACTACCCCAACAAATACAGGACTTTGGCTTTCTTCAAATAGCAAAATAACTTCTGTCAGAAAGGACCTCTTTCAAAGCAGGGTCTCGCTCAAGGCCAGAATGGATTTCTCAAAGCCTTATTCAGGGGATTTTTCTTTATCCATAGCGATAGTGATGCAACAGTCTCTATGCAATCTGCTCAGGTCTTTGACCAGTCCCACTATGAAACACTGTTGCTCCACATCAGCCCCTGAAGATTGTAGAAATCATATATGGATACCTACAGGTTTGCAGGTGACAAGACAAAAATAAACAACTGACATACCAAGAAGCCCTTTTCAAAAGAAAATAACAACTAATTGTCAGGTTGTGTAAGAAATAATGTTCTCACATGTTGTCAACAATCCAGCTCCCTGTATTGGATCAAAACAAGCAAAGGAATTCAGACACATCTTACTTTTCCTCCTGGTCCTGATTCACAGCCTAGCTCTTCACAAACCCGGGTTGCCAGACTCACTGCTGAGATTCTTCTGGGTTGTGTGCAAACAATGTTGCATTTTTTTGATCCTTCATCTAGCAACAAGTCTTCTAACAAGAAATGGGGCACCTGGGTACTCTTCCCACTGCCTGTTTCACCAGCAACGACAACTACTCGATGTTTTTTAAGAGTTTCTACAATTGAGTATCTGTGCTTAAACACAGGTAATTCCTGTCTCTCTTTCAGAAGCCTCTGATATTTGGAGGAACTTTGCAGCTTCTTAAACAAAATCCTTGAAGGTTCTAAATTATCTGCATCTGAGGTCTCAAGGGAGAGACTGCTGAAATCTTCATCAGAAACTAAGTTTTCCCAGGAATCTTCAGGACCCTCAGATAGTTTTGGCTGGTTTTCAGACTGTAGCTGTTGCTGTTGTTTGAGTTTGTTTAATAACCTAGCAATAAAGGTATCACGAGGCTTGTTGGTTTCTATCTTGCTTTCTTCTTCCTTTTTCTTTTCGATATCCCTCCATTCTAGCCAGACGTCTCGGTAGGTAGGAGGCAGCAACTGATGAACTGACTTCAGGTGAAAAAAGCAGAAAAAAATTACACTACATGCTACTTAGTAGTATCACTATTATTTTATGTGTAAACAAACTCAAATGTCAAAAGATATGACAAAAAACAAGTAGGAAGCCATTCTAAACACAAAAACGATGAAAATAGTCATATAAATGTCAACAATACGTTTTTATTTTCAATTGGTTTGCAATTTATACAAGACTGAATGTACAGCTCTATAAAAAAGTTTTCTTTCTGGCTGCTGCAAAGCATATGCAAAATTAGATAAAACAGATGAACATGTAATAAAAACAGAGAATTCAATGGGAAATACTACAGAAAACTATTTTTTGGAATTTAACTGTAAGTACTATAACAAAAAAGTGCAGAGGCAGATTCAAGGCAAAGAACAGCAATGCTGGTGAGAATCTTACTTGTCCTTTGGTTAAATGGTAGAGTGCCAAAGTAGCAGCTAGATGTTGTGCTTGCATACTATCTTCCGTTACGATTGTAGGACACATTGCCATTACATCATCTGATGCCTTGATAATCCTGACCCTTGAAGAGAAATTTCAAATGCATTTATCTCAATTTTTTGCTACTGATATAAAAAGTAAATACCTACATAACATAAATTTTCAGTGAAGATTCCAACAGTGAATTCATGATTTTCTCTCTTCACAAACATCTTCATTTTCTTCAAGGCAGAATTATTTATATACATACAGATTACCATTCAGGTTAGGTGCTTTGGAAGAAGGACTAATTATTTGTGTGCTTGTAACTATTTCGAGAACGAGATGACATTTCATGATCTACTGAGATGCAAATATCTGTTTAACTGTTAAAGGCCAGACAGAGCAGCAGCCAAATTTCCCATATTCTTAGCAGGGGCAGTATGTTAGTAATTTTAACCTTGAGCAAGAAAACAAGCTCTTTTACTTGGTTCTTTCACGAAACATTGCTCATTTACAATGTTGCATCTGCTTAATTCATGCATGGTAATATTCTATTTTACAACACTATATTATAGACTTGATTTCTAAAAGAAATTAAATAATAAGATACTACACTGTTTCGATAATAAGATACTACACCACAAATTTATGGTGGCTTTAATACAAATTTTTAACTTCCACTTTATTTTAAACAATCTCCAGAGGAGTTTTGGTATTCATAAACTTAAAATCTATGATTTGTTACTTTGAATAAGAATACCAAACATAAATTGTCCAAATTTCTTGCACAGGTTTGCTTCAGACTATCTGACATTCAGCAGTACACAAATCAAAAAACTTACCCCTTCTTTTTGAGATCATTCACTAGGATCTTATTTTTGTGACTTTGTTTAATCTAAATGTCATTTTTGCAGAGCTATCTGGAGCAAAACACCTCCCTAATGGACTAAAACAGGGTTTGGGTTAAACATACTATACTAATATAAATCTCCAACAAGACAGAATTGACCAGAATTTTTATTTTCAAATGAACCAAAAGGCAAATGTAACAGTTACAGGAAATACATACCTACATTTCCAATATTTTCCAACAGGTATTTTGTCAAAAGCAGGATTTGGGCTCTTGGGAAAATTCTTCCTGCACCAGTCAATCAAAAATTGTTTTGGAGATTTACCAGTCCAGCTTCGAGCACTATAATCAAAATTTCTTATATCTAGTGGTTCTCTCTTTTTCACTGCAAGAGCAGAAAGACACATTTTTAAAACTTATTTTACATTCCTCTGAAGTAACCTTTGCCTTTTACTCACATGTATTTAACTAGAGAGCACTATTTTCTGAAATGTTTTGCAGAAATACTAGTATCAATGATACATGAGAGAAATTTCTGCTTTTCTAACAGAAGTATGTGGCAGAAAATTAATTACAGCAAAATTAATTACAGTATTTTATCTTTGATCACCCAATAACTTTAGAACTTCTATTTTCTAATAACCAAACTTTAATGAATCTAACAGTTTGAAGATTTACAACGAAAATAGTTTAAGAAGTTGAGACGGCTACAGTGAAACAGCAGCTAGCCCTACAATTGAAAAAAAGAAATCTCATTTTAAGTCTTTTAAGTAAGAACAGCTTTTAGTGCAATCTGCTTAGTACAGATCCCTAGAGTCAGTTTGGTCAGTGATACCGACTGTACACAGATGACACTGAGTTGGGCGGGAGTGTTGATCTGAGGAGCAGGAATGCTCTGCAGAGGGATCTGCATGGGCTGGATTGTGGGCCAAGGTCAACAGTGTGAGGTTCAACAAGGCCAAGTGCCAGGTCCTTGGCAGAACATCTCCACAGGCTGGGGCAGAATGGCTGGAAAGCTTCCCAGAGAAAAAGGACCTGGGAGTGCTGGTGACAGCAGCTGAACATGAGCCAGGGTGTGCCCAGGAGGCCAAGAAGGCCAATGGCATCCTGGCCTGGATCAGCAATGGTGTGGCCAGCAGGACCAGGGCAGGGATTGTCCCCCTGTACTGGGCACTGGTGAGGCCACACCTCGAGTGCTGTGTCCAGTTCTGGGCCCCTCAGTGCAAGAAAGACATTGAGGGGCTGGAGCGAGTCCAGAGAAGGGCAATGGAGCTGGGGAAGGGTCTGGAGCACAAGTCCTGTGAGGAGCAGCTGAGGGAGCCGGGGGTGTTTAGCCTGGGGAAAAGGAGGCTCAGAGTGACCTTATCGCTCTCTACAGCTGCCTGAAAGAAGGCTGTAGCCAGGGGGGGCTGGTCTCTTCTCCCAGGTAACCTGTGATAGGACATAGCCTCAATCTGCATCAGGGGAGGTTCAGGCTGGACATGAGGAGGGATTTATTCACAGGAATGGTGATTAGGTATTGAAATGGGCTGCCCACGGAGGTGGTGGAATCACTATCTGTGGAGATGTTTTAAGGAAAGCTGGACTTTGGACTCAGTGCCATGGACTAGTGGACATGGCGATGTTTGGTCAAACGCTGGACTCAATCTGAGAAGTCTTTTCCAAGCTAATTGGCTCTGTGACATCTGTGGTATGATTCATGCTTGTACTAAACCACTTCCAACACACCTTTGTCTTCCTTTGCAGCACCATCAGGTTTTTCAAGCAAGCTCAAATTCAAAGTGGTTTCTTGAGGCTGAGGTGAGGGAGTTTTTTTCTTTTCATTTTGCTGTTGGTTTGAAATCTTTATAGCCGGGTTAAATACTGGATGTTCTTCTAGTACTGCCATTTCTGTCAGAGAGAGAATATAACTTACACCCACCAACTGCTTAAAAAACAACTATATTAATTCATCCTGAGTATCGAAAACCAGAACTAATGAAACGTTACTGACTTTTCAGAATTTGACTGAGAAAGAATAGATTCAGAAAAAGCCTTCATTTCACACAGTGGCATAAAAGATAATGAAATCATCTTCAATTCAATCTGACTCCAAGATTGAATAGCCTAACAAATATGCAGGCCAGAAAAAAAAAACCAACAACAACAACAAAAAAAAAAAACCCCCCCAAAAAAACAAAACAAAAAAAAAAACCCCAAAAAACCCCAAACAAAACAAAACAAACCCCCCCCCCAAACAAACAAACAAAAACAACAACAAAAAAACCACCACCTAACTTGTATAGATCTACCTTGCTGAATTCTTCTTATTTTCTCCTGTGCTGCCTTCTGGCCTTGCTTGTCTTTGTCTTGCTTGGAGACACTTGCTTGTTCTTTTGCTTCTGAAAGCTTGGCAGACAGATGTACATACCTTTCATTCTATTTCAAACAGAATTATTAATTACAAATCGATATGGTGTGCTTTACACTTCCAGTGACCTTCATAATAAAGTGTGGGTTTTTTGTCCTCTATACCAAACTCACACAACAGAGAAACAATGAGTTTTTACTTAACTAACACTAAAAATCTCCCACAACTTGATAATAACTCACTCAATCTCACTGAAATGTATTTTAAATTTTTCGTTCCAGCTTATTACAGTCATCGTTTTGAACCTAGTAAAAGTAATATGGGGAAGGAAAAACAACTTAGAAAAGAAGAAGCTTCTACAGATTTCCCTTTGGTTGCCTGATACATTACTGATAATATAAAAAAAGTTTTCAATCCCTGATTTGTAACAAATAGATCCACCACACGCAAATCTACCAGACACATCAGTTTTTAAAAAGACTTCCATTAAGCATTATTCTTACTGGGTCAAATTTTTCTTCATCTGTCTCTTTCACAGACTCATCCTTCTCTTCATCACTCTGTTGCTCGGCGTATCGCAAAATCCATTCCTTCATACTCAATTCTTTCTCTTTGTCTTTCCTCACACTTGTTTCCTGAAGTTAGAAGTAATCATAAAGTATGTGAAAACAATGCTTTTTCCTGCCAGTATCCAGGAACCACTGTTTAAGATTTAATATATAAAATGAATTATATGACCAAAAAAAAAAGGAACAAACTTCCCCAAGCAGGGTGAATATCTCACTACACACTTAAACAGATCTTAACATTAGAATAACTGCAATTGCTGTAAGGAATGAAATCATTTGCATGAAATCTTTTTGTTTCCTAGTTTAAGATTCAATAATCACAGCAATCGAAGCACTGAAAGTATATAGGCAAATTTAAATCCATACAAGTAAGTAAAGAGCGCCACATGTAAATAAACAGAACAGACCCACTACAGGATAAAATTAAGCAATTAAAATACAGAATCATGGAATGGCTTGAGTTGGGAGGGCCTTTAGAGGTCATCTAGTTCCAACCCCCCTGCCACAGGCAGAGACACCTTCCACTAGACCAGGTTGCTCAAAGCCCCATCCAACCTGGCCTTGAACACTGCCAGGGGTGGGGCATCAGCAGCTTCTCTGGGCTACCTGTGCCAGTGTTTCATCCCCCTCACAGTAAAGAATTTTTTTGCTAATACCCAATCTAAACTTCACGAGATTCCCTGTGCTTTACCACAAAAATGAACTATGAAGAATCTTCTAGACTCCAGAGGAAAAATACCTTCAAATTACCATTCCACCGAAATTAAAATGTGGGTGACAATTATTAACCATGCAATATTTTCATAAGCTTTCCACATCACCGTTGGAAATCAGTGCAACTCCCGTATTTCAGAAAGTTTTGTTTGCTCTTCCCCCCTGCTGCCAAGTAACTACAGATTAGATTTTCAGATTACTTTAGTTTCAGGGCCATTTTCTTTCTTTTTGTTATCTTCTAGGCGAGACGGTGGTTCACATTGTGACACAGAAGAACAAAATTTTGCCCTAGGTTTCTGCTGCTGTTCCTCGAATTGCTGGCTAAAACCCTCAGGCAAGGCATCTACAAAACAACAATAAAAAAAAGTCACAGAAAATGTCAATAATAATTACAGGAAAATCTTTTAAAGTGTGTTGGGAAGCAACTAGAAGAATACAACCCGAAATAACAATTAGGCTTTAACATTTATGCAATAGTATTTGCATGTTGGAGTTCTACAGAATTTCAAGCGTAGAAACAGGAAGTCCACAAGACTTCATACACTAAAATACTACAGACCCAGTCAGTTGTGCATGTAGGAATGGAACACTGTTGCAACACTAGTCGTAGAGAAACACTATACTTAATTACAACTGTGAAGTAGTAATGCTACTGCTTAACAGGTCCTATTTGTCTTCTGCAAATAACTGTTTTCTGTCACCATACTCACTGTCAGGAAGATTTAAACAAAGCCAGTCAAGTGCAGAGTGAAGATCACCACCATATAAAAGTGTATTTTTCATTGCTTCTTCAATGTGCTCAGTCTTAAAAGAGAATCTTTGTAAAGCCATGTATACATCCTATAAATTAGAGAGACAAAAAAGATTAGGATTTAATCTTGCAATCTAATACAGGCTTGCAAAGTTCTACTTTCCACGTATCAGAAAGCCAGCATTAAAGGGAGATAAACATTATCTCTTTAATAATATCTCATATCCCTTTAACGAGCATTAATGTAGTCAAAAGTTAAGCAGGAAATTCTGTTTTGTACACAGAGTTTATAATACTTTCTTTTTAAACATGCACACAAAGGTACAAATAAATCTACATTCCCACCTTTGTACATAATGTAGTCTCTAGCTAAATAAAGACACATCTGCAATTTTCCAGCTATACGGAATGAAAAAATGCAGGAAACCTAAAAGATTCAAATTAAATACTATTCCTTTATTTTGTCTGAAAGGTCTTGATTTTAGTTCCTGAATCCATGAAGACATGGCTTTCTTAAAAAGCATACTTCTTGATTTAATTGACTAATCATTAATATAACTACTGAAAAGTGTGCCGTACTGGCTTGTACTGCACACAGAAGTGTAACATACCACTTGTCAAAAATGACAAAAAATAAAACGATATTGTACATAAATAATGGAAAATAAAACTTTTAACTGCACCTGTAGTTTCTTTGCAGTTAGTCTTTTTGAAATCATTCCTTTGTCATCATTTTGGTTTTTATAGTTATTAATCAAATCAATAATCCTTTTCTCCAAATTACCATTTATCATTACCTGCAAAGAAAAAATTAGTTGATACAAGGTAAACATTAGAAGTTTTTATGATATGTCAATGCTCTTCATGACTAAGGATATAAAGAACCCAGAAATCTCTCTGCCATTTGAATTCCAACTTTTCCAGCTTTCCTTAAGTGGCCTAAACATCTCTTACAAAGAAGACTCTTCTTTAACTTCTGCAAGTTATATGCTTCTGCTTGAAGTGGAGGAGTTCATTCCTTGTTACAAAGAAAGGCCATTTAGATTTTCAAGAAAATTCAGTATGTTAAGGGAAATACTCTAAGGAACTTCTCACCTTCTACCAAAAAAAATCAAAGCCTTTTACCTCTGCTGGTATAAAATAATTTGAACATCAAGATGCAATCTGTGACACTCTCCTTCCAAAATACCTTTTAAAACAATTGTAGTTTAATAATTCTAGTATTTGAAACTCTTCTAAAATATAAGTTTTAGTTGCTACTAAGTTTGTTTCATAGAATCTGTATTCCTTCTCTGACAGAAACAAAAATCCATATGCACAGGAAAAACCCAAACCTAACCCTTAAAATAGTTGTGCATGCAACATATCATTTTGTTATTTAAAAAGTAGACATTCTCTTACACTGTTAATTTACTCCTATTTCTTAAACCACACTCAAAACCCTAAATAAAACCTAACTCAAAACTGTCAATGTGTCATACATTAATGTAGTTTATGTGCATAACATAATACTGAAGAAGAGCTGAAAAAATATTTACTCAGCTAAAACAGTACTATGAAAATCAAAGCTGCTTTATGTAAAGACGATACTCACCTTAAGAACAGATTTATCTAGATTTGCAGCAGCACTGGAATCTGTTGTTGAACCAAAACTGTAAGTTTTTGGACCTGCAAATTGCAAATAACCATCAATTACACAAAACCCACAGAGAACACTGTTTATAGTAGCTAAAGACAACATAACATGACACAGGTCAGTGCAAACTATTACACTAACTTGCCAGAAACTTGCAGGTACGTAACAACAATTAGAATAATCATGAAAGGCCTTGAAAAAGCATTAATAAAGAGAGATATGACTCCTGACAGACAAATATAAAATTCAAAGAGTATAACGAGAGGAAATGGGATTGACTGCTCATTCTCTGAACACTGAAAAAGCATTGCCAAACAGGGAAGTAAACGGCAGGTTCAAAATACGCATGGCTGTTGAGGATTTTTTATTACAAATTGCATAGCTATGTAACAGAACTCTTCACCACTAAGGCTATGGATAGAGGACATCTACTGGGGTCCAAGGGCAGACAGAATAGCTTTGTAGTTAAAAAAAAAAAAAAACCTAACACAGAAAGCATTGCAAAAAAAATTATATCTGGTTCAGAAAGACCCTAAACCACAGCTGGTGGAGGATGTAAGAACAGCAGTATCACAGTATGTCTGATCTGTTCTTACTTAGGTATCCACTTTTGTCCCCTACCTAGGAGAGGGCACTGGGCTACAGAAGCCTTTGATCTGCTCTGCTATGATCATTCTTAAATACTTTTCTTTTAACAGCTATTAACAAAACCAAACCCTAATTCACAAAACTACTTATTGTCTTTAGAATGACAACACACAGCTTGCTGTTGAATTCCATCACTTTCAGAGCACCTATACCTACCTGTTCTGCACAGATAGAAAGAAATGTAGCAAACCTACAGCCACCACCACGCTGTGTGGCTGTGTGGCGCTCCAGGAGGAACAGCTATCTCCCAGCAGGCAGGCTGGACAGCTCATCCGTGCTGCCTGCCTGCAGAACAGCTCAGGGAGAGCCTGCGTCTAGATCAGACCAGGTTTTGGTAACTGCATTTCATAAAAAGTATGGTCACCTCTGAGCAGGAGATACAAACAGCTATCAACACTCATGCGCTCCTCACTGGCACTTACCGGCAGGCTCTGCAACCACGCAATCTTTAGAATATACTAATTTACCTTTCATTTACACTGACTGATTTTTCTCCACAGTATACAACCTGAGAGAGAAGCGGGGTATTTTCTGAAAAGAGCTCAGCACAATGGTTGTTGAAGGAGTGGAAGACATAAGAAACACACTTAGTACAGCCCACACTTCTAAAGGCAGAATACATTTAATAGGTTCGGGGGCTTTTATTAACAGATTGCAAGACTTTTTCTCAACAAGTTGGAAACTCCGATGCCCTGGCCATCGCAGGATTTGCTCATGGCCTGTAACACTAGCTTTTCTAATGTTATAAAGTATCTGAACTACTTCTGGCAAAACTGGCTTATTGAAAACAGGCATCTCACAGTGTTGCAGAATACTAGTTTTTCAGGCTGCATCCAGAACAGTCATCCCTCAGTTTATCCAATACTGAAGAAGTGCCTCCAGCACTGTAACAGCTCTTTCATGACCGACCTCCCCATCCCCCCAAATAATCCCAAATTCACATTATATTGATTTTGATAACATACCAACACCGACCTAAATAGCTCTGGGAAAGTGCCATCCAAACACCTACTCCACAGGAACTGTTGATAATCTCGTAACCAGATTTTTTGTAATTAACTCAACACATCGATGCCAACATGGCTTATCTGCTCAGGGATGTCCCTGACAGCAGAATCACAGAATAGCCACAGCTGGAAACGATCTCTAGAGACCATCTAATCCAACCCGACCTGGTACGGCAGGACAACCTAGAACAGGTGACACAGGAATAAGTCCAGGTGAATTCTGAATGTGTCCAGTGAGGAAGACTGTATAACCTCCCTGGGCAGACTGTTCCAGGACCCTGCCACCCTCAGTGTAAAGGCCTTCTTCCTCATGTTGTGACGAAACATGTCATGCTTTAGTTTGTGACCACTGCATCCTGGGCATCACTGAAAAGAGTCTGACACCATCCTCTTGGCACATGCCTCTGAAATATTTATATATACTTGCGAGAACCCCTCTCAGTCTTCCCTGAACAGACTCACCTCCTTCACTCTCTTCTCATAAGTAGACGCTCCCGACCCGTCATCATCTTTGTGACCCTCCACTGGACCCTGTCCAATAGACTCACCTCTTTCTTGTACGGATGAACCCAGAACTGGACAAAACACCAGACGAAGCCTCACTAGGGCCGAGTAGGCGGGGGAGATCGCCTCTCTTGACCAGCTAGACAGGAAAGGTGGGCTGAAGCCAGGCCCAACCAGTCTGGCAGCAGAGTGATTCCAGCTGCCTCTCCCGCCGCGGGATAACACCAGCCCCTATGCCGGCCTCTCCTCGTGAAACCGTGGTCCGCGGCAGCCGCACCCTCAGGGGCTCCCTGAGACCGCTACCCCTCCAGCCAGAGCACCCTAATCCGCTCACACAGCGCACCCCCCTCCCCCTCCGCACCGCACGGCACGGCACGGCACGGTACGGCACGGCACGACTGCTCCCGGGGCTCGGTACCTTGCTTGACACGCGGCTCTTTGGAGGCCGGCGCTGGTCGCGGCGGGGCAGCCCGGNTGAGCCGCACTACCCGCGCGCTGCTTCTTGTTACGGCCGCCCATGACGGCCCCCGCCACCCTGCGCGCGCGCGCTCACATCCGGGCACCGCGCTCTGCACGACCGCCGCCGCCTCCCATTGGCCAGCGCTCCCAGCGCACGCGCGCGCGCCACGCAGCCTGCATCGTCTTGTCGCACATCAAAATCCAGGGTCGGGTGCGCGCCCACGGGGGGCTCACGGAGGGGGTCGGCATCGGGACCGAGATCCAGATCCAGACAGAAATCGAGATTGGGCACAAGCCGTGCAGGCGGCTCCCAGTGCCAGGGCCAGTGGGAGTCTCTGCCTCCACTTCGGGAGGCGGGGCCGGAAGAGCCCCCTTCGTGCGTGGCGTGCGGCCCTTCACAGGGCATTGTGGGAGCGCGGCGGCTAAGATGGCGGAGGCCTTTGGGGATGAGCTCTTCAGCGTGTTCGAGGAGGATGCGGCCGCCGCCGCCTCAGGCGCCAAGAAGAGTAAAGCTGGCTCCGCCGAGGGCGCCAGGAGGCCGGGGTAAGGGCACGGAGTGGGGCTGGGGCAGCGGTAATGGCGGGTGTTCTGGCGGCATGGGTGAGGGCTGTAGCGCCGGGCCCGGCTTCTGCCGGCTTGTTTGAGCTGCTGAATCGCCTCGAGATTCAATGTCTGTAAGTGTCTGAAGGGTGGGTGCCAAGAGGATGCAGCCAGGCTGTTCTTGGTGGTGCCAAGCAATAGGACGAGAGGCAGCAGGCAGAAACTGGTGCACAGGAAGTTTCACCTGACCATGTGGAAGAACTTCTTTAATGCGTGGTTCGCTGTGCACTGGAATAGAGAGTTTGTGGAATTTACCTCACTGGACATATTCGGGCACCATCTGGAGTCAGTCGTGTGCCATGAGATCTGGGCGCTCTCTGCTTGAGCAGGGACGTTGGACCAGATGACCCACCGTGGTCTCTTCGAACCTGACCCCTTCTGTGATTCTGTGACCCACTTTCCCAGGATCCCTGGCCCTAAAGCTGTAGCCAGGCCGATTGGAGAGTATGGTGACCCGGCCAGCTTATCTGAAAAGTAATTTGAAATTCCATGGCAGTTCTTGTGGGTGGAGTTCCCCAGGCTGTTCCCCAAATGCAGTGGGATCATACTTGGCCTGAGGATATCTGTTTTCTTTTCTGAAAATATGTAAATAAGACAAAATTTATATTTTGTCTGTTTATGTTGCAGAAAACGACTGGAAGAAAAGCCTTCAGTACCAGCAGTAGTAAAGCCAAAACAGGAAGTTGAGGTTGATAGTACTGAAAATGTCATTTTGGGAAAAAAGCCAAAATTGGAAGATGTTTTATCAGAAGATGTTAAGTAAGTGCTCAGCATCATGTGTAAGGTAATCCTAGCAAGCCACACTGGTTAGCCGTCTGCCAGTTGGAAACAGTCAATATGAAGTAGTTTAACAGTGTTTTTATGTAAACATAAATTTGAACAAGTTTGATTTTCTATTATCTGTTTAAGAGAGAATGTGCTGGTAGTGCAGCCTCGGCAGTGAGGAACACTAGGTGTGTTTAAAATAATACTGCAGACCCATAAGTGTTTACAGTATAAAATGTTCATGAATTTGTAGTTACTCACAGAAATCGGTGACCCTTGGTCAAAGCCATCGTGTGTATTTCACACAAAGCAGGAGATGAGCTGCAAGTACATGTGAGGAGGCAGGCTTCCTGTATGCCATGACATTGAAAGACATAGTTGGCTTGGAATACAGGAAAAATAAATTGGCAAATAAGACAAATAAGGCTTTTGAGGCATGTGAGGTGGTAACTGCATTGTCATTTGGTCTTGCATATTATTTTTCTGAAGTTCAATGTTAGATTTTTTGTAACAAGCTCCTGAGAAGACTTCTCAAAATGCTGTAAACAAAGGGTAACTGTATAGAAGCAAAACAGAACCAGAGCCAACATTTGAAGTCATTTTTTGTGTTAATAGTACCAGTAGACCGTATACTTGGCTACAGTAACTTACTAAATATGTTAAAACCATTAGAAATAAATAGTTTCATGCATTAAGACTCAAGTCCCTTCTCGTGGCCATGACAGAAGGAACTGATAAAGAAAAGAGGGCTTTGTCCTCAGGCAGCTGTGTGGGATGCTTCAAGCTGCTCTTATTGTGTCTTGACTAGCAGCAGGAATACAGGTCTTGAATTTTGTTATATATTGAAAAAAGTCTCCATTTAGTCATAGAACTTCACATGAACAAATGTGACCCAAGTGCTGTTCTGTGCTACAATTTTTGAGTCAGTAGCTAAAGTAGACTTACATGGTAGCAAAAATTTAACCTCCTGGTACTAGCCCTGGTAGTAAGCTCTGCTGCCTGTCCATGCCAAGACTGCGCATCTCTTTTTTTTAATGTTGCAGTTAAAGTAGAGGTGAAATTCAGTGTGTTCACGTTTATAAAGAAAACAGAATTTTGAGTACTTTTTGATATTTCTAACTCATATTTTTTTAGTCTGACAGATCTGATGCCTCAAGTAAAGGTGCAGTCTGTGGAAACTGTTGAAGGTTGTACACATGAGGTGAGTGCAGTGAAAATGCACATGAAAAATACAGGGCTGTTTCATTTAATTGTGTGTATAACTGCCAGTGTAATAGTATTCTTTATTCTGCTTGTAATTATTATTTCATAGAATCAGAGCATTTTTCAGGTTGGAAAACTCCTTTGAGATCATTGACTCCAACCATTAACTGATCCCAACTAAGTCCTCCACTTGACCTTGTCCCTAGGTGCCACATTTACACATCTCTTAAATAGCTTCACACATAATAATTCAGCCACTCTCCTGAACAGCTGGTCCAATCCTTGACAACTCTTTTCTAATGTCCAGTCTCCCCATTCACAGTTTGAGGTCATTTCATATTGTCCTTTTGCTTGTAACCTCAGAGAAAAACTGACCACCACCTGGGGGTGCCTGGAGTGCTCAGTAGAGTTTTTGTGCCCCAAGGGCAGTACCTGGTACTTGACCTTGTTGAACTTCACAGCATTGGTCTTTGCCCATTGATCCAGCAACTCCTGATCCTTCTGCAGAGCGTTCCTGCTCTCCAGCAGATACAGTGTTTTATACTGTGTTTAAGGTTGTGAAGAATTTGAAGCCTGTATCTGACGCTGAGCATGCACAAAATGCACTTGAGAAAATAGGATATCTTACCAGAAGGAGTTTCAATCGTACTTAAGATGATTGTGAAAGACTCGATGGTAATGTTAATAGGTTTCCATATTTCTAAGGTACCAAGAACATTTTGAGCACTGTTGTTGAGGAGAAAAACCTTCCTTTTGGTAAAATAGGTTTGTGTTCAGTGTATTAGGCAGTGTGATCAGTGCATTGAAGTATTCTCTTATTGTTAAAAAAAAAAAAGATTTTCTCGTAAAGCTGATTACTGTTGAAAATTATGTTTTGGTAAAAATGAAAAATTAGATCTTTGTATGTGCAAAGTAATGAAAACTATCCATTTTCAAATTGTGTTGATAGACATAAATACAAATTCAAGTATGAAAAATACAAACTATTAATGTTGGGTTTTTTAAAATCATTCTACATCCATGTATGACTATCAGGAAGAGTTTGTGTGGGAATCAGATATGTAAATTCTAGCTTACTTGTGCTGTTACGGTCTTTTTCTCTTCTGGGCTGTTTTCCAGAACTAACTGAAGTTAATTAGGGTCACATTCAAGGGCTCCGTATTATCAGACTTTTGTAATGAAGGAACTGTATATATAGTTGCTGTTAAGGGTTCTAAAGCCCATGTATCTGTAAAATTTTGTTATTTTGATATGTCTGGTAGAGGTTTGCCATCACTCAGTAACTGAAGAGAACTTAAGTATTTAAAATTAATAAATGTAGGTATAGGTCAGGAACAGGAATGTTACCAGTATAAACACAATGTTCTCGGAAACAGAATGTTATCAATGTGAGCTAAGTGTGCTTCAAACATCCATTTGCCTGAAGACATGATTGTATCTTGGCCTGAAAAGCTAATGTTCCGAGGTAGGTGACGCAGTAATACCTTGTGCAAAACAGTAGGGATATCAGAGAATTGAGAGAATGAACATTGTTGGGCGAAAAGAATAGAGAGATTGATTGAAAAACTCTTGAGAGGAAGGAATGAACCATTGACGCATGAGCCTGTAGAAACAGGATAACAGAAATTCAACTAGTTTCATACGCTTCACATTGCCAGAAGTGTCACTGCTGTGAGCACAGAAATCTGGAACTGTTTTTATTTTAAATGTATTTTATAGGTTGCGCTTCCAACAAATGAAGAATTCACAGGTCTGAAGCCAAGGACTGGAAAAGCTGCAAAAGTATGTGATAGATTCCATTTAATTTTCTTTTTGTTCATGTTTTACATAGTAGGTGAGAGTAGAGGAGAAAAGTACGTACTTTATCAGTAAGGTCTGTAAAAGATGGCATGTTGTAAATAAGATTGACGTTTCTATATTTAAAATTTGGTAGAGAAAATTATGTGGTTGAATGTGGTGGATAGACTGTTATGATGTCTGTTCTTTGTATAATGTCAGGCGGTGGCAGCATTCTAGTTTCTCTGCCTAAGATAGTAAATAAGAGAAAATTCAGTCATCAGGGCAAGATTTTCATTTGCTGTGACAACAAGATGTAAGCAAAGATCTTGGGGTATGGTATGAGATAAAAATACTTAAATGTAAAGGTATTGCATAGTACTGGATTAAGATCAGTGGAAGTTAGCAGTAGTTGCAGGTATGGTTTCTGCCTCTAATTTACACACTTGATCAGTCAGAAAAGTAATTAGATGTAAGTCTGTCTTAAAATTCTATAATGTTTTTGCTTTTTCTCTTTCTAGGAATATCCATTTATTCTTGATGCCTTTCAGAGGGAAGCTATTCTTTGTGTAGATAATAACCAGTCTGTGTTAGTGTCAGCTCATACATCAGCTGGTAAAACTGTTTGTGCTGAGTAAGTACTTTTCTAACAGGCTCTAATGAAAGAGCAGTGTGTTATCCATTGTGTCGCTTTCTTGAACTGTTCCAATTTCTTGATACGACAGTCTATTGGTGTTAGAATTGAATTGGCTACGCTTCAATATAATAATTACATCTTTCATCGTTTAGTGGGTAGCGAAAGGCTTAATTTGTGTTTAAGCTTAGCTTTTATTTTTAAACTGTGAAGATACTACTGTATAGATTGAAATGGAAGTTTCTTCAATATAGATTTGTGTAAATCTAGATAAAATACCTTTGTTTACTAGCTCCTGGCTAGAACTAATAAAGACTTTCTTGGTGTTTTTTCTTTGCTTCATCAGAAGCACTGCTTTGATGTAGTCAGCAACTTATTGTTCATTGGGCAAGAAATTTTTAAAAGGTAGTGTATATTTTCTGTCAAGGTTTGGTTCAGACAGTGAAGTGGCTTTGCTGACCTGAAGTGAGAAGTGATATGTACATGAATATATATTAGAGTATGTTTTCAAATAATAATAGTTTTGTTGTGAGACAGTGACAGTTTTTTAATTGAACTTCATGTACTTTGGTGTCCATACAAATCAGCTAACTTGGTGTTCAAAGATTTTTCACTCCAGAGATGCATATGTAGTTGAGTTAAGGTTGCACTGAACTTAATAATCTAGATATAAAATGCTAGACGTATTAGAGCATAGGTTCAAATACTGTGTATCGTTTTCTTGGTGATCTGAATTGCACAGTTTATTTTGTTTTTAAGCAAAGTGATATGCTCTGAATGTTTTCGTGACAACTGTTAATATGGACATTGTTTGAATACAGGTATGCAATTGCCCTGGCTTTGAGGGAAAAGCAGCGTGTGATATTTACAAGTCCAATTAAAGCTTTGAGTAATCAGAAGTACCGTGAGATGTATGAAGAATTTCAGGATGTTGGTTTGATGACTGGGGATGTCACCATTAATCCTACAGCTTCTTGTTTGGTAATGACAACTGAGGTAAGATCAGACATTAATTCTTGATCTGTGTGTTTTCTTCTATCCTTTTTTGATTGGGGAGGTCTAATTTTAAAAGATTACAATTGCCCAGTTGGAGTAGAAAATGTTCATTTTGACTCACTTGACTGTTTTTACTTTTGCTTATTAAAAAAGTTAGGTAAATCTCTGAATTCATGCTTTTGAACTGTAAGTCAGAAACTTTTTGATTCTAATGTGGAGAACAGAATTGAATTTCCTGAGTGCTCAAGACTCTGAGTATTCTGTAGATGTGAAATGCTGAAAGTCAGATTTACTGAATCCTGCAGTTAGTATTTTGCTCTAGAAAGGCAAAATGGGGACAGGAAAATCATTGAAGGATATTTGAGTGGTTCACAGTATGTGCTAGAACTACAGGAATATGCAGCTTTTCACCTTTGGTAACGTAATACTCTTTACAAAGTTTTGTCCAACTTCTGTTGTAGAAATGCAGCCATGAGTTGGAATTTTTCTCTTTTTGCCTTTATCTCAAAAGAACAGGCAGAATTTTGGTAGGGAAAGATTAGAGACAAGATGATTTGCTTTCTGATAGAAGATATCTTCTTAATCACAGGGAGGTTACCCGTTAGTATAAGGAAGAAAGAGGGCTTGGCAGAAGTAGACCTGTAGATCTGTAACAATTACCTGCCATGTAGAAACTTGAAGAAATACACTGTTTTATTCTTTCATGTTGCTTTCAGGGAAACTAGTTTTTCTGTTGTAATGAGATTTGTTAGATTGGCATGAACTTGGAAAGCATCTCACAACATATCTTTAAATGCTTTTACGTTTTGTGCAAAGTACAATTTCATATAGCAGTGTAAATGTGAGCCAAAAATTCTGGAAGTTTCTTACTGATGTCTATGTATCATGACTGTTGTTATTTCATGTGAAGGGATTCAACTTTTACTTCTTTTTCTAGATTTTGAGAAGTATGCTTTACAGAGGTTCTGAGGTTATGCGTGAAGTTGCATGGGTTATTTTCGATGAAATCCACTACATGAGAGATACAGGTACCCTATATATACTATTTTTGTTTTCAAGTATTTTTTTATAGAAGGAAAAAATAAGAATTTCCTTTTCTGTTGAAGAATGAAATCTTATTTTCTCTTTTAAAATCAGTCATCTTTGTGTATAAATCATTCAGAATTTGTTTCCTCCTGAATTTATGTAATTGTGTGTTGCAGTTTGCATTTTCTTGGCCAGAGCAAAAACAACTTTGAGGGCATTTTATTATACCCCGCTTGTGTAGGGGGGACTTGTTCTCATTTTTGTCTTATTTTGTTTTTAAGCATGCTGTTCTTTGGCTTTAGAGATGAAGAACATGTTTTGATCACATAAATTTCCTTTATACCTTTCCATTTTCAGAACGTGGTGTGGTTTGGGAAGAGACAATTATTTTGCTTCCTGATAATGTACATTATGTGTTCCTTTCTGCAACTATTCCAAATGCCCGTCAGTTTGCTGAATGGATCTGCCATCTTCACAAACAGGTTATATTTCTGATATGCTATACCTCCATCCTTGTTGTCTTGTGTCATAATACTGTCTGATTGATAACTGGACATCTGAGTATCTTTTTAGTCATTTTGTTGCTTACAGATGATGTTTTAGATTACTCCTGGGTTCTCTGGCTCTATTCCTACTTTTGCAGGTGTTCTGGCTATTGCTTCCACATGGCAACATTAGACCTGTTTCTAAATCTTTATTTCCCACAACTATTTAGGCATCTGCCTGGTTTCAACAAACATTCTGAATTATGAAACATGGTGAACATACAGTGGTTTTCTGAGGGCTGATAAGAGATTATTGGGAGAATTTGGTTGAGGAGTTCTGTAAAAAGGCCATGCAGAAATTAAAAATTAATCTTACATCCATGGGAAATACTGTATATGCTTGCAAGCCAAGTGAGAAAAGTGTAATTTAAGAAGTCTATCCCGTCCTATAACCTTTAGGTTTTAAGTTTTATTCTGTTTTATCCAAGACATGCTGTTATCGCTAAGAACTTGTGAATTAGAACTGGGGGATTTAATATCAGTAAGAAGTTAGTCTGATTTTAAAAATATCCTAGAGATTGATTCTTATGTTGTTTGTGATGAAGGGAATAGAATATAAAAGATGTCCATTTAAGCTTGGCACAAAACCTTGAGTTTGTTTTGCAGAACATTAGATTGTAGGTTTTTTTAAAAGCAGGTTTATGTAATATTTAATGTTTTAAAGAAAATGTTCTGTTTGGTTTTTTCCTAAACAAGCTTCCTCGATGCATCAAACGCTTAAATGCTTATAAAAATCTATTGTGAGCCTTTTTTAGGTGTTTTGGAAATACTTCAGGCTTTTTTTACAAGATATAAATTAACGAGTTTTCCTTTAATTTTAGGTGTTAATATTTTAAGTCTGTCTCATAATGTAGAAAGAAATACTACCTGTCTTTACTTTTTGTGTTCACGAGAAAGAATTTTTGTAGCGAACTTGTGTTCTGAAACATTTGCAAACTTCCATTTTCTTAAGCAATGTCACTAGTATAAAATCCACAATCAGGAAAGAAAATTTGTTATCTTTAAGCCTTACTTTCTGGACTTGAGACAGTTATTTTAATAGTACTGTAGTGGATTTTTCATCAAGCGAGTGATACTACAATGCAGTTACAAAATGTTTATGTGAATTCTTTTTTAATAGCCTTGCCATGTGATTTACACTGACTATCGACCCACTCCACTGCAGCATTATATCTTTCCAGCAGGAGGAGATGGACTCCATCTGGTTGTTGATGAAAATGTAAGGAATGCTCAGTTTGTTTGAAAGGTTGTTTTCCTCACTTAACAGTCAAAAGCTTGAGCTCTTGCAAAATTTGGATAGGCTGTATAGAGGATGTTTTTGTTAAAATTAAGTACAAGTGAGTAATGGTGATCTCTGAATTGGTTTTAGATTTTTGGAGTCTTACACAAGAAATAGGTTTTATTATCTAATGTCGTGCAATCAGCTGAGTAATACTTCCCTGAGATGTCTTAAGTGCCCATCCTTGCTTATTTTCTAAAGTGCTTGCTGCTTTCTGTAAATCTGCAAAGTGGTTGATGTTCCTTGTACTGTTTCTCACTCAAAAAAACCCATAGTGGCATGTAAACTTGACTTTAGTTGAGGGGGCAAAATATTTTTATTTCTTTAGGTGCTTTTGAAATAACTTGTTTAAAATTTATCATTAACTTGCTCAGCAGTAGCTAATCCCATAAACAGTAGTTCTGTGCTTGAAGGCAGGCCTTCATTAGACAGTGCAGTTTTATGTGGACATTCCTAAGAGTCAATTTTGTTATTCAGCAGGTCTGGCATGCTGGATGGAGCAATGGGCAGTAACTTCAGAGCCACACCAATGTAATTCTCAGCAGTGACACTTCCTTCCGGTTGTGATTCTAGCAGATGACATATGTCAGAATTAACAGTGGAGTTCCTGCCCCTTGTTTTATTTTTTCCAATGATGTTTTTAAGTAAACATAAGAGTTTATAAAGTGGTAGACCTGGGTTAAAACAGTCTGGAAATAGTTCAAGTGAGAGTGCAGTATGCACTTATCAGTTATTGTGAACTCTCTTGCTAGCTTATACATTGTTTTTGTCCTTCTTCCTGTGTTTATATGGGGTAATGACACTGTCTGTGCAGAGCAGTAAGTATTTTTTAAGTGGGCTGTGTAAATAACTACTTACAAAGGTTTTTTACATCTAGGGAGATTTCAGAGAAGATAATTTTAATACAGCAATGCAAGTGCTTAGAGATGCAGGAGACTTAGCAAAAGGGGATCAGAAAGGCAGGAAAGGAGGGACAAAAGGTGAGTATAAACCCATTCTGAGGTAATTTTTTGTATGAATTTTTTTCAAAGTTTTATGGAAGTTACACTTGTTTCTCAATTACTCCATAAGATGCTTTTTATGTTAAAGTTTAATTTAATTAATGTGATCTCTCTGCAGGTCCTTCAAATGTTTTTAAGATTGTGAAGATGATCATGGAAAGGAATTTCCAACCTGTGATTATTTTTAGCTTCAGTAAGAAAGACTGCGAAGCCTATGCACTTCAGATGACAAAGTTAGATTTCAATACAGGTACAGATAAATCCGATACAATTCTATTCACAGATGTAGTTTGATGTGAAATATTACTTTTCCTGTGTAATACTTTGTGTAAAAAGAAAAGAAAAATATATACTGCTTTTTTCTTTTTTTATGCCAGTTCATCAGGCAGTTTTCAGTTGAAGCTATTGATGCACAGAATACTTGGTTATCACAGTGTTGAATCCATTTTATACTTTATTTCTTGCTCCAGTATGCTGTTTATTGTGATAATAACAGGAGTTCCTGGAAAATTCTGTCTATAGTGGAAAAGACTGGTCATAACAAAAGTATTTCCCAAAATTTTCATGTTCCGTCCCTTAGGAAAATAGTATGGTCTCAAAGTCCAAACAACTAAACCACTACCTCAAACCACTACACTATTCTGTTTCAACAATGCAATCCAGTTTTCTTTCTTTCCTTCTTCCCTCTTCTCCTCAAAGTGAAAACCAAAAAATAAACAAGATTTTTTCGTCTTGGACTAAGACCAAACTTTGCAAATAGGTTTAAGTTCATAGCTTCTTGGAAATCTAGAGGTTTTTTTAAAATAATCAATTTATTGTAAATCAGTGTATTGTTTCACATTTGTGAACTGTGCAGGGTTCTTGCTTGCTTACTTGCTCCAATCTGCACATTCTAGTTCAGTGTTGCAGACTAATGCAGGTCTTTCTATCAGAAAATTTAAAGATATGTATAAAGGTAGAGATGCATTTTTATGTTTTCTTCAGAATCACACGTTTGAATGTATATTCTTGATATTCATACTACTTAGTAGAAGAGTGTAAACTTTGAGACTTACTAGGGAAGAGCCTCTCTGTCCCTGTCCCAGACAGGGACTAGTAGATGGAAGAGAAACAAAGGAGGTTTATGAAATAGGCAGGGAGTACATAAAGTTGATAAATCCCAAGCTTGGCAGTAGCTGAAGTTTGGACTATTCTGAAAGGTTTGTTCTGTTTTTCCTAGTCATCTGCTTCTGTTTACTGTTTGTCTCCTCCAGGCTTATTGAAGTGTTGATCATCTGACCCAGTGTGGGTGGTTTCATGTAGATTTCACAGTATTCCACTCAATTTTGATTGTAAACTTCTGTAAATACTAAAATGTGGTATCACTTTATTTATATCTGGTATTAGCCTTGTGTATTTTGTAATATCTTAAAAATTGCCTTCTTAGATGAAGAAAAAAAGATGGTTGAAGAAGTGTTCAATAATGCCATTGATTGTCTCTCAGATGAAGACAAAAAACTTCCTCAGGTGAGTGGAGATTGAAGAGGTTTCTTCTGGATAGAGTTCAATTGCTGCTGTCCCATTTTCTTTGACTTGTGAAGCCATGGGTCTTTTGTAGAGGGTACAGAAATTATAAAATGGAATAATCTCATTCATCTCCCCAGTTTTTAGTATCTCTTACATTGCTTCTTGTCATTATGAAATAGGTGATTAGTATTCCTTCCAGTTGTGATTCTAGCAGATGACATATGTCAGAATTAACAGTGGAGTTCCTGCCCCTTGTTTTATTTTTTCCAATGATGTTTTTAAGTAAACATAAGAGTTTATAAAGTGGTAGACCTGGGTTAAAACAGTCTGGAAATAGTTCAAGTGAGAGTGCAGTATGCACTTACCAATTATTGACTGCTAAGGCTTTAAAAAAGTTGCATTGACACATCTCCAATCTAATTTATAGTATAATGACTAAGCATACTGATATTTTCCCATCTTTACAGTGGGCAAATGCAAAGTTCTAAGCAGACAGAATATTACAAGATTGAAGGGGTAGTTCTGTATTTTACATTGGGAAATAGTGAATTACATGAATGCTTAGGACGGTTTTGAGGCTTTCCATACAAGTTTTAGTAACAAATACCGAAATTTGCTGGTCTTTTGTATGTTTCTTCCCAGGTTGAACATGTGCTTCCGCTTCTGAAACGAGGAATTGGTATTCATCACGGTGGTTTGCTTCCTATCTTAAAAGAAACCATAGAAATTCTTTTCTCAGAGGGCCTAATAAAGGTATATTTCATGTCCGTCTGTAATTTGTTCTCTGTTGTGAATACATGGCTGGTAATCCTGAAAATCCAAGAAGTACGCCTTAGCTCAGGGTGCATGCTAGTGCTGTAGTGGAGATCTGTACAATTGCAGCTGTAGTTGTAAGTGTTCTGGATTTTATTAAAAAGTATCTGAACTTACAGTGTCTGACTTAAATATTTTCTTCAACTATTTTATGTTACATCTTTCTCATGTCAATGACTGTGGACATTTACCAAACTGATCGTTGGTTGTTCTAATGACAAATAATCAGAAATGTGTAACCTTAGATGAAAGCTGTGGTGGTTTTTTTTGATTGCTAATTCCTATGTTCTTCTTGCAAACTTGAATATTGACATTAATTATTTTTATTGATTAATGTAATTTACATTCCGTTATGTTTTCTTTTAGAATCTTTCACATGGTCCCATCTATCTAGTTTTCATGTTTTCCGAGGAAAAATAAGGGAAGAGGGAAAGAATGGTTTTGGTCCAGTTTTTAAGTATTGAATATGCCTATGTTCGCTGTATTGACTGCACAGATGTATTAAAATCCAGAAAGGTTTTGTGTAGCAATTTCTGACTATTTTCATGTTTGCTTGAGATTCTCTTTCTTCGCTTGTTTAACTTCAGTCTGTTTATTTAGGCCTTATTTGCAACAGAGACTTTTGCTATGGGAATTAATATGCCAGCTAGAACTGTGCTGTTTACGAGTGCCAGTAAATTTGATGGGAAAGATTTCCGATGGGTAAGTGATAAATAGATTCTGTAGAATAACTGAAGTACTCAAACCTTATTAGGATTGAATTTACTCTTGATATGTTCCTCTCAATGTATTTTTTTTTCAAAAACCTTTGTTGTCTAATCCAGTGAAAGTTTAATGTACAAATTCCTGAAGACAAAGGTTCTTCAGATTATCCATGAGATTATTTAATAGATACCTCTAAAGAACATAAAACACAGGTTAGCAGCAGACACTGGATTAGGCTAAGACTTCTGCACAATTTGTCCAAAACTGTGAGACGCAGGTATTTTATTGTGTGTCAGAGAACTGTGGAGAATAGATGGACTTTGTATCCTGTCATAATGATCACTAATTTTGACAGACCCAAGAACAGACATTATTTACCTTGGGAGAGTATTGTTTTGTTACAGCAGAATATTTTGCGTAATTATAAAATTTTTAACAGTAAAACCAGTTATGCGGTTTACCTAAAATAGTAATGAGGTCTTGCAAGTCATCACCGCAAGGCTTTATAAGAGCTTTATAACCTCCTCCAGAGGTGGGAAAATTGGGTGAACAGGACAAAGTGACTTGACCTATGCTTGATGAAATTAGTATTTCTTCAATTGTAGTTGGGGCTGTTCAGTTTCACTATTCATTCTGATTGCATGTCCTTAAGATATATGGGAGAATACCTTTGAGGTATCAGTAATGTGGAAGTTCTGAAATTAATTAGCAGAGTTTGCTTAAGTAGTTTTTGAAATTTGACTTAAAAGTGTAACTTGGGGAGTTTTTTAGAATGAAATTCCACATATGTCAAAATCTGCTGTTTTATACCTTGCTGAGACATAGGTAACCAGTTATAGCTGCCTCTTGCCCATGTCCCAGTTCTTCATAAACTTCCATTTCATGGTGAAGAGGCATAAAAATACTCCTTTTGCAAGTGTCAGTATTTTGATGTTACTTTTGACTAATTTGAATGAAATAATACATTATTTGGAGATTGTGAAGATGCATTATCAGAATGTTGAAGACACACTCTATCTTTTCATGGTTCTCAGCAACATTTCATTATAAAAGACACCAGTGAAATGTGCTTATTAAAATGATCCACCATGACTTGGAGCTATAGGAGCATTAGTTAACTTTTATTGCTGAGTTATATTATTCTTAGTCATGGATTTATATCCTTACTTAGTGATAATTATGACTAATGAAGTAAATCTGTGATAGCTCTTCAATAACACAGATAACCCTTCTTTGCCAGTTTTTATACATCATAGCTGCTTACTGTGCAATTGTAATTAACACTTTATGTGTTCTTGCTATTTTCTGGATGTTTGTTAATTTTTCTCATTTTATCCTAGATATCCTCAGGTGAATACATTCAAATGTCAGGTCGCGCAGGACGCCGAGGTATGGATGACAGAGGAATAGTAATTCTTATGGTGGATGAAAAAATGAGTCCAACGATTGGCAAGCAGCTTTTGAAGGTAGGAGAGATGTTATTTTGTTTTTATTCTCCCAATAAGCTTATGCTCATTTGAGTAATGTTATTGGCAAAATTATTCACCTTAAACAAGAAGATCATGCAGGTAGAAGACAACGACTCCTAAAAGTAGCTTTCACTGAATTCTCATGGGAGTTTCTGTTATGAAACAAAATTAGAAGACTAATATTGTCCTTATTTGTACATAAGTAGTATCATCTGTCTTTGTATAAAAGGGCTATCAGGCAGGGCAAGTAGAACTATATCTTGTTTTCTAGTGGTAGCACTACTACTGTAGTATTCTGTTTATTTCATGCTGATTGCAGTTGATTTAAGAGTTTTGCTGAATTAGGAAAATGTTTCACAATTACTAAATTCTTGGTTCTGTGATGGAATAAAACTCTGATAATGGACTGTCAGTGTGATAGACAAAATGGATAAAGTCATGCAAAAATGAGGTACATACAACAAATAGGAAGAGTGAAGTGGCTGTCAATGTGCTAAAATTGGTTATGGAGAAATTGACACTTCTTGCAGAAGATGTTGAGGTTTGGAAGTCAACAGCTGACAAAAATCACTTGTGATTGAGATGGGCATTAAATTACAGGACATCCCTAAACTGTAATGGGAGTTCTTACAGAATATTACACTAATACCCTCTTGCTTTATAATTTGAATATGAAATACTGCACTCATTACACTTCTATTTAAATTCCATGGCAAAAATAACCACAAAGAAATATAATAATCTATTGTGTGAGTTGCCTCTCTTAGGCTGCTTACACTGATTGTGCAGACATGTGAAAATTGAAAACTTGGGGAGTTACAGTGCACTCTATTCATGAGCCTGTAGCCTGAATATGGCAGACCATTTGTGTTAAAACAGCACTTACAGTATTACTAGGCTTAGTATAAATTGTTGGAATCATTGTAAGTTGGCATCAAGTTACGTTAACAAAAGGCATGTAGTTGTTGCCTAAAAGAAATGAGATGGCAGTGGTTTTTTTATTCAGGCAAATTAAGAACATGGGAGAAAATACTTACACGTCTGCTGCTAATTATGCAGATGTAGATTCTTTGTGGTGTATCTGTCAGTGCTACCTGTTAATCCATAATATAGTAGATCTGTAAATATGTACATTACTTGTAGCTTCTATATACAGCTTCTATATACAGGTTTACCATCTTACAGTCAGAATTTTTGTGAATGCTGCATTATGGCTAACTTACAAGAAATCAGTAAAATAAGAAATTTCAGAAATATTCATACATGGTAGCATTAGGTTTTGAATTCATCTCTTAGCCTTGATTCGATTAGTGTTTTCTCAGTGCAGTGTACTTGTTTATTTCTTTACATACGCTCTTAATGCACATGTACTTCTCTGAGATGTATGAAGACCAAGTTTTTTAACTGGATTTTTATGAGCTTTTAAGATCGTTTAGGAAAATAGGTGCGAATTTTTGTCATACATATTTTTTAAAAGGTTTTATGTATATACTTCCACAGCTGAAAAATAAAGAGTAGAAGATACAAAGAGAAGCAAAAGAGAGTCCTTATAAATAGTATTTATTTTGTGTATTTGTAATCTGTATTTATTAAAAGGTCCCCAAAAAGTTAATTTATATGAAATAATTGTTAATAGCTTAAGAAGAAATAGTATTTCAAATATTTATCTTCATATTTTAAGAGATTATAATCTTACCCATTCAGAAGGTGGGGTTTTTTTAAAGTTTGAAAACTCAGTAGTTTGAGAACAATTGAACTCGATCTGAGTGAATTAAGGCAGAAAAGGATGTAGTTGGTTGCTTACTTTCTTTTTGATACTACCTTTCAGGGATTTTGTCTCGATTTTAAGGAAATAATAAAGAATATTTCCTTCCTAGGAAGTATAAGGCCTTTGATTTTTACCCCTTTTGAATTATAAGGAAACAATTTAGAAAAATAATGGAAACTTTTTTCTTTCTATGTTATATCTTGCTCTTCTCCACTGATCTAAATAAATTCACATACTTCATTAATTTTTCACACTACTTCACTTGTAGTGAAGACTGAATTGTAGAGTTTTCTGAAGATCAGAAGTGGCTAAAATGAATGTCTTCATGTTTCTGTAGCTTTGGTAACTAGTCAGCCAGTTGCTGTAAACGCAGTAAAAATAATCTTTTATGAAATGTGCAGTACAGCACAAAAAAACCTCTCTTTTTTTCCATCTTAAATACATAGCATCTAGAGGAAATTTCATGTCAAACAGGCCAAAGAAATCTATACAGACTAACATTTCTACTGTATTTACAATTCATAGTCATCATTAAGTATGTCTCAGTTACGTGTTACTTACTGGCGGTATTTGTCTTTAGTAAGATTACGGTCATGTCTAGCTGTAGTAGTTTGCTTTCAAGATCAGCTAAAGATTTATAGGAAAAACTCCAGAAGAAATAAATTAGCCCTATTGAGAATGATAGAACATTTACACGGAATGTTTTTGTCATAGCTCTTCAACCCTAATGTGTGTCTGATCTCAACCATTTCCTGAACACTAGAGCAAAACATCTAGGAATCCTGTTGTCAGCTGCTGCCTGCCGCCCTCAGTGAAGTGAGAGCTTTGAGCGTATTGGTACCAGCAGCATTGCTGCAGCTGTGCTGCTTGGCTATGGCTCTGCTCATTGCGACATTGTGTACAGTACTCCAGACTTACATTCAGCATTCCATTCTTAGATGTAGTTCTTAGAAGGGACACTTGTAAATATTTCTTAAACTCGGTAATGTACTTTTGTCTTCTGCTGTGTGACTAGGTTTTTTTGTTTATCCTTAGCATTTATTTGACCACTGAATATTTAGTGAAGTGGTGACTTGCGTAAATCTGTAAACCCTAAATGCATACAATAGTACTGGGGCAGCTTTCTGAAGATGGTGAATTCTAATTTTATGTTTGCATAATATTAAGAAGTATTTGATTGGAATTTTTTTTGTTTCCTTACTTAAAATCTTTAGCTACATTGTATTAATTTAGGTAAGAGTATAGAGTTTGATGCTAGAGGACCTTTGAAACCAGTAGCAGCTCCTCTCCTGCTGGAACTTGGCTGTCTTACAAGGATGTATTCCTACAGAGAGACTGAGTTACTCAACAGTGGTGATTTGTTATGTCTCTAAAAGACAAAAATCTTAAGCTAATTATGTTACTGGAATGGATGATTGTACTCTGAAAGAGAATGTGCTACATAAGTAAGTTTTTGAACTTTAGATTTGAGCAAATTTATCTACTGTGCTTCGCATCTACTTATTCCATCACAGCAGAAGATAGATGGACTGAAAAATTCAAAGAAGATATAAGATTGTAGAATAATCAAGGTTGGAAGAGACCTTTAAGACCATCAAGTCCAACTGTCAACCCAGCATTAACCAGTGCAAGCCCTAAACCGCTAAACCGTATTACCCAGTGCCAGATTCACCTCTTAAACACCTCCAGTGATGGTGACTTCACCACCTCTCTGGGCAACTTGTTCCAGTGCCTGACCACCCTAACAGTGAAAAAGCTTTTTTTAATATCTAATTTGAATATCCGTTCTCTCAGTTTAAGGCCATTTTCTTGGGTCCTCTCACTGTAGGCACCGTAGAGGAGACTGGAGTCCTGTTTACTAACAACATCTTTTCAGGCAGCTTAAGAGGGCATTGCGGATCCCCCTGTGACACCTCTTCTCCAGGAAAAAAAAAACGCAGCTCCCTCAAGTGCTCCTCATAAAACACAATCTCTAGATGCTTCATAAGCCTTGTTGCCCTTCTCTGGGTATGCTCCAACACTTCAGTCATTTTGAAGTGAGGGGCTCAGAACGGAACACAAGACTTGAGGTGTGGCCTCACTAATGCCAATCCCTTCCCTAATCCTGCTGATACAGGATCCCTGAACTTGATACATTCTTCTAGCTAGGTGAAAAATACATTGATATGCTTTCTTGTCATTTGCATATGCATCATAAAGTGCCCTGATGCCAAGCTGTAGGAGATACTCCACTAGCTACATCTGGATCCTTGGCAGGGCCTCCATTTTGTAGAGCTAGTGGTACTGTGCTTATTTGGCCTGTGTGCTATTAGAAATCTGGCTGGTCTCTTTGCATTTTATTTTTACTCCTAACTTGTTTTATTATACCAGGCAAATGAGCAGGACAGCAGTTCAGACAGTTCAATAGTTTTCTCTGCAAACATCAGCTTAACATGCCATTTTAATTACACTATTATATTTTGGTTTGATTCAGAACTTACTGCTGGGGGTAAAAAAAAAAAAGCCTCGGGAGTTGAGAAACTTACCAAATCCTGCTTTGGGAGAGAAATACTTCAGCTGGAGGTTGGCACTAATACTTGTTGGAAAAGACAATGCAAAATCTAAAGTAATTGATTGTCACTACTGGTTTGATGGTAGTGAAATGTTCTTGTAAAGTTGTGACATAGGTGAAAATCACAATGAAACAAGTATTTTGGATACTTTATAAAAAGTATTTAGATAAAAATAATTTTAGCGTGAAATACTTGGTTTTCCTGTAAACTGCCAAACTTTCTTGTCCTTATGAAGCATGCACTACAGGAATTTTCCAGGCTTTGATTCAGGAAGGTACATAACTTTTAGCCTTAATTTAAAATCAACAAGATTTTAAGCCAAGTCAGCAAGATTTTAGGATGAAATCACAGATATAAGGGAAATGGCTATTCAAACACCTTTGTGAACAGGATAGCAGTTTTGTATATAATTATGCAAGCCAGCAGATAGAAGAGAACAGCAAATAGCTGTTCTTGCTGATGTTTGCAACCAAAATGTAGGAAAATGGAGTGCATCAAATGGTGTGTAAAATGGTTTGTCATTCTTGAACTTCACCTCAGGATTTTCAAGAGCCTGTAGGACTAAGCTAACTGGTATTATTTATTAATTGTGGTTGCAGTTTGTTAATACCACAAAATACTTCCAAGTTTTATTAGTTCAGTCTGTGGAAAGCAGTTTTCCTCCAGATTTTTGGGAAATTTACTTTGGTAAACTCATCACTACAAATGTGAATGTATTTTGGCAGTCTAAGCTAGATTTTTTTTTATTTGCCGTCTTATTCTTGAAACAAAAAGGCTAAGTTCGAGATGAACAGATGACAAAGGTACTTTTTAAAAGTTATTTTTATATTAATATTATATAGAAGTGATATTTTTTGCTAGGGAACACTTTTCCTTTAAGTTAAAACATACTGCATATTTGCTGAAAGGGTGAGGTGTCATAAAATAAATACATAACTGTCCTGATACCTATAGCGGCAAATCTGTTGAGGATCTCAGCTAGCTTTTTCTTGAAGATAGAGATACCATTTACTTTTTCCAAAAACGAGGAGAAGACCAGAACTTGGAGTTACCAGCCTGAAGTAAAACTAATTATGTCTACAATGGTAGGACCTACTGTATTAGAGAGGGTAAATTACTGAAAATTTCTGTCATTTGGAACTAACTGCAGGAGGTAGTATTTGCAAGCAAGAGGAACAGAGTTATATTGTTTTCCTTCTAAGTCTCTTTTTACAACTGGAGCATTTGTTGAACCCAAGCCTGAGGTATTTTTACCAGCAAAGCCTGCTGAAGCAGTGTTTTGCTACCCACAGTGGCTTTTGTGTGTGTTGGTGAAACTGGTTTTGGGGAAGAGCAGTGAGCCAGGTTGGTAATAAATTAGTGCTTAAAATAGCTGCTTACCGTTGTCTGTTAAAAATAACCTCACAGAAGAGTTTTTTGATTTTGCAGTTGTGCTAATGTAGCTCAGGGTAATCCTGCTATCAGCGTAACTATACAGGGTTTTTTATATTTCTGACAGAGCACTGAATGTTCATGTGGTTACTCTCTTACTGATATATGGAAAAAAGTATATTGTCATTTCACGAGATTTGTTTCTGTGTCTTAGAGTGTATCAAGCAGTCACTTGCAATTTTATTTAATAAGGGTTTTAACAGAAATTCATAATGGTTGGTACAGAAGTGTACTTATTTTCCCCTTACAACGAAAAAAGTGAAAGATTTTTACATTATTATCAGAATGTTCTGTTCTTTGCTCTTTTTGTAAAGTGTTTTGTTATTTCCATTATGGATACTCACTGATTCAGTTAATTTCTGGAAACACTGATAAGTAAATGAAACTGTTACTGGACTTAAATGGTGTAAATTATGTTCTGTGTTGTATCTGATTTCATCATTATGAAAGCTACTTTATTGTGGCTTTGCAATATGGCTCTTTCATCTTTGTTACCTCATAATGTCCCTATGAATTAATTAGTTTCAGACAATATTTGCCATATGATATTCCCATGACAGGCTGGGGAGCAAGAAAGTTCTGTGCAGAATTTGTTCCTCTCTCTCTCCATGGAAAGAGATTTAAAAATGTAAATATTTTTTTCCCACTGTATAACCCTTAACAAATGTATGTCTGGCTCAACACTACATGCCATTATGCAGCAATGACAGCTCTCACATGTCTGGTTAGACAAGGCTTCCGAGTCTTAGCAGTAATTTAAAAAAAAATAAATACTGTGTGTATCAATTCCATGCACTACTCTTCCTCATCCCAATCTTTATATCTTTCTAGTTTATGTGGGCAGGAAATGGTAGTACCAGTAAATACTGAATCCCCTGTTGGGTTGTTTGGTTGTGTTACGAAGAGTGTCCGCTCTGAAATTGTTGTCAGTTAAACAGGGAGCACTGTATAGCAGCTATAATTTTCAGATTTTCATACTTTTTTTTTAGTTTTTGACTTAATTATTTCTGTAGTGAATTGTTTATGGCCACATTCCTGATTTTTAACATTATCAGCTTAATTCCGTCATTCTTTTGCCACCCAAATACTGGAAAACTTGAAAATTTTCTGTTAAGTTGTTCCTAAAATTTCTCAGGAAGTGGTTGCAAGCACACAAAGTAGACAATTGATTTTTGAGAACTTCAATTGATATCTGCAGGCTGTTCTCCTGTATCCAGGCAGTTGTCATCTAGAAGGATAGAAAAGCTCGCAAAGTCATTTTGCTTTCTAAAAACTATTCAGAAAAAAAAATCTGTTGCTGCTGTCTTATTGAATAATTTGGGTGAGGGTGACAGCCCTCTCTGAAGGAATGAGGAGGAAGATTACTTGTAGAAAGAAGGCTGGAGAACCGGGATGGTAGTTCTCCAAGAGCCATAAGTCAGGCATGCAGTGCATGTTTGAAAGTGACTTCTTGATGCCTTGTTCGAGGCATCGATGTCTTCCTCATCAGCTAGTTTTGCAGCTCTGATCAGTTAGGCTTTTGCCTGATCTTCTGCATTGAGTAGGTTGGTGGTTCTTTTTTTCTCTAATATGGAGCTTTTTCTGTGGAGACAAGGGCGAGGCTTTGTCAGAGACTGAAAGATATTGAGGCAAATGATGGTGTAGCCTAGCTTGTTGAAGAGAAGGTTGATGTATTTGGACAGGAGGGTCTGTGGTAGAGGGGATACTAAGTGCTTCACAGGATTTTTAAGAAAGTAAAGTAATTGATCTGGGAGTTGGTGGCAGAGGGTTTGAGCAAACAAAGGGGTTTCAAGAGGAGCAAACAATCATGGAGAAAATGTAAGTTAAAACTCATTTGCATCTTATTTTATCTTGGCAACAAGCCAAATCCAGGATGGTTGAGCACTTTATACTGTGAAGGCTCTTTAAAAGCAAGTTAGGAAGGAAAAGCCCACCTTTTCCATTTTCCTGTCATTAATATATCTCATCTTTGCTTCCCTCCACCATATGTATCTGATAGGTGTCTTTAGGTAACCACTAATTCTCTCTTCAGTAATTGTGGCCATTTTTAGTATTTGCAATAAAAGGCTGATTGTCTGCTTGTGCCTTGGGCCCTCTTATACCAAAATACAGTTGTTCTTTTATACTAAGATTTTCTAATGCAGCTGCAAAATCTGGATGTTGCTGCTAAGTAAAAGAACCAAGGGCACGTAGGTGATTGCTCCCTGTTAAGTGAGAGTCTGTTGATAGCCTAGGGTTGGAGGTAAAGACTAATGGCTAATGCACACTGCAGAACTCACTGGCTGTGCTGAAGGTGTAGTACAGTAAAGCTACTAGAGTTATATTTCATTTGAAGCAGTAGCAGTTTCAGTTTTCAGACAAAATAAGCTTCTCAGAACTTTTGATTTCAAATGTGTTGCTTAGAGAACACTGAGAAGACAGGAGTTTCTGAAACATGGAGAAAGATGTGTTTAGGAGATGATGGAACAGGAAAAATTCACAATTTTTGGCAATATAGGATTTGTATTTAAACTGCTTTGTCTTAATAAAATGATCATATTTTCAAATTGTAAAATGCTGATCTTGTGTTTAAAATAAAAATTGCCACATCAGCAACTGGCTCAAACATCACCTTTCAAAGTAAGTCTGTTTTATATAATCTTTGAAATAACTGGGGTTTTTGGTTTGTTTTTAAATCACTCCTTCATAGTTGAACTCTACTGATTTTTAAGAAGTCTTTAAAGTGAATCTACAGGAATGGTTTAATCTTTCTCGGCATGTTCTGTAGCTTTATTGTAGTTGTATGAAGTTGTTTTCTAACTTTATGATCACGTTTAAGTGTGGGTATGACACTTAGGGTCCTGTTCTTTCAAATACTTTATCATCTTGCAAGCACGCGGTGAAGGTTTTGCATCCAAGATGTGTAACATTGTCAGGAATGGAAAAAGGAATTGTTTCATAGGATGATCAGAGTGGTCACACAGCAGCTTTTTGCCAGATCTCTAGTGCCTATAGCCAGCTGGTGAGTGTATTCTAGCTCCTTTTGTTGATACCTGACTATGCAGTGGACATTGCAGTAGGAAAGAATCTGACCCCTGTTAGTTGACACTGGCATAATTACTGTGCTATTCTTTAGTAAATGCCATTCTTTAAATGGCATATTTTGTTACAGAGAGGCGAGCTTTTTAGGGTGTGATAATTTCTCTTTCCTAGAATAAATTATATATTTAGAAAAAGGGACAGGAGCGTGAGTACATACATAATCCTTTTATCAGGTCTAAAGAAAAAGCTGTCTTATATATTGGTTAGCATCAGCGACAGGAGTTTGTCATCTTTATTTGAAGTATCAGATCAGAGGCATCTGTAGAAACTTGAGCACCATAGCTCGACTGTTGGTGTTGTATTTAGTGACACGTTTATTTTAGCAGAAACCCATCTGTGGTGATTTCAGAAATGACAGTATTATTTTAAATACACATGATCTAATTTAAGAGGTTCTTCTGCTCTGAGATGCATCACTTGAGGTGAAAACCTAGGTATGTATTTATGATCCACTCACATATGTAATCTAGAATGACTAGTGGCCATGGGAAACAAAACATCAGGCTGCATGATTTATCTTAAACTTCTTTTACATGTGTTTGTGCTGGTACTTCCATAATATAAACATATGCTGAAGACTTTTCTGTAACAGCTGTGTTCTTTTCTGAGACAAAATAATCATGCAGTGAGTAGGATTCTAGCATTTGTTAAGTAATCTAACAAAGCTCTTTCTCACTTAAAGCAACTGGGATTACAATATTCTAAAATCATGTACTTGTGAAGGAGTGCTGCATTCAAACTGTCACTTACTAAATCTGATACCAGTGCATCAATGGATGTAGGATCTGAATTCCTGACAGTACTTTTTGAAATAAAATTCAAAGAAGAATGTGTATATTGTAGTATTATCATTTAAAATCTAGTACACTTAGCTTGATCTAGAAAAGTACTGGATCTGAATTTCAGCGTTGGCATATATAAACAAATCACTGGTTAATTTTTAAATAGCCAGTGATTTTTAAAATTAGGTATGGCAAGGGACTATCTCTGCTAGATACCTTACTGTATAGAAAAAAGCAAATAAACTAGTTGGAAGAAGATATAATTGGTTTTGAGTAAAGCAAATTTTGAGCTTAAAAAAAGATTCAGAATTGCATGTTTCCTAGTGTCAGCCTTTCTGAGCTTCTAACATGTCTGATAGAATATGTGGAACTTCAAGCAGTCATATAGTTGTGTGAAAAATGTCTTGAAACATCCTTATTTTCTTGTTACTTTATAGTTGTTATTTAAAATATTTAATCATAACTGAATTTATTCATAGGTCTTGTTGAAATGACTATGCTTGTTTAGCAAATCTCTTCTATTTCATATATACACTATTTTAAAAAAATGATAGGTACAAAACCATTGCAAACTGTTGCCTATTTTCTTTTATTATAGTTTCAGATTAAATTTCACTTGCCATTTTTTTCCTTGCCATGCATTATTAGTGGATTGGGTGTGTCTTCAGAGATCTAGAGAGATCTAGAGACATCTTCAGAGATTTTTAGCAGATCCTGCTATTTTCTATCTATGCCTTTTTTAGATTTCTTATAAGTCTAACCCTTTTTGAGTCTCTAGGAAGTTTTGCTTTGGAAAACACCAAAATTGCACCAGTTTTCTGTTTAGTAATTCCCAAGAGTTTGGATTTTAAAAAATCCCTTGAACACTTAATTATGTTACGTTGGTGGTGGTGAGTGTGTTGACATCAGCATTTCAGGAATCAAGAGATATGATAGTCCATGTACTTGTTAGCACCTTCAAAGAGCTCTGAAATATTTGTGAGATCTAACTTGGTTTTATGAAAAGCCTATTTATGTTGCTGTCCAGCTGTTTGTTGCTTGTTTCCCACTCCTTTAGTTGCACAGAAGTTGTAATTTTCTCCTTCGTAACTCCTGAATTTCCCTTTTACCCTTTCTGAAGGATTATCAGGCACCTGTTTCTTTGATACAGGTGCTACTTGGATGAAAGGTTAGGCAGCACAGTTGGGCAGTTTTGTGCTTAGAAGGGTTTGGTCTCTCTCATTTGATTTCAGCAACTTGCTGTATCAGGATGGCCTTGTGTGCTGACATTTAAGTGAGAGATGGTTTCTCAGGCTTGCCCTTGCTTGAAGAGGCTTTGTGCTGAGCTCTTCTAGATCTTCCTTGGACACTGTTGAACTGTTTTGTTTGTTCTTTGACTAACTGGTTGTTTTAACCCATATCAACTAAGTGTTTGCTGTTTTATGGTAACATTATTGTCCTCTTGGGTATAATATAGTAACAGCCATGGTGAATCTGCCCAAAGATGCATTTACTTAGTCCAGGACCCCTTTTTGACAGAGGACTGTAGTAGATAATCTTAAAAAATAAAAATGGATAAAGAAGGTAATGATGTGATATTTTCTCATGATGCTTTCTCAGCATCCTGTCGTCTTAGGTTAATCAAAGTAACCTGTACATACTACCTTGTAAAAAAAAAAAATTAACTTCCCAGAATCCCAGAATATTGGAGGTTGTAAGGAACCTGTGGAGGTCGTCTTGTCCAAGACTCCAGCTCAAGCAGGGTCATCTAGAGTAGGGTGCCCAGGATCACATCCAGAGGGATTTTGTGTATATCTGCAAGAGGAGAGTTCAACAGTCTCTCTCAAATGACCTGCAAATTACATTAATTTTATAATGAATCATAATTTAAGTTAAAGAATTTGCAGACTACCTATTTTATACCTAACAGTATAGGTATATACATACCTATTCTGTTACCTATTGGGAACAGAATTCCCAAGACACCAATGTAATCAGTAAGTCTTAAGACTTGCACAGAAGTTTTTTTTCAGAGTTAAGATACTGGATTTCTTTAAATAGTTAAGTAACTGTTACTTTAAAGTTAAGATCATGAAATACAAGTTGTAAACTACAGGGAACATCTAAATTTTTCACGTGGACTCTTCATATCATTCAAATATAATTTATAGTATCATAGCTATGATGAGTATCTATACAGTAAAATACTTTTACATGTTCAGCATAATAAAATTGCTTAGGATTTTATGAAACGTGTAATCTAAATTCAAGAAAAGTTGTACTGTTCATCAAAGCAGCTCCTCATACAAAATACTGCATCATGATTTATTCAATGTATTCTTATTTACTGCAATTAATATTTTTTTCAAATGGACAATGGTTTTGGATCTTTTTCAGGGTTCAGCTGATCCCTTAAACAGTGCATTCCATCTGACATACAACATGGTGTTGAACTTGCTGCGAGTAGAGGAAATTAACCCTGAATACATGCTAGAAAAATCATTTTATCAGTTCCAACATTACAGAACTATTCCAGAAATAGTGGAAAGTAAGTATTGCTGCATGTTCTCATGTGAGTAGGAATAAAATATGGTGAGGTTGGGTAGTTAGACTTTATTATGCACATAGGAGTTTATACCTGTGTAGTTTTTGTCCTCCCTGCAAACAGTTGCCAGTGCGCCCTTTGTTGCCGTGTTAGAGTTGCAGTAAGAGTAATTTTCTCTTGTTTTTAGGACCTATATTGATATGTGCTATCAGTTTATGAAAAGATGTTTCCTTTGTGAGTCAGACAAGAATGGTTGTCACATCGCTAAACTATATGGCAGGAAGAAGGAAAAACAATTTAAAATTTCTCTTATTTGAGATGCAAGGAAGAAAAAGCTTAGGGAAGAGAAGTTTCCCACTTTTTAATAGCTCTGTACAATCTGTAAAAAGAACTTAAACACACTGCATTCGGAGTAGTGTAGGTAAGAAATATTTAATTATAGTTCAAATTAAAATTTGGAGAGGATTTGAGACATTATTTGCACTCCATTGAGTAACTGCATTTTGAGCCAAGAGCCTTAACTAGTGAGTTTTCATTAGCCAGTCAGTTTCTGGAGATCTCAGCTAGTGTTTGCGAGTTAGGTCTCTTTCAAAACTTAATCCAGGAGACTCTTAAGATCATGAGAGGTAATTATGATTAATGAACAGTTCATCTGTTCATTTGTTAATTGAATATTAAGAGAGAAAACGGTTATGTGCATGTAGCTTTGACAGACATGCAGAGGGAGGGTTTCAATTACCTTTCTGTTAGTTTGTACATGCAATAATAGTTAAATATAGTATTTATGTCCTGAGACCTTCTCTGTTTCAGTTAGCATGCCTAGATCTTTATTCTATCATCGCAGCATTGCTGTTTAAATAGAAAAATGGACCTGAAGAACATTTTTCATCATTTTTGTACAGTTTCAGTTTAGGCACCATACTGGGCATTAGGATTTTGTAATCACTTTAGCTGCAATTAAAAATACAAAGGAGAAAATTGGCTACTTAGACTAAGGAAGAAAATATGCCATGAGTACGAATGGATGGCTTATTTCTTTAAAAAGGTGGCAGGTAAAAATAAAGAGCTCTTCTGAGTTGTCTCTCAAGTCCCAGTGAAGTGGGATTTCTCAGCCACATATGAGCATTCAAAAATAGCATGCAAGAGGGTGAGTTGGTAGAGAGGAAAAAGATTTTTATAATCTGTCCATGTTTATGTTTGCTGCTGATATTACCAGAATGAAAGAATGAATTATACTGCTTAGAATAAAAACTGATTTGCCTAAATAAGTTGTAAAAATATTGGAAGAATAAAATACTGATTTTCAACTGATAAATTGGAGCCTCAGACAACTCAGGAAGAACATTTTCTAACAACTGCCCTCTTTTTAGAACACATCTTTTTAGAAGATCTCGTTATGCAATCTTATATTTGTGGGAGGAGATAGAAAGCACTGGTAGGCACTGCATACCTTCCTACAAAGTCACTGCGAATTTTAAGGCGACTTCTGTGCAAACCTAAATCAGTTATTCCTGGATAATTGGATGTCTAGCCTTTTCCAATTTCTCAAGATTGTTGTTTTTAAAAAAATAATATTGGTATTTGTATCTCTATAAATAAAATTCAGTGGACAAATCTACAGATTTCTAACTTTCCAGAGAATGGATTGTTGTAAGTAGAAAATAAATACTAAAAGTGGTCACAAAATACTGATCATGTAGATCTGCAAATGAAATACTGATTTCCCAATCTGTGTGAACCTATTAATTTCCATGAGATTTTACTTTTCATTATAGGAGTCAACAATTTGGAAGCACAGTACAACAAAATTGTAATTCCCAATGAAGAAAATGTAGTGATATACTACAGAATCCGCCAGCAACTTGCAAGACTGGGTAAAGACATTGAAGAGTATATTCACAAACCAAAGTACTGCTTGCCCTTTCTACAGCCAGGAAGACTGGTAAAGGTAGTTTGATTTTTCTTTTGTTTTGTTTTTCATTTCTACCTGTTTGGGAAATTTGCAAGGTTTATTTGTGTCTGCCAGTTTACCATCTTGAAAAAGTACATGCATCACACTAAGCACCAATTTTGACTTGTTTCTTTGTTCAGCATTCAATAATGCATTAAAATAAATATTATTTTCATGATGAATAATAGTCCATGACTGCTGTTGTAAATATCGAAAATATAAAAAGTTTTGTTTGCTAGGATGTGATTACGTGAGTATGTGATTGTTATAATATCTTGTAATATTTCCAGGTGAAGAATGAAGGTGATGACTACGGATGGGGAGTGGTTGTTAATTTCTCTAAGAAATCAAATGTTAAGGTAAAATACACATTCTCTCCATTAGCAAAATACATACCTTACTGTTTTTTCTGAAAAAAAAAGATAAAATTCCTATTTCTTTTTAGTTTTCAAAGGCAAAAAAAAAATTCCTTTCACCCCAGCTCTGAACTTCCTGAAGTGAAAATGTAAGGGAAAAAAGCTGTAGAAGATGGAGAAAACTCCAAGTCTTACGTTCATTTTTTAACTTCTAACATAATTGTAGAGGAAATGCTTGCTTTTACACAGCACTGAAAATGTTTCAAACTAAGTTATTTCTGAGACATGACCAATGCTACTCTGAGCTGTTCATGGGATATATATTGTGTTTTTTCCTGTGAGAAAATCTATAGATGCTCTAAGTGAGAGTTGAGAACAGAGGGAGATTGACATTTAGCTCTATGAAGGTGGTTATCTTAAATGGGCAAATTGTGCCTTAAGTTCTAAGTTAGTGCATGAGACATGGGAATTGCTTGTCCTCTGGGACGTTTCCATAGAGTTGGGAAATTAAAATACAAATCGAGCAAATGAATAGAAATGAATCTGAGGCCATTTGGAATAAAGGACAGAGGGCAGTGATGCAATAGAAGCCAGACTTCGTTTTACTTCCAAAACCGCATTTTCATAGTTGGTCTCCACATAACCCCTAGATGATGTGTTGGTCTCCTTTTCAGAAATGTTTTGACCAGCTACTCTGCTCTCTAAGTTAAAACCTAAGTTTAAAGCATATTTTGGTAGCATTTTTGCTATAATTTTAGCAGGACAGTATTAGCAATAATTACTAGGTCTAAATGTAAAGTTGTCTTTGTTAAGTTCTGGTGGTGCCTGTTCATTGTGGCACCTTTTAGTGCTTCTGTAATATATATTCATTAAAGAGGAAATGAGAAAAATGTGTGCATACAGAACTGCTTAAAAGAGCTTTTGTTTTGGTTTGCTATCTTCCTTTTGAAAGTCATATTTCTTTCTTTTTTCAAGTTAAAAAACTGGACTGTTACTGCTGTTGCTTAAACTTTTGCTTGTAGATTGCTTTTCTCACAGAGACACACAAGTAGTAAACCAAATTTTCCTCTAGTCCCAGCTTTCTAAGTAAAATTGCCAACTTCTGTGTCATTTGGAGGCATTTCTTCTATCTGTGTTGTATTTTATTCACATATATATTTGCCTTCCCTATCTGGCCTGTCTCACTGTTGTGTAAACCTTTGGGTTTGAATATTAGCTTTGAAATTATGGTCTGTTCTGCAAGAGATGGATCTGGCTTCAGCAGCACTTCTTTCATTAAGTCATTCCATCAGCTGGGTTGAATTTTTCCTTCTGAGTGTGTGGAAAGAATGACAATAGGTGCTTAAAATTAAGGAACAGACTTAAAGCTATGTAACTTTTAAAGTCGGTATGAAAAGACGAGTTTCTATGAGCAGAAGCAAAACAAATTACTGGAAGAAGCTGTTTACCCATTTTTGTGTTTATCCAATGCATTTTTGCCCTGAGACACAGATGCCATTCCCCATTACTATTAAACATATACTAGTATACTTACTTAGTACTGGAAAGATATTACTTATGCTATGTCTTTAAATCTTCCTCCACTTCTAAGCTAAACAATTCCTTGGATTTGCTTTAGGAATTTCATTGAATTCAGTCTATATTGCTAGTTTAGTAGCAAATTTTTCTTAACTATATCATGGTTTCTAATTGAGCCCTTTCTCTAAGGAGAAGTGTATGTAATTAATAATGACATTTAGGGTTATAGTATGTGTGTATTTCCATAATACTCATTTGTTGCACTGTGAAAGCAAATGCATGAGTCATGTCAGTTATGTTTATTAATAAATTATGTGTACATGCTTTTCCATCATAATTTCACAATTCAGTGTTCTACAAAATTGTCAGTCACATAGCATTCTCCTGTCTACTGCTATTCAGAATAGAATTTATTTCAAGCAGGGATGCTTGCTGTATAGTCAACATTATAGTAGGCAGCAGAGTAACTATGTCCTTTGGAATTCATAAAGAAACCAGATTTTTAAGCAAGAAATTTTATTTCCACTGGATTGTGCCAGCAGTAAGGTAGTAATACTGTTGAGCTGTTGGCAGTCCATAATATCTGATCCCTTATTCTAAACATTAAATTTTGGTCTCTTAACAATTATTGATACTGAAATTTGAGATGCTGCAATTCTGTCTTCCCTGTTTAGATTATTGTAATCCTTGTATATTTATATTGTTTACTATATAAACATCTCTTTTAATGCTGCACCATGGTCATTGAATTTTCAGTGAGTTTGATGTTACTAATCTGGGACTCTGAATTTGTTACCTGTGCTAAACTTCTTGGTTCCTGGGCATGATCATCTTTCTTATTGTGGTTTGTTTCTAGACACTTGAAGTAAGAGATGTTTCAGGGCAAATATAAAATTCTAAGAATACAGCTAGTCACGCAGTACTCTGCCAGAAAGGGCCTAATTTTGTCCTTGAAACATGTGAATTCATGCACCGTGAATTAAAGACTCATTTAAGCTTGATATGACAGAGAAGTCTGTGGTTAATAATTTTTTTCAAGGTTCTAGTCTCCTTTTATTCTTGCATATAGAAATGTCTGTTGCTGTTCAAGGATTTAGTACCTATACTGTTGTAGGAAACCCATGAAAAGAAACAGTGCTCATTCAAAAAGCAGTTGTAGATTGAGTCATGTCTAGTCAGCATTGTCTAAAAGCTATTGGTGTAAGTAAACTTAGAGAGAGTAATACCAACAAGAAGTGTTAATGATTTCTATACTCCTGCTTTATTAGTTTAAGTTTACAATACAATCGCAGATAGAAATTTTTTTTTTACTCTCATAATTTTCTGGACATCTCCAATTCCAGCATTTTGTGTAGCATACTTGTGAAGCTATGAATTTAGTCTCTACTTCTTTCAAGTCAGCATTATGCTTTCCCTGGCTTTGGCTGGATACTGATCGGGTACATGTGGGTATTATTGTAAAATTCTAATTGAGAGAATGGCCGTGGTTCAGGTCTCCTCCATTGCTGTGACTGCTTTCTGCAAATGTAGGATATAATTCAGAGGAGCAGTTTCTTCCCCAGCAAGTAATTGCATTTCTTGAAGAAATTATTTAGCTTGTACAATACGGTGATCCTGCTTTTCTGCTTAGTTTACTTATGGCAGTTTCTCATAGCACTTCTGAGAATCTCTTAAAAATGCTAGTTGGTGTGCAGTGTAATAAAATAGTATCTTGTAGATTTGTAATGAAAAATATTGCCCCAGTAAAAATGAACTGAGTTAAGATAGGATTTTGAAAAGAATGTTTTTTCTCTTGTATTTGGAAGCAGAAAACCTGCACGTAGTATTTTAAAAGATGATCTCTGCCTTTTGTGTTAGGCCTATAACTTAGTTCTGTTCAAAGCCCTAAAAACATTTGTTTATAGTAGGAATGTATTTGAGTAACCCTAGAGCATATTGATCCAGTCAAATAACCAATGTCAGGCCTTTTTGAAGCATAAGGAAAGTTATGGCCTTGTGAACATAGTTGAATAGTCTTTAACCACCACATCTACATGTTTGTGTTCTTTAAATGAATGTCAGATGTTATGAGTGTAGTTTGGGTGTGTAAAGATGCAGCCTGCAACATGCAGCTTCCTGCTTACCGCAGACACAAGCTGTTATGCTTGAAAGATTTTTGTATGATTTTTGTTGTCCATGAAAACTTGAACCTGTAAACCTGCAAATGAAAGAGATCTCCTAAATTTTGTTTCTTTCTCTTTTTAAATGCAGAATTCAGTACTGCTAGTATGATACAAATATGCATTACAGTTTCAAAACATATTGGCTCACTTTGAAAGAGCTACATCTAGAAGAAAAGGCAGAAGCACCTAAAGCTTCAAACAGACTTCAGACTACAACTGGCAAGGGAGATTAGGGGGAGGGATAGTTTTTTCAACTGTTTTTTTCTGTGGGAGGGATCTTTCAATCAATATTGATTCACCTGAATGCACATTTTTAGAATGTGCTGCAATGCTGAGCTGATACTCTGTGAAGAGACATAGCTTGTTTCATATACCTTTAATGTTGGATTAATCATGCATTTTCCATTCAGTTTTTCTGGTATTGTAAAATAACTGTTACAAACCTGCTTGGTTTTGTACCCTCGACAGCCAAATTCCGGTGAATTGGACCCATTGTATGTAGTTGAAGTGCTCCTGCACTGCAGCAAAGATAGTCTGAAAAATTCTGCAACTGAATCTGCAAAGCCTGCCAGACCTGAAGAGAAAGGAGAGATGCAGGTTTGGTTCACATATTTATTCTTAGTAGTTCCTTATAAGCTTTTTCAAACCTTCATTTCCAAATGATTTGCAAACTATGGTAAAAGAGGGGCTGATGTATTTAAGGAAGAGAAAGAACCTGTACACCTAACTCTGCCTTCTTAATAGATTAAATTAATAAATTTTTAGCAGTGCTGTTTGACAGATGCTTTCTTTAGCAGTATCTTGTCTCTGGGAACAGAATTCCATTTTTATTTCTTAAAATCATTAAAGTTGGAAAAGACCTTCAAGGTCATTGAATCTAGCCTTTGACTGAACACCGACTTGTCACCTAAATCATAGCACAAAATTGTTGAACGCTTCCAGAGATGTTGACTCCACCACCTCTCTGGACAGCTTTGCAAAACCCTCTCATCATAAAATTAATTTGAAATTTTTTTCTGTGTAAATATTTACAGTATCTACCATTTTTTTATTTGAAACCCTATATCAAGGCAAACAGTTAAAATTTTCAGATCAGGTGCAGTTGTTTAATTTGTCTGCAGGTTTTTTCTCAGAAAGTCTATTTAAATCTTGATATACAGTATCGATTCTTTGTGCTGTCATGATGGTCTTCATACTTAGGAATATATATTTTCTGACATAATGTTCAGTGCTGTTAGCATTCTTTTGTAAGCATATGGCAATGATTTGTCTGGTTTGGATCAAAAGAGGTATTCCAGCAGGTAAGATGCAAGGTAACACAGTTGTTGTATTGTTTTCACTTGTAGTCTCTCTCCAGATGTAACTGTATTCAGAATTTTCCCATTTGGACAATTACTTGTGTTCTTTATGGATATTTTAGGTCATTAGTCACATTTTCCTAATTTCTGATACTCCTTTACCCACTGGTATGTCCTTGTGCACTCACTTTTCCTTTTCCCTTGAAAAAATTTTGCTATGGACTGGTAATAAGAGGTATGTTTTTTACTGATTTATGAGTTCCTACACTCTCTTTGATAGGTTGTTCCTGTTCTGGTGCATCTTGTCACAGCTATCAGCAGTGTCCGACTTTACATACCGAAAGACCTGAGGCCTGTTGATAACAGACAAAGTGTGTTAAAATCAGTACAGGTAAGTTCCACTAAGCTGTGTAAGCACTCTGCTCTAAGTGAGATATTCTTGAACCAAAGGCAACTTGCTCTAAAGAAATTTGTGTAAATCTTCTGTCACGTTTTCAGCCTTACTCTTTAAAGAGGTTGGAAGCCATGATGTATGTCATTTGTTTCACCTTGTCAAGATATTTTAAACTGATTTTGAAAACTGCCTCCTCTGTCTCTATAGTCATGCCAGCTTATTTGTAAAATGTAGTTTATTTTGCTGTTACTAATCTTAAAAAAAAGTCTTTTTTTCCATCCTTTTAGGAAGTACAGAAACGATTTCCTGATGGAGTGCCCTTACTAGACCCTATCGATGACATGGGCATCAAAGACCAAGGGTTGAAAAAAGTAATCCAAAAAATAGAGGCATTTGAGCACAGGATGTATTCACATCCTCTTCACAATGATCCAAACTTGGAAACCATATACAAACTTTGTGAGAAAAAAGCACAGGTACAGATTAAACCAAATGACTTTGTATTTATCAGGTTGGATTTGTACTTGCTTTTCATTTGCAAAGCCCAAATAACGCTTTTTTAAAGTCAATAAGCCCAAATGAATCATTTTAAATATAGTAAAATTATTGACTCTCACTAACAAAATGGCTGAGGTGGTGGTATGCCCTTCATTGATACAGATGCAAAGTATCTCTGAAAAGAAAACTTTTGAGAAGTTTCCAGGAATTAAAAGGTTACAAGGGTTCAAGTCTTTTTCACTGAATAGACATAGCACAATACAGTGTAGGAAACATCTTCATAGATAATTTTAATTTATAATTTTTAATATACTTTTGCAAAGCCAAGTTGAATTGATGGGGCTTACTAGCTTGAGGAGTGCACCACAGAAATCATTGTGCTGCTGCTTTCTGAGCTGACTCTCAGCCTGGTAGCAATGCACTTACATATTTTGTATAGAGTTGTACCCTCCTAGATGGAAACTGGTTTTGCATAAAACCAACTCTCATGTTTCTCTGCTGCTTGAGAAAACAGGTTCTCCAGGAGCCACTTCACAGAAGTGAGGTAGTTCTGCTATGGGCAGCACAAATTTGCATGTGGTAGGACCTGATGGACCAAGCAGCTTTCTGTTTCTGTGTGTCTGCTGTAAGTGGCTGTGATGAACTGCAAACCACTGGAGAAGCTCTAATAGCAGAAAATAATGCCTTTGGGTTACATTTCATTGCGTAGTTGGTTAGTGGACACTTAGTACAAGTCTGAAGATGAGGGCTTGTTTCTCAGCCAAAGATCACTTCTTATCTTTTTAGTGTGGGCTAGTTTGGTTTGTTTTCCACTGTGGGTAAATAGCTTAACTTCCCAAGCTTACCAGAGGTTTCAATGAGTAAAGGGAGCTGATATTTTTTATTATTGTTGTTGTTGTTGTTGCTGTTGTTATTGTCGTTTAATTTGTTTTAAACCTTCCTCTTAGAAGAGTTAGGAAAGTCAACTAGTCGAGAAGTATGTTCATATACCATTGTCCTGAGGCCTTTATGTAAATAAAACAATGTCTTTAAAACAGTTGCATCTATTAAACCAGCAAGGTGTAATTCTTCTCCTTCTGGCCACCCAGATTGCTATGGACATTAAAGTAGCAAAACGAGAATTGAAGAAAGCCAGAACTGTCCTACAAATGGATGAACTCAAATGCCGCAAGCGTGTTTTGAGAAGACTGGGGTTTGCCACATCTTCGGATGTTATTGAGATGAAAGGACGGGTTGCTTGTGAAATCAGCAGGTAACTGGCTCCTGTGCAAACTGTTCATTTTCAGATTATGTTTATATTTCACAGTGTTGAGACCGTTAGAAAAAAAGTTCTTCACAGTCTGTGTTCTGTGTAATAAAGGTAATATACTGATTCAAGCAATATAAGTAAAGGTAGCAACTTAAGGACAAAATATAGTAGATTTTACAGTTAAAATGTAGACACAAAAGTGCCAAAATAATGGCTATTTTTGTGCCTGGCTTAGGTAATAGCATGTGTTTTCATTTAATGTTGTACATTGCATGAGAGGATGGTCTTGACTTCTACGGTTGATACTGAACCAGGACTGTTGGTACAGTCACCCATAAACAAAAGCGTAACTGCTTGTCAGCAGTTACCAAGTCACCGACAGGTTTGGAATACAGCAAAGTTGCTTCCATGGGAACAAATCTGTGAAGAGGTGCATTTTACTGTGATACATTTAGCAGGTACATATATATTGAAACAGATGAAAAATCACGAATCAGACTTTAGTATTTTACAGTGTAAGTCAGATTTTGATAGACTTTTGTATTTTTAAAAGTCACTAGTTACTACTGTGCTTCTTGTCTTACAGATAAGATTGAAAGCCATTACCTATATTTGTTTGATAGGTAATTGCCCTGCAAAATTTGATAGCAAGTGGGGGAAGCTGAATCAGAATTTTATCAACTTCCTGTCTGTAACTGTTTGAGTTACACATCTCTTTTTACAAAGAATCCTACTTTGTTTTTCCCCCATCCTATCCATTTTTCTGATAAATTCTAAAAATAAAGGTTTAGTCTTACCAAAAATTTGGGGTTTTATCCAAATATGTTTGGATTTTCTATCTGCATCATGCACTTTCTTTTATAATTCATGATTAAGTCTTTATTCTTCAAGTAAATTGAAGCAAGTTTGTTTCTTTCTTCAGTACTGTGGAAATACCCTGTTGAATCTTTTCTGAGCAGCAGTACTAGTTCTAGTCCTTTTCCTAAGTTCCCTAACTCCCTGGTTCTTTTTAATCTCTTGATGCTCTCTCTGATAGAAACTAACTAAATCAACTTTTTATACTAACTCATATGATCAGTCAGGAGAGTTTTACTGTAGTCAAGTCAGTGCTTTTAATTTCTTTAAAATATTGTCTCAGTCTCTTATTAATTATCATTCCCCTTAAAAAGCTAATAAATTCGTGTGTGTGTGTGTATGTATGTATATTTGGTGTTCCCATCAGTAAAATTAAGATGCTGGTTTTTTATCCATGTCCAGTTGCTTCACAAAACAGATCAGTAGTTCTTCATTTAAAAATTACATTTCAGTAAGTATTTTCCCTAAGTTTCCTTCTCTTTATTTTAGTGCTGATGAACTACTCCTGACAGAAATGATGTTCAATGGTCTCTTCAATGACTTGTCTGCAGAACAGGCAACTGCACTACTTAGCTGTTTTGTGTTTCAAGAGAATGTGAGTTATTTCTTCAAATCAAGAATTCTAGACATTCCTGTCTTCTAACAATACTGTTTATAACTCAGTTCCAGAAATTGGTCATAACAGTATGAGCCATTGCACATTTTTTATTGCTTCCTAAAGTGTTTGACGTGAACACCCATTGAACTTAACAGAAACATTTCAGCTTCAGTGCTAAAGTGTCTTTCCTTGTGAGTGACATGCCAAAGCTTGTGTAAAATTGCAGTTTTCCTCATGCAGTGAAGCAGTATCAATAGATTCTCAGCATATGTGCTGCTGTTAAAACACATACATACCTCCATATAATTTAAAATGTAGAATGATTATCTCAAGAAAAGGCTTAGCAATAATTGCACCCTCCACTGAGGAATGAGGGTATCCAATTCTGAGCCTTGTCCAGGTTATTTTATGTGGTTGGTATCTTTGACCTATTGATCGAAATGGCATTACCACATGCCATTGATACCAAAAAGGTTGTTAAAATCAGACCGTATATTTTCAAAATCAAAACCAGGGGTGGCATTTAATACCACGTTATAGTTTTCCCACTTGCAAGCTATATACAAGGTTAGTATCATCCTCAAAAGATAGTAAAAACAAACTTCCATATGAAATATTTTTGCAAGTAGTTAGGAAGGAGTATCACTCAGGTTGATTCTAAATATGGAAAAAAACATTAGCAGCAGATGCCAATGCATTCCATTTGTTAGTAGAAGCATTGCCAAGGTAAACTATTGTTAATTAGAATATTGGGGTTCAGGGCATAAAGATGTGCCTGTATTTTGAATAGCCATATTTTCATACATTGCCACTGATGCTTAAGTTACTGAAAACATTTTCTTTTTATCTTCTTAAAGTAAAGCTTGTAACTGTCAAAGTAGTAAATGGCAGTTCATTTGTCGGTTCAAAATTATGGTACAGCTAAATAGAGGGAATTTTGGAAGTATCCAGAAAGCAGATGCTGCTTTTCATAATGTTGGTATACTGTACAGAAAGATTTAGTTTTCTGATTTAGTTTGAGGAACAAGCATTTGGGAATTCAGTAATTTTAGTGTTTGATACTAGGTTTGAGATGTTTAGGATGACAGTATCACAAACTGAACTTTTGGTATAGAGCAAATGTATGGGAGCATGTGGGATTATTTAATGTCTTCTTTTTCAGTCCAGTGAAATGCCAAAATTGACTGAGCAGTTGGCAGGACCACTTCGGCAAATGCAGGTAATTAGAAATCTGTCTGAGCTCAGGGTTAATGTTAACATGAGCAAAGCTCATGAGTAATGTATAATAAGTCCATGGTAAAGACCTAATTTTGGATCATCAGTGAATTTAGCTGGCACTGCATGTGACTTTGCAATGTGTAATAATGTGTTATATTGTTTACAAGAAATCTTCATGCTAATTTAGGACATGCCTTTAAAACTTTTATAAGCTTGCTTACTACGCTGTAGAGTGCTAGTGCAGGCAGACTTCATGTAAACAGTGGTTTACTTTCTGATTCTGAATAATTTCACACTAAAAAGGAAATCTCATCCTGTAATGCAGTACCTGATAATGTGCATGTCTTTCTATCAGTTAAATACTTCCTGTGGTTAAGTATATTTCAAATAGAAAATATTTTATTTTAAAGGAGTGTGCAAAAAGAATCGCCAAAGTGTCAGCAGAAGCAAAACTGGAAATTGATGAAGAAAATTACTTAAATTCTTTCAGACCCAACCTAATGGATGTTGTGTATACATGGGCAAATGGAGCTAGCTTTGCTCACATCTGCAAAATGACAGATGTGTTTGAAGGTAGGCTAATCTGTTGTTCGTTAGAAGGTATAAGCTGGTAATTCTACAACAGGGAATGGTAATACGGAATAAACTTATAGTAAACTCAGATGTATTCAAGCATCTGCATAGCTAAAACCAAGTGGGAAAGAAATCTTTTACTCTGTATGTTAATTTATACTTACATACTGTCGATAATTTAGAATCTAAGATTCTTTTAAAGGCATATCTGTATTCTAAAAACTTTCTATAAAACTCAGAAATTCTAATTACTACAACAAAAGGTAATGCTTACTTTTTCCAGTTAAAGGGGAAAAAAACATGTTCCAAATGCTTGTCATCAGGAAGTACAGCTCTTGCACTTGTCCTCATTATAGTAAGGTTTTTATTTATTTGGTATAATCAGTCGGTGTAACCAGTTCCTCCTGCTGATGTAATGATGACAGAAGTGAGAAGTGGTAATCAAGTCTCTCTTTTGAACAGTTTTTCACAGCAGTGCAATGGAGATATTTGTACAGTCTAGATATACTAGCAACTGCCCCTTAAGGAAGAATACTTCTAATTTTTTAGAAGTATTATGACTTACAGCCCTGATACTCTGTAAAAACAAACCATCCATCTGAAGGTCAAAACAGAATGAAAAACCAGCCTGTTGGAAGTTGTGACAGACAATAGGATGGATGTGCCAGTCTAAGTCTTCCTTTTTGAAGTTGTTACTGTCATCACTGCCTCTCTCAAATGCTGTTTTCTTGTTTGCAAAGGTTTGCAAATTGCCTGAAAACAAGGGCATTTACGCACATAATTCGTGCATGTAATCCAGTGCATAGACCCAGGAACTTTTTAAAGGAAGTTGCCTTTGAGCAACGCAGATCCTGGCAGTCTTTGGTTCTGCATGCATTCAGCAGATTCGTCCTATTGCAATGAGTATTTGAGCCTTCCATTTGTTGTAGAGGCACACTGAGTATATAGAACAGTAAAGTAGCAGTAGCTGGCCTGTGTTTTACATTGACACTTGAATGTTCAGAATACACTGGGCAGTAACATTTTCCATTTACCATATTTGTACAAAGACTGTCAGCTTTGTTCTGCTCAGTAGTGCCAGCTCCCTCAAAATTAGATCTTAGTAGCCTTTTTTGAGAAGGTCAGCTCTTGTGGCAGGGTCAGTGTATGATTCTTCCCTTAACTTTCAGTGGGCTGGTTATGTGTACCAGCATTTAAGCATTGGGGTGTTTCTAAATCCCAGAGTAGTTTGCCTTGGTTTTTCAGGTAACTATAGTGATTTCAAAGAAAATCAGAACACAAAATAAGCCCAAATGCTCCAAGAGCAAGTGTGTGTGCCCCACAGTGGAGCAGTGTTGATTTGCTAATGAAAATACCTTGTCTTTAAGCTGAAATGTGTGTGTTGGGAAGAAATAAAAACAAGAGCAGCTATTTAAAGCTGTTAGGGAAGAATGCTAAACTGAATTAAGTATCCTGTCTGTTAACTGCAGATAAACTCTTGCTTTGTGGAAGTATAAACAATAGTAATTTATTTTAAAATTGCAATTTTCTTTTTCTTGCACAAAAAACTATGTCTGCAACAAACCCAGCTGCACTGCCTGTGAACAAGTACACACTGGAATGGCTGTCAGAGTTGGTCTTGTACATGGAGAGGAGCAGGATCCTTGACAGCTGAGCCACAGTGCAGCACAGCTGTGCTCACGGCAGCTGCCCACAGGTCACTTGTGTTGGTCTGTGCTCAACAGGCTTCCTGTAGGTTTTTCCATCTCATGTCATTGCAACAGGTTTTACAGATTGCTGCTCTTACACAGACTGTTCTCACTGTAGAAACTGACACGACCTACTGAGGCCCCATGAATGCTTTTTAGAAGAGAAGCAGTATTTTATTTTATTTTATTTCCTACCATGTCTTTGCAGAATGTTCTTTTCATATTGGCTTCTTTTTCTAGGTATTATGCCTTAGAGGTAATATACAAAGGTTTTGTAGTCCAAACCTCCTTTAGTGAGCAGGGACATCTTCCCCTAAATTTGGTTGCTCAGAGCCCCATCCAACCTGACCTTGAATGTTTCCATGTGTTGAAAGGTCACAATAAGGTCTCCCTGGAGCCTTTTCTCTAGGCTGAACAATCCCAACTCTCAGCCTGTCCTCAAAGGAGACCTATTCCATCTCTGATCATCTTGGTGGCCTCCTCTGGACTCGCTCCAACTGGTCCATGTCCTTCCTGTGCTGGGGACCCCAGAGCTGGATGCAGCGCTGCAGGTGGGGTCTCACAAGAGCAAAGAGTCAGAATCATCTCTCTTGCCCTGCTGGCCACACTGCTCTGGATGCAGCCCAGGATACAATTGGCTTTCTGGGCTGCAGGTGTACATTGATGGGTCATACATAGCCTCTCATCCAGCAGCACCTGCAAGTCCTTCTTGGCAGGGATGCTCTCAAGCCATTCACCCCATATTGACCCAGTAACAGTTATTTTGCTTACAGTAATTTTGACTGTAGGAGATTCTGCTGGAGGAAATGACCGAAGAGGATACTGTTTGCTTGTGGCCAGAACAGTAGAAGCATTTAGGGTTGTTATGTGAAATTTGTAGCAGTGACTTGGGCTGAGCTGCAGGGATAAGTTCAAAGAGGAGATGAATGCATAATCACAAGTGGGTGCTGGGTTGCAGTGTAGGAGCTGTGTCAAGATGCTCGAGTACAGTATTGTAACCATGCGACTGAGTGGTGGAGTGGTCCCTGGACTCTTGAATGGCAGAGGACTAATAAGATAGATCACTTACTGTTCCACTGCTTTTGCCAACTAAAGAACTAAGGCTTAAAAAAAAAAATTTCTAAAATAAACCTAGGGTAGTTCTTGAAGCAGCAAACTTGTGAATCCCAGAATGCTCTATGGTTTTTGAGGAAGGCTTAACAAGTACATGAAAAAAAAAGACCACTAGGAATTACTCAAAAGCTGAGAAAGTCCTATGGCCAGATATTAGAGATTGTAAATACAGTAGAAAGGACAAGCATTTGGAAACAGCTTCAAGGAAATGCCTCAGAGAAATTTACTGTGCAAACAGAAACTAAGACATTTGGCTTCTAGATAAATTGAACAGGGTTGTAGAAGGAACTGTTACTTTTGAGTAATTCAGGACCAGTGACATGATGTGGCACAAAGTTTCCCCTTGCTCTTTCATGCAGGTAGCATAATTCGGTGCATGAGGCGTCTAGAAGAACTGCTTCGGCAGATGTGCCAGGCTGCAAAAGCCATTGGGAACACAGAACTGGAAAATAAGTTTGCAGAGGGTATGTATTTCACTTTCAAAGTATATGAAGCAATTTTAGAAGAAAAAGTGACAGAGAGGAAGGGGCTGCACAGGTAGTGAGGGCTGAAGGTGAATAATTATGTAATGTGAACTTTTGGTGTTGACTTAATTGTAAACAGCACCATTGCTGTCTGTTACTTTTCCAGATAAGATCTGTGTTACAAAGTTTGACTTAAAGAAATGGCTATTGACAGTTAAACTAAGTTTGTGCCTGAAAATGGATGTACAATGACTCCCATTTAATACTTGTAATATGCTTATAACTGTACTTAAAATAGTGGTTGTGTCAGTTAAGACTCTTAGATATTAACACTCTTTTCCTCCTTAATAGGGATTACAAAAATCAAGAGAGATATTGTGTTTGCTGCAAGCCTTTACCTGTAACAGCAGATGTCTTCCAGAAACTATATTGACATGATGGAACAAATTCATCAGCGTCACATGTGGCTTCCATATCAAGTAATTCCTTTTAATGGTGTTTACTTAAACCACAGTTGATTCAACAAGGCATGTACAAACAGCAGTGTATGTAATATAACTTGTTACTGTTTTCAATAAAAATTTACAATTTTAATAGCTTTCTTTTAAGCAAGAGCTTGAACCAACAGAAATTTTAAGTTTAGATATATAATAACTGTGGTAGATGTTACTATATACAGGTAAAGTGAGCATCCAAGAGTAGCAGCAGTCCCTTTAAAGGCATTTGTTTATATTACATAGTTAGACTTGTGAAATTGTTTTCTTTCGGAGCAACACTGGTGATGTGGGTCTTTTTTCATGGTTGATGATTGCTGCCAAAGTGATTTCCATTTGTAGGAGTCTCATGTAGGGTAGTATGGGAATCTTCTTTTGGTTGAAACGTACATCCCCTTACTTTGAAGAAGTCTGACACGTACACAACCTACGTAAACAAATTAGTGTTAAGTTACTGCATTCGTAAGTCTTCAAAACAATGGCTCTGCAGAAGGCAAATTCTATCATCAAAACTAATGAAAAGCTTAATCAGTTTCAAACATTAGAAAATGGCTAGGAAGTCTTGTACAAAGTTCAGACATCTGTTCTTTTAATAGCTTTTTCTCCTTGCCATTGAGCATTTAACCAATGATTTTGGTTTAAGCCAAAGTCAATGCTTGTGCTAACTAACTGCTGACTGCCTTACCAGACACTGCTTTATTACAACAGCCATAGTTTGAACAACTCTACATGAACAACTCTAAATGAAGGAGCAAAATGTGCTTTCTGAGGGCCCACAATGCAAATATAGTTACTGTTTTGCTGTAATTTATATTCAGCAGAACAGGAGAGGTGTTGCTTTAGCTGGACCCAGCAGCTCTAAGACCAGCTCTCATAATCCTTTCCTTCATTCCTTGGAACCTACCAACTCACTTTTTCACAGCTAGGAGACATCTCCCTGACTACAAAAGACAGGTGCTTGATCCAGTTCTGCAGCTTGCTGTCTTCCACTGCTCACTTCACCAAGTCCCATAGCAGATGTGCTGGACACAGTGCTGCATGGATTGCAATAAAAGAGAAGCCTCACATGATCCTTTCCCTTCATGCATTGTGTCTTCCCCTCCCATTGCAACCCTAATATCTGCAGAACACTGTCCAGGGCAGAAGAAACAATTTCCCACCACACTGGCAGCTGGTTGATGACCCAGTACACTGCTGCAGCCACAGACTGGGGAGTTTCAGCTTCCACTTAATGCCAGATTCCCTCTACTCAATTTAAATGATCCATTTGCTGCTGCTGCACCACCATGCTCTAACCTCAGCTCGCTGTTTCTGGAGAAGAATTCACCAGTTCTTCCAGATAAGAGTTTGGGGGTGGTGATTGGTGCTAGTATATACTTTTTAAAATAATTTCCTGACCTTTCAGTTCTGCTCACTGTAATGCTACCTTCTAAGCTTTATTGTATTACTAAGCACTTTCTGAACCATCCAACATCCTTGACTAAACTTGTTTTCCTAATAAAAGTATCCTTTCCTCTTCAATCTTTCTTACACTATGAACTCCTTTTCCTTGAAAAAGAGATTGGACAAAAATGAAAGGTAGCATTATGACAAGATGTAGCCATTTAGTAACAGCTAATGCAACCTGTAGGGTTTCCTAGAGCTACTCCAAGATTTGTTTAGATTATTGATTGCAACTAGTAGACAGCTTAGTCTTGAACCATAACCTTTTGACCTGAGAAGGCTGACATAGCATTTATGTTGGAGGTGGTTCTTCCCAGCTAAGCCTCAGTTCCTGGTAACTGAATCCTTCAGTATGACTTCAGTTTGCTCCCATCTCTTATCCTAAAATCCTTCTGATCTGTCCCTTCCCATAGATGAAATCAGTCAACTGGGCCTGCTGTGACAAGTTTAGACAAGTGTCTTCTCTGGGATGGCTTTATACTCCTTAGTACAGCTAAGCTTCACAGGCATCTTCTTGTAAACACAATTTTAGTAGTCAGCACACAAGAAATAGTAAAGGGTTTTAGTTTCCCATCAGACTGGAAAAAAAAAAACACCACACTGTGTAACATGGCAGAGGCAGACACTTCAATGCACTCCTTCAAGACCTTTTTTCCCCCCTCATTGTCCATCATGAGCTTTTCAGTTAGGCTAGAAGCAAAAAGCATTATTTATATAGAGAAGTTTATAGTTTGCAGTTGACCATTTCCATCCTAGTTATTTGTAAAGCTCTCGAGCAGAGACAATTTCATGTAGTCCAACAGCTAAAACTGCCACTTATATCATTGGGCAAGAGCCTGACTTACTCCCTAAAGTACTATTACTACATCTAGTTCAAGGAGTTGTTGCCCTGCTTCACCATTTTTGAAGCATTAGAAATACAGGTTTGCTTTCCTCTGAGCACAGCCTGCAGTTCTAAGGTGCTTTTCAGAAAAGCAGCACACCTCAGGAATTACTTACAATGAGCACAGCTACCACTGCTCCCTGGATAAGTCCTGTTAAAACATCACTCCAGTGATGCTTGTAGTCAGAAACACGTGAGAGACCAACGTAGATAGACGCAGCAATGAGACCAAATTGTATAGTAGGACGTACAAGCCTTGCCCAGTCTCCTTTCATTCTTGCCTGAAGATAAAGCTGAAAGAAAAATGTTATAAAATGTAGTAAGCACAGAAGCAGTAAAATTGTGTTGGGTCTTTTCAAAGAGTTGATTGAAATTTGCATTGAGATAATATCCACAGCTGTTGTAAGTGGCATAACTATACACTCAAGGCTGCCAAAGCAGAATTTGATAGTTTTGGTCTTTATTTTATATAAACACCATCATATTGTTCTGTTTGTACCAATGTGTCAAATGAGTATTTTCAGGATAAAGGTCCTGGTAATGCTAGAGCCACTTAAAGCTTAAAATGAATCCAGTGGAAGTCAAACCAGTATTTTACTCCTGCATGAACTACAGGTAAGCCTTATACAAAAATTAAAATAGTTTACTATACACAGAGCTGACAAGTTTTTTAACTTTATTCTCAATTCTAGTTACCTTTAGTAGTATCAACTTTTAGCATAGCTCTAATACTTGGCTACACCTGGAATACTAACTTGATATATGATCACATTTCTCAGTTGTCACTGGTGTATTTCACTGAGCTTGATTTGTTCCTCACCCATTTCAGCTGCATATTAACCATGCTCTGGTGGATATGTGAAGTTCCCATGTTTTTTCCTCCCCTTAGCTGTGCTTTTGTTGCGTATGTATATATTTGAAGTGTTATCTCAGTTATTACTTTCCCATCTACTCTAATCCAAGACCTTGCTTTTGTTTCTCTGGTCTGTCTAGGATCTGCCTGTCTACATCTGTCTAGCTCTCTCATTTCTCTGAATACACTCTGTAAACATCATTGAATTTGTTCTGAAACTTGATTCTGTTACTAAAAAAGGCACCATAGTTACTGAATTCACTGACAAAACAATACAGTTGGAAATTAATTTAACATTTCAAGTATATCTTCTCAGAGACGTCTAGAAACTTCAGGGCAAGGACAAAACCTTAGCTGACAGTCTTGAGAAGTGTAGAAGCAAACACACAGGTGTCAGGCACCGAGGCAGCACACCAAACTCCTGGTAAAACCTTCTACTGCCAACTTCAAAAGCCATAGCTAACTTTGAGAAGCAGTACATTTACAATGTAAATACAGGCACAGAGAACACACTGTAGATGCAGAGGTGCTACTTTCCAAAGTTAAACATTTGGAGAAATGTTTCTCTGAGTAACTTACATCATAATTTTGGCATGCTGACATTTTCAGCTATAAATGGAGCATCGAAAACATCAACCCCATCCATAAACAGTTTTCTTTAATAGCAAGGTCAGGGTAAAATCAGACTCTGAAGAAGCTACACCTAAGCGTAAACTGAAAAATTATTTTTCCCCTCCAAATTGGTGAGCATTGTATATTTCTGTGGGCCTCAAATTCACCACTAGGGGAAATACAATTTAGCCACTTCAAAAATTACCTGTCACACAAAGTTATTTTTACAAAAGGTGTTTTAATAGACTTACAGTGATACTACTTCTGGATGTACAAGCCGTATTCCAGAACACTACAGCGTACCTAATGGAGCAGAGGTACGTCCAAGGAACATATGCTGGTCGCCTAAAGAGTTGGCTGATGATTTGATACTGGCTGTTCTTTCCTTTTTCTGTATTCCCACTAAATTTTGCTGAAGGCAGTTAAAATACCTTGCTGCAATGAAGTTTCTTCCATATAAGCATTTTTGGAAATTGCCAAAGGGTATATAGTCATAGTAGAATAAAGAAAGGGTTATGCCACTGCACATGTGAGAAAATAGGTTTACTTCTGAACACAAGAAAATGGGGCAAGCCATGCAAGTGCCAAGTTGAAAAGATGCCAGCCCAGTGCACTGAATGATCCATCAAGCAGTCTTTGCCCTTAGCACTATGTATTCAGATTTTCTTTCTGCCTTACAAAGTATCAAACAAGAAATTTAGATTTGACAGCTTTGTGAAAGCTTCATTTCTGTGCTATGAGAGTAATCTCCTGTCATTGAGAAGATCTGGAGCTATTCTATCAGCTGGAGAGCACAAGCAGTTGGCTGTAGGCTTCACCAGTTCTATATGATTCTTCACACCATCAGCTCCTGTACCTGTACAGGAAATGACCAAAGTCCTTCTTGCACCTTCTGCCAGCAAATAGATTTACACTGCTGTAAAACTACGTGTGAGAAGGGTGAGAAATTATACCACAGATAAGTGTCAGGGTGACTGATCACTGCTATATTTAATTTCAGAAGTAGCAGCTGTCGTTCTGGTTACAATTTGGCTTGGGTTTTTTTGGTTTGGTTTTTTCTTGTTTGGTTTTTTTGTTGTTAAGTTGAAAATAACTATTAACCAGCTGCTGCAATAGCAGATGCCAAGTTAGTTTTAAGCAGGTAGCTTCAAACTGACACTGCTTTTAAAAGGCTCATGGTTATGCTTCCCTGCTGAGCTTCTTTCCTCTACTGTGCCTTGTTCTTAGCAAGGCAGCAGCAACATGTCTGGGCTGCAAGAGGCCATCAGGTTCACACAGGAAAATAAAGCAGCCAAGGAGGAGCTTTTGCCTATAATTCATTAAATGTGAACAAAGGTTGATACCGGAAGTATTCCCAGTTTACCTTTTTACAGTATTAGCCCTTATGTAGCATTATTTAGTTAGCACAGTATGGAGATGTCCTAGACCCACACTGCATTAACTTTTGCTACTATTTTGACCCTGTTGACTAACAGAGGGCAATGGCTTCAGGCTGTTTACAGAACCCCCTCCTTCCCAGCATACCTCAGGTTCCTTTGCTCCTCTTTGAAGTCATTTACAGGATAGCCTTAGAGAAGGAAAACAGAAGCAAATCCCTGTCTCCCCACCCAAGCCTCTTTGCTAGAAAGGAGTAAGCTTTATAAGTAAAACATGTAATCTCTGGAAGCCACAGGAACTTTAGAAAATGTCATCTGGTTAATACTACTGAAATGCCTTCTACCAGCATTTTGCATGTTGCTGAGAAACAAATTTGTGAGCCTGTGAACACAGCAGGAGCATCCCAAGTCACCCTGGTAGTGACCTGCTCCTGTCAGACAGCATTTTGACCATGCCAGCTTCCCTCTACACTGTTCTGAGCAGACTGATCCTTAGCAGCGTCATTCATCTATGCTCCATTGCTTTCCATTCCCCTATCCTGCTGTTTCTCATGTTTGTTCCACTCATTCATTTTAAAAGTGCAAAGAGATTTCATAAGATTTCTTTTAAATGGGATTAAATAATCTCCAGCTTTTCTTCCCTATTAGTTTAGTCTATAACAAAAATATGTACACCACACACATCCTGAACACAAGTTGCTTCTTAATCTATGGTCTAGTACTTCATTTCTAAAAATATACACAGCAATGAAGAGAAACCCACAGCTACTTTGTGGCTTCTTGCAAGAAGCCACAGCATGAATGGAAGGGTCTCTATAACTAGAGAATTATTTGCTGCTCTTAACATTTCTAGCATGGCTTTCAAGCGTTTGCTCTTTCACCAGAGCAGTATTAATTTACATAAACACATGCCTACCTAATTTTAAAGTACAGTGACTTATATTTCCTACATGGACCTCTGGAGGTGCAACCATGTGGCTTCACAGGGAAATTTCCTAACAGATAACATATTACATCTCCACTTCAAGGGCACAAAATTCTTTTAAATCTACCAAAACCTACTCACTTCAGAACCAAGGTAATATTTCAGATATTTCGTTTCAATACTTAAAACTCCTTGGTTGTTTTTCATTCAATACCTTCTCATCTTTTTTTCCAAAACTCAATTATACAAAAATTCTGTACTGCAAAATAGTTTTGCCTATGAAGGTATGGGAAATCCTCCTGTACTTGTTCAGGAAGGGAAGTCAAAAGGAAGAAATTTGGTGAGCAGGGGATAGTGGTGGTGCTCCCCCTCCAGGTAATAATACTACTTGTACCAATTGATTGTCCTGATCTTTTCAAGAATAGATTTTCTCCTGATCCCAAAAGGCCCCAGTAACTGCATTTCCTACAGGTGTCCTGTTCTGTCCTAAGGAACAGATGCAAGGCACACTTTCTCTTTGGAGATGTACCTATTTTACCTCTTATTTGTGCCTCTCCAACCCTAACAGACTCACAGCATCATGAACTTAAGAGCAAAACAGTGAGAAAACAGTTTCCAAGAGAGGAAACACTTCTCAGTTTGTCCAAGTATAAGTAGAAAGACTCTGGAGACAAAACAAAGATGTATAAAATCAGTTCTTGTTAAATAAATCCCTTGTATCGATTACTAAGGTTTCTCAACAAGTTTTAGAAGCAAGAAAGTAAGTGGCTTTTACTTTACTTAGCTTAGCATTTACCATTAGTCATGTCTCACTTTGGAGGAGTGACAGGACTCTGTAATGCCCTATGGCATTACTGTTCTAGGAGGCACAAAATATTGCTCTGGTTATAATTAGTATTTGGATCCATTATTAGCTAGTCTTAGGAAAGCTTATACTTCAAAGCAAGCCTGCTGACCTAAAAAGTCCCAAGAGCCACAGACCATAAGGATTCTTCCCAAACCAAGAAGCTCTGCATCAGGAATGTTTAAGTACACTCAAGTCCATGTACACAAGTATGTGGTTTGCTTTGGGATTTCAGAGGTGGAGGGAGTAGATATGAAGGTACTGTGTTTAGGTGGTTTTGTTAATGAGACATGGGTGGAAGGAAAGGAAAGCTCAGGAGGCACCAGTATTTTGAAGTCTTCAGAAAAAACAGCCTTTGCATAACTAATATGAAAAAATGGGGTAAAATTTTTCAGGAGAGCTGGTATTAGGCATTAAGAACTGAGAATCCAGGCACATTTTTTAGCCAGCAAAATGCCATTTCTCCAGATATCCCAAGGACATCCTTACAGGAGACAATACTCCCAACTCCTAAGACTGTGAAGTCTTCCATTAGGAAGTTGAGAAGATGCACAGAGTACCAAAGTAACTATTCACCCTCTGACTCCATCAGTAAACACACACTGTTGCCTTTCCTTGAGGAGAGAGCAGTGCAGTAACCACAGTACTACACACTTGCATGAGACACAGAAAGAATGAACAAGCTGAGGCATTCAGGCTAGATTCTTGCATAATGAAAGAAATGTTGCATAAATAAAGCAACAGAAAACAAACATTTAGACAGACACACAGATAAGTAATCTGCCATCCCTGTTCCAGTCCTGTTCAACAATCCAGATACCTCTGCCCAGCTCAGACTAAGCAACAGCAAAGAGAAAGGCTCCCTGCAGATATTTTCTAAGCTTTCTGCTACATCTGTAAATGTTTGCACAATAGCTCTTCCCTTTCTGCTTGTTACAGGAAACTTGAGATATGCCTTCATATAAAAGCTAGTTTGTATAAATGCTATTACTAAAATAGCTCTGTACAAAAGTTATTCATCATATTTCAGCTAGCACGAGCTCTGGAATTCAAGGAAATATAAGAAATCCAGTAACCAGTTTAAAAATTGCAGTTCTGAACACAAAAGAGCCACAAGATGTGCTGAGAAATAACCTGTCATATTCAATCTTGTGCTTATGCAAATATTACATGCAAGTGCAACAACTTATTTTGTACCTGGAAGCACTGCATCTATGAAAAAACAGAGCTATAGGCATCAGCCAACAAGACACTGCCTGCAAACTAGAAATATGGACAATGTCTCTCCCATTTGCTTTTAAACACAGCAGGCTCACATCCAAACAAAAAAACTGTATTATGGAAGGACTACAGAGCTGTAGAAGAATTCATGAGTCACCCATGATCTGGGCTTCTCAAAGAAAGATTTAAATGAACTTTTAAAAGCAACTTAGAGTTTGATGTTTGTCAATGAATTTTGTGGTTTTAATGAGATCACCTCCTTTTCTTAAATATATATTTATGATTTCCTGTTAAATCTGATTTATTATATGATCATTAGTTTTGTTTTGATTGGGCAGAAAATTAAGAAGAAAGAAGCAATAGTTCAGAATTAGTTCTTCGCCTTCCACTGAAGGAAGAGGATATAGGTCTGCAGTTACTTCAGTGTGGGGTTATGTCTGCGCTGCTGTTCTAAGTGATGGTATATTCCTATTACTCTGACCATATCTGACTCTCCTGTGTCAGCTCTGATGTTTGAACAGCCCTGCAGGGAACTGATCTACTGGGGAGCTGAGCTGAACTGGGGGTGAAAAATAACTGAACTAGGGAGAAAAGGCAGAATATGTACCTGTCTGGGCTCTTTAAGATAGCTGCATACTGTCGTCAAAGGCAACTGATGTACAAGAGCTGCCTAAGCAATGAGGATAAAATCCTGTTACTAGTAACAGCTCAAGTTTCAATTCATTATCAAAAGTATAATCAATCTGCTCTAAACAAACACTACTTGGTCTAGTGGGCAATGGGTTTTTTGGGGGGTTTTAATCCTCCAGCTTCAACTTGGCTGTACATTGCCAAAAGAACTGCATATTGACATCATTTTTACCATAGAGCAGGATAAACAATAACAACATTTTATTCCATTACAAATCGGAATACAACACTTAGCTCTTTTCTGATGAGAAAAAAATCTTGGAGTTAGTATTTTAACCTTTAATAGAAGAACTAAAGCATTTCAAGGTATTGTTTTCAGCTCAGTCCTATAGAAGCCAGTTCACATTATTACTGCCAGCCCTAACTTCCAAGCAAACCATGGAGAAATCATTTTTCTTAGTTTGCTTAACAATTATAAAGTCTAAATATCAATATTAAAAGAATACTAGGAGCACATACAAGTAGAAGTACAAGTGCTTCCATACTTGAGCTTTGCAGCATGACCAGTTACCCTTTATTTTCATCTCTGCTGAAAGTAAGATACTTGATCCTACGCACAAGCTACAGCTAAACAAAGCATTTTCAGTAACAAATGTCATTTCATTAGTTTTAGAAGACAAGTAGTCTTCAGCTTTCATGTGGGCAGGAACACATTAAAGACTGTTCTGTAGCTCTAGTCAATTGCATTTGGGAAAGTGAAGAAGTTGCTGCAGTGCAAACAGACATACCTAAAATACTGTGTTAAAGACTCGTTTGAGTATTGTTTCACTCCACCTCCAATCCCACCATAAACAATTGAAGTCAGAGTTTGAGAGCAGAGCTTTACTTGCACATTTGGGAGCATGAGTACCAAAAACAACATAAAGCCTGCTTTCACTTGTGTTTATCCTAAGATGTCTCTGCAAAAGAAGGCTGTCAATCCTAGCCACTGAAACACCAGTTGCCCTCCCATTCTCATCTGTAATTCTATGTCCTTGGATACATTAAATGTTCCCAATGACCTGTGAGAGAATCTGAGAGCCACTCAAGTTACATGGTGCAAGATTCATCACCCGTTTTCGTCCCAAGTCTAAGCAGCACAAACACGTTGCCATCCCCAGAATAGCAGTGCCTCTTGGCTGGATTTGTGCAGCCCTATTCTTCATCCTGGGATAGGTGCCGGCAGAGAAGTGCCCACGCCAACTACAGCCAAGACTGACTCTGTTACAGCAACATAATCTTCAGGGCTACACCCATTTCTGCCAACTGCCAACAGCTGCAGTGGCTCATTCTTGCTACCGATGGCAGCAGTCATTTAGCATCTTAATTTACAATAGCTTTTCAAACATGGTTAAAAGGAAAAGTCAACAAAAACTAGCTGCAGCATCTGCCCCTCTAGGGGCAGGGTGCTAGTTTGGTCACATGGACACAGCTAGAAGATGTGTTCCACTACACTTGCCCTCCCATTCTCCAAACCAAGATTAAATAGTTTTGTTGATACAGGAGAGGCCATGCCAGCTGTTTAACTATGAAAGGAAAGGAGCAACATGGGGAGAGGACAACAGAGACAATTTGGAATCCAGCATCTGTTATTAGGTCACTGGGTTCCCACATACTGCTGCGGTCAAACTCCCTCTAGTTTCCACACGAAAATGCTGTTGGCAGAAGCTCTTATCCCAGAGATAACAGCTCTGCCTGGACCCAAACTAACCCATCAAGCTCTGCCAAATGAATCTCAAAATACATTCTCCACTACAGCTTCCTAGACTGACAGGCTGCAAGCAGGTTTTTTTGTGAGGTTTCACTCATTTTATGTACCAATCAGTTAGAAAATACAAGAAACTGTAACTTTAACCTGGAAGTGCACTGAAAATCCAAGCTTTAAGCTAGTCTTTACACACACAACTAGTCAGACACGACAGCTTTTTTTTTTATGTGCAATGACCATGCTGTGAGAACAACAAGTGAAGTATACTGCTGCTTATTTAAACAGATAAATAATATAAACTATTTAACATTCTCATGCAACAAATAGTTAAGGCAGAGAATTTGGTGACTAATACTGTGAGTGGTGTTTCCATGTGTGGCTCTTGCTGTGAGGTGGGACAAGCAGCACAGGATTATGTTCAAAATTGCAGTTTTTTCTCCTGAAACCAGCAAAGCCATGCAGTCAGAACTCACATAATTTTACGAATCTCCCGTAAGCAGAAGAAATACTTCTCAGCATAATTGAGACTCTTGAAAAAATCTGAATGGTTGCCAAGTCAGAAATGTCATAGAATCATAGAATTGTTTAGGTTGGAAAAGACCCTTGAGATCATTTGAGTTCAACTGTTAACTCAGCACTGCCAAGTCCAACACTAAATCATGTCCCCAAGTGCCACATACACACACCTTTTAACAACCTCCAGGGATGATGATTCCACCACTTCCCCGGGGTAGCCTGGTCCAATACTTAACAAACCTTTCCAAATAGAAGTTTTTCCTAATATGCAGCCTAAACCTCCCTTGGCACAACTTGAGGCCATTTACTCTCATCCTATTTCTTGTTGCCTGGGAGAAGAGGCCAAACTCCACCTGGCTGAAACCTCGTTTCAGGCCGTTGTGGAGTGATGCAGTCACTCCTGAGCCTCCTTTTCTTCAGGCTGAATACCCCCAGCTCCCTCAGCTGATCCACCCAGGACTGGTTCTCTACAGCGTCATAGATTCACCTGACACAGCACACACGCCCAGCAGGTAACATTTAAGAGCACACTTTCTGCAGTGCACACAAATGCACACCCCCCTAGACTCCTCCAGCCTCCCCAGAAAGCAGTGTGCTAGTGTCTGGTTATGATTAACACTGCTTCTGAGTAATGCCACATGTTAACGGCCTGTCCTGCTGATGACTCAGCCTGTGGCTGCAGAACGTGTACAGGGAGTAGATGAGCCAGCATCAGAGTTCAGCGAATGAACAAGCCATCAAGTGTCGCAGGTTTGGCTTAGAGTCAGCAGCAGCACTCTGCCTTGCCACATGGGCAAGTGTGTGTGTGTGTTTTTTCCTCACCTTCCTGCACTAGCTGTCTTCTTGAAGACATCTGCACTCGATCTGGGTTTTTTTGGTATGCAGTAAGCCTGTGTTAATCAGCAAGATAAAAACATACTGCACAGGAGCCATTAACATTCTTCAGATATCCCTACAATGGCCTCACAGCAGTTTCTAGATGAATAATCTTATTAATGGACAGAAGGAAGTAGTCTAATCTTATTATCAGATAAAAGAAAGAAGTCCAATCTCCAGCCTCTTATTTTTGCTGGGCAATATAGTTCAACCAGAGACTAGAAACTGGGGTGCAGGAACAGACAGGGCTCTGCATACACATTGACTAGTTTCTGATTAACAAATTGATCTCCAATGAAATACTTTCTGTTCGACAAATGTCATCTTAGAGGAGTTAAAGGCATTTGTAGCCCTTTAGTTTTAGGATACTACTAAGCAAAGCCATGTTTTGCAGTCACTACAGAATTGAAAGAGGACAAGCACAGCTCTGAGCACACCAAGTGTCTGAACCGGGATGGACAAAAGGCCAAGATTTGCGTATTTTGAAGTGGCTTGCATAGGATGGGTTTGATTCACACTTGAATTGCCACTGCCCATGTGGGAGGTTACCAAGAGTGATGCTCATACACACAAAACCCCAAGATAGCTACGGTTCATAATTTCCTCTTTAAGAACCTTTCAGACAAGCTCTTTTGCATGGATTCAAAACATGCCCTAGGAACTACAGAAAGCCTTATTCAACCCACATGAAGTTAGTAACTTCAAAATAAAGAATTCTTTACTTCCTTGCCAAAGGCTGAATTTTTTCCAAGCCTAGTAGGTTAACTAAACAAGGTCTTAAGCCCAGTCTTCAGCACATCTACTATCTTGTATTCAACTAGAGTTGTATTCTCCAATGTGACCTATTACCTTGTATTCAGATAGTGAGTTGAGAACTCCTTCTGACCAGCACCATTTGCCCACGCTGCAGCAGAATGCTCCTTTGCAACAAGACAGAGGTAAAAGCGCAGGGAGCTTCCAGTCCCTGACAGATGACTGTAATCCAGCCAGCATAAATTATAAACGATACATTGTTACACACCTACCAAGGTTTTTCTTATCTCCTGGTTTATCCTTCTGTCATGTGGCAGTATCATGTTATGACTTTGCTCAACAAAACCACGTACAAAGACCCTGGATGAGAAGGGTCTGACTGAGCCAGAGGGGCAAATCAGTATTAGGGTGCTACCTGTACAGCACTAATTGCTTCACTGTACTACGGAAAGAGTGGGTTTGGGTTTGAAATCCTACTACATGTGGACCCATATAATTTTGGAGACTGCCAGTCATAATGAGCAAGCAAAGACACGTCATTATTTATTTTTAAAAATTCAAACAGCTGACAGGAAGTCATACCAGATTCTAGTCAAACCTGGGATATAATACTTTTATGAACTTTTTGTATTTACATTAGATAAGACCAGTAAGGAAGAGAGAGGAACCAAACAGGTATGGCCACAAAAAAACTGCATGATAGATCAAAGCTGAACACCAAGCTTCTGAAATAGCTTTACTTTAAAGTAAGGCTAAAAAAAAACCTACATCATACTGAAGAGCCACCCCTTTTGTGCATGTATAGTTGCAGGGTTTTTTCTTTAGATTGAACAATCAGTCCACTCACTGTGGATGTTACATTATTGACAAGAGACAGGGAAAAAATTAAAAATGCACCCAAGACAAGTAAGCAAATTGAATCTGAGGTCTGTAAAGATTCTGGAATATACATATTATGTTAGCAACTTATGTCCAGGACTAGACCTTAATTTTACAACTACATTAACAACAAAATTCCACAAAGTTGTTAATGCCTTCTTGTGTTACCAGTTAGCAGGGGGAGAACAACAAAATCAATATTTCATGTTACAAAGCTTATGCTAAGAATGAAGATAATTTGCCCTCAATGACTTGGAACAATTTCAGCTAAAATATATGAATCTCCAATGGACGCATTTCTGAATCGATCTTATAATTAATATTTATTTTTACAGACAGATCTGTCCCCTCACTTCCCTCATTCTCCCTCTCTGTCCCTAAAAAATAGGGGAAAATAAAAAGGAATTTGAAAATTCAAGTTGATTTTATGTTTATGGGCCCAGTCGCACTTGATCAGTTTTTAAGGGTCTTGTTCGCTTTATTTTAAAATAGGCTTTGCACATTTCACTAGATCAGACATATTTTATAGATTTTTATAAGGCTTGTAATACTTTAAATGTAACTCCATTTCAGTAGTGTCTTCATTTCAAAACCAGCTTGTCACTGGATTCATTTTAGACATGACACACAAGCCAAGTACCATATTAAGTATTCTTAGGCATACTGAACATCATTTTACTTCTTGTCCCAGTGTCACCACCCTTACAACTCCTGCTGAGCAATCTTTAACTGTACCAGGCAACCATCCTACAAAAGCAATACCCCTTGTGCAAAGCAGCCAAGTAAATATTTCAATTTTTTTACTGGGTAGCTAACAGATCTTAGATATTTTGTTATCACTTAGACAGAAAGAGCATACTTACTGCCACAAAGAGCATGCAGTACATGGAGAATGAAGAATGGCCAGAATAAAACGATAGTCTGGAAGAGAAAAGATCAGACATCATCAGTTTTCTTCTACAACATTCAGTCTGCAGCGATACTAATCTATATTATACAAGTGAACTGGTAAAAGGCAAACACATGCCTAGAGAGCCTCCTTGAAGAATAGTATGGACATCTCACACATTTGACAACAGCTTTTAACAAACAGTAGAGACTTCACTATTCAGCAGTTACCCTTTTCCAGGGTTAAGCTTATCTTCACATCAGGCAGTAACTACTAGACTTTTGACAGAAGTTTGAACAGCAAGAGAACACATCTTCAATGACAGATATCAAGTGTCCTTTAAAGCTGTATATTTATTTCATCTTGACAAATGCCAGGATACTTTAAAAATAATTGTTTCTTAAAATTCCTTATCTTATAGTGACAGTACATGCATGACTACATCACCCCAAACCAATATACTTGCATTTAGTCACCATCAAGAGGCAGCAGTTAACTCATATGTAGTAGTTCATACTACATAGGTACATCTTTGTTAAATGTATGATTCACACCCTGATCACTGAAGGGTACGGGGAAAGGCAAGAATGCAGTTTATTAGCCAGCCAACCACAAAAGATGACACCTGATCTAATGTTTGTAGAAATAGCTTCATACTTGACTATCTCATTGAAAGTGTCAACATTGCCTTCAACTCTCAAAGGCTTTTAGCAGGTCCAGGCTGAAGGGGCTTGACAGTTGACTGTGACAGTCCAGGGTGCCTTTGGCCAGGTCCTCCCCTGCACAGCCGGTTTTGTGAGGAGCCACAGCTGCAAAATAAATCCCACCCACCTCTTCAAGAAGTGAAGGCAAAATGGAGAAAGATTTCTAATTTAGTCTTAAGCAGGGAGATGAAAGAACTGTATTTAGCACTATTTTATTCTACTTTATGCACAGAGCCTTGTAACAGTGCTACTTCACCACCAGCCAGATCTCAGCCAGGCTTCTGTGCAATTTAACAACACAAACAGAGCACTCCTCCCTCAGCAGTCTAGCATACACAAATAAGGCCAGCTTAACAAAAAGTATCATTGCTCCCCAGTCTGACCTCTACCATACCCAGCAGGTCCCTGTTTTGGTGGTTCTACCAGGCAGAGACCCCGAGGCCAGGGAAATTCCTGGTTAAGGGAAGCATTTCGACTCTTCGGACCAAGAGTAACGAAGGCAGCTCTGACGTGCAGCAAGGTAATTAGGTTAAGCATACCCTACTCAAATACCACAAAGAAGGCAATGAAACACTCATGCACAAGTGAAACTGCCCAACTTCCTGCATTAATTTGCATGTATAACATGTAGAAACTGCATCAGAAATAACCTACATATGTTTATTCCAGAGGTTTTAGAGCTTTTGGTTTATGGTTTATTTAAAACAAACACTGGCAATAGCTTTTAGTTTCACAGGTACTAAATAAGCAATCTGAAATAAGATGACTTTTGTTTCACCAACTGATATTTTCCAATTAACTTCTAAAAAAGAAAAACTGCATTGACAATGTATTATCTTCAGATGTTTAAAGTTCAAAATCATTAAGATTACACTGTAGCTAGACAACCCGTTTACCACTTTTGCACTCTAACACTTAAAATTTCTGGGCTAGAGTCCATTAGAAAAACCAAAAAGTGTTTCGAAGAGCTTCGTCTTTCAAACATGTCATCTGAGAATGCAAAGCATGCTGTTCTACAGAAGATACAAAAGAAGGAATTCCTGGCTCCTATGACAATATTTTATCCAATGGCTCTGGGGCTATTCCTCTTGGCCGTAAGATGACATTCCTACAATTACTGAAAACAACCCATTGCCAGCTAAAGAAATTTAGAAGACTAGAAAGTGATAAAAGGAAAAAATACCATTCTTTGTTTATTTCAGAATTCCTATACCATTTCAACGATGCTGTTGACTACCAGTCTTTTGTTTTAGGAAAGCACTAGCCTAAGGTAACATTAAAAATGCCTTGACATAAGGTGAAGATTACAAATTTTGAATGCATTCTTACCAGGCATAAATAAGTGTGCTGTACATAACTGAAAATATTGTGTTTAGCACATGAAGTATTGCCAGAAATACAACAGGGACAAAGTATTGATCCAGCTTGTACATTCTGCAATCCTAGTGAAATGTCTTTGGCAATATTGCTGTCTCTAAACTTTTTTTAAAAACAGACATTTAAAAAAAATCTTTAAATCTTTTCAAACACTGATTGACTATGAAAAAGTTTCCCAACAATTCACCAGCACTCCTTTCCAAAGCCAGGAGAACATTCTGTGTATTAGATCAGCCAAGAACTTGCACAGCCCATGCTCCTTTGCAATTGTACTGCAAATGCTTGTTTGCCATGAGCCAGCAATAAAACAGTATAGACAACTCTCCAAATCCCTACCTTTCACCAGTGAAAGAAAGGCTAAATTATCCCAATAGGAATTCACAGAGATTCCAAAACATCCTTTTCAAAATAGTATTAGAACAATATCCAGTGAAACTGAAGTATCATGAAATGGAGCTGGCAAGTGCAAAGTCTTGATTTGATTGTTTTCAAAGCAGTCAATTCTGACAACAAAAAAAGTTTTTCAGAGGTCCATGCCCTTTAGTCCATCAATACCTACCTCACAGATCTCTTCCTATGTCAGAAACAAAGCTCCATTTTGACAGGAAAAAGCATAAGCTTTAATTACTTTCGCTTGGACAACGTATTATTCCCAAGTTAGAAGAATACCTTAAGTAGTAACATAAAACCAGCTTCAGGTCTCAGTTGAGGTCTAAAATACACTCCTAGTTTCCAATTTACACAGTAGAGCTGGACATAATAAAAAGGTCTTAAAACAATTTAAGGTCTGTGTAGCTTTCTTGAAACTTAGTTTTGCCATGAATTTCTCATGGTTTCCAATAAAGACAAAAATAAAGATACAATAGTTCTTTAAAAGGTTGTCATAAGATTGATGACAATTAATCACTATGGTTTATTACTGCAAGTCTAAATTTTTAAAGAATACCTGGAAAAATAATCAAAGTACAAACAATTCCTAAAAGAACCATATCAGCTGAACCACTTTGTTATTTTAGCCGGGATTTCTAAGCTGAGATAAGCAAGACTAAGAGAGATTGCCTTGCAGGACTTGACACTAACAACCTATTCCTTTCCACGGACACCTTAGTTTAGGGAGCAGAGCTGGCCTGATAGATTATGTTTCTTCAGTTAGTAGAAAAATGGAACATAGCACACAGCACATAAAAGGATCTTTTGTCTTGGCCTGTGACTTATAAAAAAGAGCATGTTTTAAGTAGTAAATTCTGCTTGGCAGTGTTTTGTAAAGTACGAGATTTCTTAAGTGAATTACTGCACGTGGAACCCAGTAAACAAGCTCAATGTTTTTTCTTAATTTAATGCCTTTGTATGAACACCTGAATGTGCAGAAGCTTTAAGATAACTGCAGGAATCTGACAGGGAAATTAACAGCCTTAGGGAACACAAGGCTAGAGAACAGCTAAACACATATGGAGCATTAAATGATGAGAACTTAAATTGCTAGAAAGGACAGTAGAAAGAGATAAGCCACAAGAAAGGGCACCTTGTTGTTCCACAATTAACCTGGCAGAGGCTGAATGATGAAGGAATCTTCCCGATGTAACTACAGAACTATGGAATGATCCCCTTGGAGAAAAACAGGAGGCTCAGCAAAACATTATGCACACTCCCACATCAAAGCAAACGAATACACGCAACCGGATTAGCTAGCAAGTCCTTTCCATCTTAAAGTTCCGTGGATTCTCCCAGTCTGACTCAAAGCTTCCACTGACATTTGTGTTACCCATTCCATGATCTGGAGAGGAATAAATTCCAGAGTCCTGCAGCTCAGCATGCCTGTGTTGAGTAAGCCAGAGAGCTCCATGTACTTGTTAGTGAGACGTTATTAGTATTTCAGTGCCATGGTTTACTAAAGTCCTAGTTCTATACTTAAGCTGAAGCATCACATTCTTTAAAGTAAATTTTCTCTGCAATCGACAATCAGCTTGTTCTCCCAGGACTCACTCTTTCCTCACATGCTGGACTTACAGCACTACAACTTTCAAGATCAGAGTGGGGTGATAGGTTTGAGGACTCTGAAATTAAGCACTTTTATCATTTTTGCCAAGAAAAGTTTAAATAAATGCACAAGCAGTTCACCTACTGAACAATATCTGCAGCTACTCAGAACTCCATTTTCAAAACACAGCATTCCCAATTTCTCCACTTTGTTCCTTCTCTGCCAGTAGTTATACCCATACCCATGTTTTTTCGGTACAAAGCCATACACTTAAACGCAGGAAAACACTGCCAGAGTCCTTCCAATTCAGTAATCCTCATCTGGAAAATTTTACTGACAGGTTTCTCAACATGAGACCTAACATTTAATAGCAAGCATCTTGCACAATTCCCTAATCATATCTGGGGTGAAGGGTGGATCCACTCAGCTCGACTTTAAGCAGTAACAGATACTGAGAAAACTGTCAATGCTGATATTCAACACACGTGATTTAATACCATGCCCATGGTTTTGCAGACTCTCCACATTTTACCTTTTACAGTCTATCACACACAATTAAATTTCCCTGCTTACCCTACTGACAAACCCAATCTAACATGTTCTAAGAAGAGAGAGGTATTTTCTAATTTCTAACCACCTTCGTCACCACCAGCCTTTGAAACAAATGCTGCAGACAATACAAGAAGCAGGAGTATAAAGTAATTTTTCAAGTGCAGGATCAACATGAAGTAGTTTTACTCAGCATTAAGAACTACAAGGGTTGTCTTCACTGTTAGATTGACCAGATTCTGAAGTTGGTTCAAAGCTTCTGCTGGCATGATTTGATGGGTGTTTGTTCCTTTCCTCTCTAGGAATTGAAAAAATTAACTGACAATACAGTCAAGTGTGCAGATATTCTGTAAATGCTATTTAAACAGAAGTATTACACACTGATGGAACAAATTAATTGAGCAGTGACTACTTACCTAGCTATTTTGCATCTAGCAGCATAAGTTTATACCAGAAGCAACCAGGGGAATAAACTTAATTGCAAGATAATCAATAAAAAAATTTCGTACTCCTACTGTTCTTTTCCTTTTTAAATGAGCAGCAGTCAACATGCACATGGAACTTCCAAATTTTTTTAATTTTTGTCTAGGGAGGAAGAAGTTACCAACTCCTGGCATTCATGCCACACACAGATATGTGCATTTTGAGCCTTCAATATTACAAAGTCCAACCAAATTCCATGCTGCAATTTCTTCATGAACATTGCAAAACCATTACAAAACAAGCTAACATCAGTTCTGATTTTATCACTCAATTTAACTCAATGCACAAAAGGAATGTTTAACTTTCCACTATATTTCTAGCTAGTCTCCTCCAATAGGGAAAAAAGTAAAAATTAGGACTTTGCTTACCTCTCTTCTTAGTAATCCCTCTCAGGAAAGAGTAGAAGTGAAAATAGTAGCAAGGAGTACTCAAGCCAACATTTCTGAAGACTAACAGTTTGTTCTCACATGCACCAGATTACAGGTTCCTGTTCCATTAATTATGTCCACATAACTTATCCACATAATACTTTTTCGACCAGCAGTAGTGTTATTTTACATAAAGGGAATGAAGACAGAAAAAGATAATCGCTGTTAAACCAGGGATTTATGTATTATTCCTTCTTTAAGGAACTGCTTTGGGCAAGAAGTGCTTGGCAAGTGTGTAGAACACATCCTTCAGCAGATTCTTGTAACCTTTGAAGGGAAAAGTAAAGGAGGCAGTGGAAGAACCATCAGCGTTCAGGGGATACCTGTTCCTTCACTACTGTTTGATTGATACCATTAATACACACCCAAAGTTCTATGTCAAGAGACTTTCCCCTCCTGTTACATAGATATAAGCTTTGCATACCAGTGAAATTCTGTAAAGAATAAGATGCATCTACCTGCTTGGTTGGCTACTGCTCCCAAATACTTTTCAGGGTGAACTGAACACAAGGTACAAATTTTGATTTCTATTGACCTTAAACACGGTAAGCTACTGAAATAGACTTCAATCTCAACTTTGTCTGACAACATTAAAAGGGGAAGAGTTTTACTTTCAGTCATTAAACTGAATGTTACCTATCACTACTTAAAAGGTCCAGTTCATGCTAGGGCAAAGAAGATGTAAGATCAGAAACAACATCCAGATTGCAGAACTGCATCTCAGTTGGTTAGAGCATGTTCACCTTTCAGATTCAATTCTCCCTACCACCAGTTAGTTTCTGTTGCAAAGGCAGCTCTTTTTTGCCCCCAGATCAAGTACAGCCCCATTTCAACATGCACTGCAGCCTAAAAGCTTCTAAGGTGTAAATATTTAAAGGCTTTTATTCACTACCATCTCTCATTGTTCCTTCCATGTAAAATTATGTGTAGTTGCCCTAAGTGTCACTTCTCAGATGTGATGAATAATTTCATTAGGACTGTAAGTGTTACCAAACCAACCATGTTATATCTTGAATAATAGTAATGACAGAAGGGTGAAAGCACTGTTTAAGGAAAAAGCTGCACCATATGAACAGTAGTACATGTGACTTTCCATTCCTTTCAAATGCCTTGGTATCCAAGCTGATTCACTTATTTTGCATGTGTTTTCAGAAGTGAAAACTAATAAATTTGCCTCCAATGCAAACTCCTATACATATAAATTTCAGTAGCATAGAGCACTTCACAGGCTAAAAGCTCCATTAAAAAAAAAAAAAAATCAGTATTATATACAACATACCAATATGCCCCTAGCAAACACACAGTAAGTCTCTAGCATGTCAGAGACATTTCTGATTCATGATGCTAATAGAAACTGCCAGATGAGAAGTAATCCATTTAGTTAAGCTTGAATCATGAAATGTAGTTTGGTTTTCAAAAGAGCTTTAAGAAGTTTCAAAACAGAATATTGGTACATTTTATAAAAGCCATTTTAATGCGCAATAATACTTCACTATAGCAATACTCCCAGTACTGACAGGCCAGGGGTTTGGGAGAGGGATAAGGGGAGAGAGAGACAGGTTGTTTAATAAAGATGGATTAACTTAAAGCAAATGTTCAATCTCTTGACATAAGTTTAAAAATAGCAGAGCAAACCAATTGCTACTTAATGAAACAAGGGAAAACAAAAGCATTCATTAACATAGAAGTAAGTAATGCATGAGGCTTGGAAGTTTTGTAAAAGTTTTTTGGTTTTGTAGTTGTTTTTTGTTTTAACACAGAGTTTTGAAGGAGTACATAGAACAGACAACATAAGAGTTTCAAAAGTTTGGTTGAACTTCAACCGAAGTTCTGTAGGTCAGTCCCATACCAGTCATCTGCAATGGGTGCCCAGCTTCTGGGAACTGCTCAGTGATTTAACTGCACTCTCAGCACATGCAGGGCTACAACCTGATAAAGAGCTATGAACAAAGCTGGCAAATTCCTGGCAAATGATTGGTAAAGGGCACCACCTTGGCAATTGTGTTGAAATAAATTATCAAGGTCAAGACAGCCAAACACTAATTTCTTAAAAATTTCCTTTGAAGATTCCATTTTGAGTTTGCAATAGCACACTACACACAGCTTGTTTTGAGTGCAGTCAGCATGGGAGCAGTACATCAGCTGAAGCAGGGAACTATTTATTCCTTCAGACATCTGAGTTTTAATATGAATCTGAACATTAGTAATACAATTATAATTATGAACCTTGACAGCTGCATTACCTGTTACCACAAAACAGAAAACTGACAGACTGAAATTAGAGAACTGCAAGTATCCAAAGTTAAGTTTAACTTAAAAGGAAATGTTTCACACACATATACATCCTTGCTAGCTGTACAAGTCTGCTTTGGGGGCCAACAAAGTTCAGACTGCACAGACTGCTCTGAAGTAGCAGCCTTCTACAACATGGCGTAATGTTTATCACTTCAGGTTCAAAGTTTTAATTCTATGTATACGCTTAGTGAGCTGACAAATAATCCAGGAAGGGCAGTTTTCTGGACAGATTCCTGGATCTACTTTGTCAGCAGGTTTTCAGTGTTGTTCCAAACCCAGAACTCTGAACCTTTAGGTCCCACCCCAACACCCATACTCAGCAAAAAAAAAAGCTAAGAAATTATTATCTAATAAAAGTATTTAGAAGTTAGTGATTGCATTATTGTGACAAACCTGCACAGCTCAGCTAAAATGTAATAAATAGTACATTCAAGAAAAACTTGTAGGAAGCTTAAAAACTTAGGAAGCTTAAGCAGGAAGATTAAGGAGCCCTTTAGGACATACCAAGGACAATTATACATGAAAAAGAAACATTACATTGTACAAGAATTTGTACTGAGGAGAGTTAGTTTAACCACTGTTAAAGCAGTAAGATACAACAAACTACTGCAAACTGCACCCAAATGTAGCATCGTTAGAAGAGAAGGGCATTATCAAACTATGTGAATATCCTGGCATTCAGCTCATCTTCTGAATACTGCTCTGTTCTTCCATCATATACACCTGTCCCATTAAGGGAAAAGATGGATTTTTGGGGACAATAGATAATGAGTTTGTTCTAACTTTTTTCTACAGCTCTGAAATATTAAAGCATGTCATCAGAACTGGTTCATAACATGATTTAAACTTCAGCTACAAAAAGTCTTTAACAGCAAATTCCTTATATTATATATTAGAGAAGATAATTAAAGCAACCACTTTAAGTGCATCCACTGTCAGTACTCATTTGCAGATCACCCAAACCACTTGTATTTGCTCAGAAACAGAGGTTAAGCAAAGCATGCATATGTATGCACATGAATACTGCTTGCACACACTCTAACTGCTCAGTTAGAAACCTGCTATCATACCTAAAATTGTTTGTTTAAAGGGCCAGTCTTTCAAAGGACTGTTTAGACATATATTTTCACATCCTTCACTAGACAAGAGCTGCATCCTTACTTCCCATTCCCAGCTTAGGAGAGTGATTTTGATTGAGGAAGAACATGTTACACTTACTGCCTCCCATCTGCAACTGTTCCATGTCTAAGAGCAGGATACTTAAGCACTTTACACTCCTGGAATAAAAAGGCTGCTTGGCTTACATGACAAGTATAGATCCCTGCTAAATGCGTATAATTGCTCTGCTTTCTCAATTTTAAAGAGCATGAAAGAACTGGGGAGAAAATTATACATTTGCTATATGTTCTTTTTACTATAATGAATACTGCCCCCTCCACTTTCAGAAACAGAAACCTGAACTGTATCCTTGTACTACACTGAAACTGTACTGTTATGGAACTAGTATCAACATTTCTGTTTCAAAAGTGTGAAATGAGGTTTGGAATTGCATTCCTGAAGCCTAAGTTTTACTACATTTTTTGAAAACCCAAAATCTGCACCCAGCAATTATCCAGGTTTGAAATTCAATCCAGATTTTTCAGTTGCAGTCCAAAAGGACAATAAAATTCCATCACAAAGGGACACATCTGGCACTGATAAAATCCAGATCCTATATATGAATGAAACAAAAAGGTCTCATTTCTGTATGTCAAGAGAAGAACCAAAACAAACCAGCAATACCTCAACAGTAGATGTTTTAAGAGACAAGGAATACCTCCAAATCTGCACCTTAAATGAGAACTCAAAAAATAAACTTGAGTAAAAGTTAGTGAATTGAGGGTTTCAAGAAATTAAACCATATGTTGATCCTTCTGCTTTTAATTTACTATAAGATGCAGCTGGAGAAGCACAAAAACAAAGTGTAAATGCATTAAAGAAGGTCAGCATGGAGAAAGATCTTTTCAGCCTCCTATGTCTTCATGCTCAGTAGTAAAGTTCAGAGAAGAGAGATACTATCCAGCCACAGAAGATCCAACCACGATTACTTAAAAGCCAGACTTGCAAGCCCAGGAGTCCATGAGACATGCATCAAGTGGTGCTGAAGAAGGCAGTTGATGCCATGATGAGGCTGTCTAGATATCTTTGAAAAGCTATGCAAAGGAGCCAGGGTGTCCCTCAGATAGTTAAAAAAAATGGATCAGTATTCACAGGGCTTTGTCAAAACTCGACAGCTACCTCCACATTAATAAAATATTTAGCCTGCTCTTGCCAGTCACTGTAACATGATCTCCAATATCTTCAAGATGATGTGGATATTAATAATAATGGAAGGAAAATTACTCAAATGGTATACTCAAAAGGGTAGAAAATAATTTATGAGAAGCGAGAGAAGCCAGCATATTTATTTTCTGAATAATGTAATCCTTTTTCCAGTGACATTTTAGAAAGTTCTTCTGAAACAGCTTTCACCATCATTGGTGTAAAAATACATATTTTACATTAATCCAAAACTATGAAGAGTAACTTTCTAACCCAATTATCAGGTATCTGAATTGATTCTTAAACTTGTATCCACTAAGTGGATTGGTCCCAGTTAGTCTGTTTCAGATACCTACATGCCCACTCTGACACAACAAAACCAGGTACACTGAACATGCAAGAAAAGGAACACATTAAATAAAAGCCTTCTGCTTTCAAGGATTATAAGTTCAACACAGGATTAGCAAATTTGTGTTTCTCACTCCTTACTGAATACAGACATTGTAAACCTACTTTTTTCCTAAATTATTACTCAGGAAATGATTTTTAAACCAAAAAATTTAAAGAAGCATGCTGCAAAGCTTTGAAGTTCTCGGGAGGCATCATCTGCATGAGCACTAACTAGTACATTATTAAACCCCAGTATATTATTGTCCCTGTGAAATTATTCAGCAGACACTGAGTAAGAGTACAGCATACTTCATACTACAACGTTTATTCTTAACATTTTGTGGATAAAAGGTAAGTTTAAATAGTATCAGAATCAATATGCCTGACCTTCACACAAGGCTTTAATGCACAGTTTGTGCTGCCAAGTTTATAAAATTTTATATATATATACACACCAAGGTGACAGCACAATCCTAAATTAAGTTCTAAAAATCCTGTAAGATCTATACAGCACCTGCTACACTGTTTAAGAACTAAATAAGACTAATTGAAATATTCTTTCAATCACACACAATTTGTCAATACCAGAAGTTTGGTTTTGGAGTTCTTTGTTGTTTTTGCAGAGTTTTTCTCAGTTTTGGCTTTTTTTTGCTGTGAAGGCTTAGGGAGTTGTGTTTGGTTTTGTTTTAGTTTTTAGTTGCTTGTAGAAAGAACTTTATAAAACTGGAGAGAAACACCACCATTACTAAGTTCTTACCCTCCACAAGAAAAAAATATTGACAGAACCTTTATTTAAATCTCATTTACTATCTCATTTCCTTTTTTTGAGATTAGATTTTACAAGCAATAGGAAATACTCATTCTTTGCTGAAGATGACAACTAACACTGACCTTTACCAGGTTCAGGTTGGTCTGGTCAAATGTGTCCCCTGGATTCCAGATCCTACTTCCTAGAGATTACCAATGCTCATCTACACAAAGGTAACCAGTGTTACATTAGCAATTCCTGATTGCCAAAATGATTTGGGGGCCACCATGGCAAATATACATCCCAATTATACAGCCAGAAGGCACACTATCACCATTGAAATCTTGAAGCACAGTGTATTTCAGCTTAATTGAACAAATACCTTATAAAGTTGTCTTTTTACCCCTCTAGCAGATGCTAAAAAACAAGCCTGTTCCAGAGCAATCAAGTGTTCATATACTAGAGGAAAAGAACAGCTCTTGGTGTTTTCCTTTGTTACTCTACAAGACACTCAAGCCTTACTGTTTACACACTCATTGCAGACAACCAGCAATTACAGCTAAGTACACTTACCAGAGGAACAGCAAAATATGAATCCAGAGTTGCTGCTGCTGCTGAACATCTGTGGTTTCTGTTAAGTCTTTTGGATGAAGAAAAGCTAACAAATAGGATGTATAAACAACCTGCCATGGACTGGCTAGAGCAGACAGGTTTGGGAAATATGCCTTAGCTACCAATAAGGAATGGAGAACCCATCATCTGTCCTATCTGCCTACTACTCCTTGAGGAATTTGCATATTTTGCCAACCCACTCAAAGCCAGGCAAATCTATGCAGTGGAAAGACAGAAAAAAAGGCAGATGAGCAAAAAGGGAAGCTGCAAAAGCCAGAGATCAGCAATTAGTAGACACTGCTCACTCACACCTGCCCTTTATCGGGGTTATAGCCTGGCACACCTACCTATTATACTGAGCCCTGCTTTGCCTCTTTGAAAGGGAAAATAGCCAACTGACTAGTCATTATCTTTATAGGTGCTAAGGAAAGTACCTTAAAGGCAATTCAGTAGCATTTAAGTACATACTAGTACACTAAAAGTGATATGCTAATTGCAAGCACCAGTGACAGGAGGATACCATGACTTTGATCTCTCTTCATTCATAGACACTAAAACTTGTGCTTCTATATCAAGTTTACTTTTCTGTAACTAAAACAAGCCAGGTCAGGCACCTTTATTGAGTTACTACTCTTAATAATTATTTAGAGCGAATACTACACAGCTCTACACACAACTAACTGACACCAAACCTAGCAACACCTCCATAAAAGTTTGAGATGGCAGTTCTGTACAAGTCATTCACCTCAGGAAAGTGTCATTGAGTATCTCATTACAAGTTTCTGTGTTTGGCATTAATTTAAACTAGACACCACCTGAAGAAAGGATTGCCTTACAAAGAGGCACAGAAAAAAAGTACAGATTATAATATTCAATCAGCAATTTCTTATATAACCATATCATTTCCATGCATATTTTAGAGATCTTCAAGTGCTACAGAATTGGATGTATATGTGCCAACTCTTACATGAATCTTTCAACAAATATGAATGAGATTTACAAAGCACACAACCATACTTGTGATCCTCTGCTTTGCTAAGCCACCAGTGGCAATGAAAGTGCAAACATACTATAAAAGTTGTCAAGGAGAGCCTAAGGTATTTGAAACTGAAGAGGACTGCTTTCAGCATGATAGACAGCAAACAAGATGCTTCAGTCAGCAAGAATTACCTTATTAATCTCAGGATAGAAAGTGAAACCTCACTGAAACTAACCATAACTCATGGGCACTTTACTTATTTACATATTCAATCCTAAAGCCATTGGTTTATATTCCTAATAAAGCACACACATATTGTAATACTATTGCTGGCACTGAACAATAAAAAATAATTACTATCTTACTCTCATGACCCCATGTTATAACATAGCAGATATATGCAAAGAGTTGGAAACATCAGATTTACATAAAACAGTACTGGAACATAACATGCAATGTTTCCCTAGACCATTCTCAGCCTCCAACCATAACTTAGGGGCTTCCAGAAACAAAGGCTGTTTTCTTGGGGTCAGTCTTCTAGAAGTTTCTGCAAATGGTATTTTGAACCCACTTTGAACCAAATTTAACACATCACAGTACTATAAAGAATTTATGCAGCATACTCCTTAAACTACTTCACATGTTTCCCCTTCCAGTTTTACTGTCAAGGAAAAAATGGAAACACTGATTGATTACCTGATTTCTGTACCACTTCCAGAGTATCCTTTAGAGACTTCCATCTTACACCCATCTCTTCAACACACACACACTTACTCTATTTCAGACGAAAATGTCTGATCTACTCAGGAGTGCTACATACCAAAACCATTTTATACTTTTGATTAGTATAAAATGGCAAAAAGAAATGAGCAGGGAGATAACAAGTCAGAAGAATACAATATAAATAATGGAAGCACACAATGAATTTTTAAACTGTTCTCATTGTTTTCAATAAAAAAAATAAATAAATATTAGATTTGTCTTCTTGACTGTACAATCAAGAATGAATCTTTAAAAATATTCAAATGCAACTTCAAGTTTAACTACTATACCAGAACAGGTTCAATTCAGAACATATGACTTTATATGCTATACTATGATTGTCCCATCTTCATTCCTTCTTTGCATTTCTACCTACCTATTTAGGCTATGCAAATGAGAGTAAATGGTATTACGCTTGCCACTAATAAGTTTGTCAACTGATACAGAAATTAATCTCTGGGTTACAGCTTGAGAGGCTACTGACCTCTTCCAACTTGCTGTAAAACTCACTGCAATCCACCTCTCCCCTCTTAGTGGGCTATTAACTGAAAGGTTAATGCCCTTGGGCACATGGCCTCTCTGTGGGCACATGACCCAAGATCATTGAAACCCAGTTTCCATTGGAAACCTTGAAAGATTTACTGGGTCACTGCATTCAGGTCATCCACCCATACAGGACAATGTCTCATTTTAATCTATCCTACCCTTCGCTGACCACTCGCTAATTTTTTTTTTTTTACAGCTTCCTGTGCACGGAAAGCCTCAGCTGAGAGCGGAAGCCCCACAAGCAAGCTCACATTCAAGTGAACAATTCAAGGCAAGCTCTGACCAAACAGGAGAGTCCTCTCACATCACACTATAGGCAAACAGTGGCCACAGAAATAGGGAACACAACAGTAGCTGGGAATACAAACCTAATATATGATCAGTCAAGAGATGACAAACAAATCTTGCCTCCAATAAGGAAGTCAGATTTCAAAGCACAGGGAAAAATACAAGGTAGGTGATCACTATGCTACTGCTCCCCCATTCTATTCTTATACAAGAAACACCTAATTTTTTGTTTAAGCATAAGCTAACTCTTGTTTTTCAGCATCCCCAAAACCCAGAAAGATTTATTTCAGGACCATTTCAGTCACCACAACCAATTCAAATTTTCTCCATGCCCCTCTTTACACTCAAGAAGCCTTTTTAGACTCACAAAGAAGCTAAACTAAAGACTTGGAGCTGGCTGGCAGTGGCTCTGTGGGACACAGCAGCTTCTCAAAGAAGCTGTATCTCCTGCCACACATACCCACTGTACTACTCTACTGCCTATCCATGCACTTGCTCCTCCACCACCAAAAGCCATTAATATTTCATCAACATTTGCCTATGGCTACTGAGAAACACCATGCATGCTACCGGAAGATTATAGGGAACACATGCTGGAAGAGCAAAAGAGCACAGAGGACAGTGAGCAAAACTACACGCATCTACTTAAAAACGACACAAAGTAAAGTTCTAAGAGAGCATGTGGAACTGGAAAAAGAATGGCAAGGAGTCTCTATAAAGGTAAGGTTGCAGAAAGCTCAGGCAACTCAAATTATTCTGAACATACTTCTAACATTTCCAATAGCACTCAAACACTGATGTGTCAGATGCTTGATTCTTGTTTCCACAGTATCTTGCTGTAATTGAACTAGCAGATAAGTATTTAAGATTAAAAAATTCTTAATGAGAAAAATGAATAGTGTGGTTCTCCTAGTAGTCCTGCATATATTTATATAGATGTACAGGTTTTATTTGCATCTATTCCAAAACTAAAACATTTCCTTTGCTATTCTACGTCCAATTGCTAAGGTAGATTTCAAATTCTTCTCTTCATTGGGGTGCAGACATTTTAGAAACAAACAAAATCCAATTGAAACTAAAAACAAGCCAATCACACACGTTTTCTAAACAAGCAGAAACAAACAAACAATTAGGCATTTATCTACACATTAATAAAACAAGCTTTCACAAATTGGAAAAAATTCCCAGTGTCTAGACAGGGTTTAAAGTTTAAAATTCATTACAATACATTTATTCTAGGAGAAGCACAAGAACTGCAGTAGCATTACTAAACCCATCGGTCTCAAGTTAACAAACATGTTATACAACCAAGTATACAAGGTTGGTCAGACTCACCTTCCCTCATTGATTTTTGCTTTGTCTCCATGACAAGTGAAGTTCTCAATGTAGCCCAGGCTGCAGTTGATCCGTGTCCAGTCAGGCTGGCACACAGCAAGGAAGTGAGGACGCAGTCTACCTATGGAGTACTTGGCAATGTCTGTCAATGACTGACTAGCAGCAGCCCCAAAAATGAAGGTCCCAATGCCTTTGTAAATAGTGGCTATGTAGTTATTTCTGACAAATGAATTTGAGTGCAAATTATTATAGAAGACCGAGAGAGTCTCTCCTAGGATTATCTGAAAGAGAAATAAGGACAACAAGTTAAAAATAAAAACTTTAAAAGAAAAGTATTATGCTATTTTTGTTAATACTCAGACATGCAGTTTCAGAAATTATTTTTTTATAAACATTAAGCTGCAAATTTAAGTTTTCCAAGAGTCAGCAGTAACCATGTCCAACATTATAAACACTTTCACATAGAAGAGACACACCTTTTTACTTTACCCTGTTTCATGTTGAACTTATTATTTTCAGAATACTTATTAAAACAAAGCCTTCTCAGAATAACATTTAACCATACTACTCGGCATGGCCCTAATTAGAAACATTTTCTTTTGTATAACTTCTTTCTACTTTGAGTCTTCCTCAACAAACTTCTCCTGAGCAAAATTTTTCTAAGCTTGTTAGGTTTTTCATGGAACCAGAAACTATTCTGAAGGGCCAAGACTTTACATCCAGATCTGAAAGGCCAGATGTTTTAACACAGAAATTTCCTACCTCTCATAAAATTAAATCCTTTGGCGAGAAAAGAAAACTAATGAGAGTAGGGAAAGACAGGTCTTACTGATGTCTTTCCAAGGATTTTTCACCCTACATGTCCAAGGTACATGTAACAACTGTTGACAAGAAAGCAGATCTAATTTCTTTTTCCTGCAACTTCGTCTTTTGCAGAAAATTTATCCTTATGCCAAATACAGAACTTCACCCCAGATAATTTCGATACTGAACCAGATGGCCCCACTCTGGACAAAAAGGATCAGTTCATACAGATGATCACATGTGTAGGGAACTGGATATATATATGTAAAGTTATCTTGAAAAATCATGTAAAAATTAAAATTATGGATCCATCTATCACTTGAGAGTGCTGGGTCCTGGATCCCAGCAAGGCAGAGCTTTGGTGAATGAAGCCATTACTTAGACACTGCCACCCAGGCACACAGAGTGACAGCTTGTCAGAGGCTTTGCATGTGAAGGCAAACAGACAATACCATCAGATGTGTGACACTGAAGCCCTACACCCTCCACCATACCCAGATATGGACTGAAGCAGAGAAACACCAGAACACTGACTGAAGCTGAGAAAGTGTTCAGTAAAGCATATGGACAATCCACCAGAAAGTAACCTCTTATGGAAGATAATCGAGGACAAATAGCCATGACAGGTAAATAATGAATCCCTTTCACAGAACATCACTGCAAAACCTGCAAGCAGGTCACTTAGCTGAGGTAACAAAAAATTAGTTGATGTCAATGCAATTACTTCACTGGACAGACATCAAAGAATATTCATCTTCAATAATCTGACTAAGCATTGAGTAAAGGACATCAATATTTGCTTTTACCGTCTGACTATGAAGCAATCTTAACAGAAATGCCTGATTTCACAACTGAAAGATGGCCCCTGATGTTGTTAAGGAAAGTTTGTTAGTTAAATGTTCATACAGGCTCAAATGGAGATTAGATTAATTCAGAGGGAATACATCCATTTAAAAAAAAAGCTATATTCAGTAGAGCGTTTTCTGACTCAAAGTCCCTGAGCTGCAAATGGCTGGTAGCAGCCAAGTACTGAGGGCAAAACATCAACCTTTCCATGCTCTATTCTGTTCTTCCTCACTCAACTGTTTTGATTGCTCTAGGAATGAGATAAGCTGTAAGGGCTTCAGGTGAGACCAAGCACTGATGCTCTCAGTAGTATCAAAGGTAGTAATAGGGTGGGGGGGAAAAAAAGTCTTATCTTAAATGACAGGGTCTTTAGCATAAATCACTTGCCAGTTAACAGAATATACAACCCCTCCCCACACCCAAAATTTCATCTGCTTTAGAAGTATTTCTGCAAGTTTTTGAAGCAGCTTTTCCAAGAAAAGGGAAACCAGGCAAGTCACAGTTTCAATTCTTAGATCATATTTCTACACTTGCAAAAAAAATTCCATCAAAGAGCAAGCATGAGCTGCAAGTTGACCTTTATGTTGGATCCTTAATAAAAATCCATGCAGTCCCTATGCAAGGCAGAGTTAGATGATCACAACATCCCTCCTGAATTTAACCCATTAGCCCAGAGAAACAGCTGGTCAATACTGAGGATTATATTTATCTGTGCCTTTTCATTTTTGGCTCCTAAATATACTTTGATAAATATATATATGCCTAAAAATCTTATTTGGTATAAGTGAGTTTTAACTCTGTTCAAAGTGTGGCTCTGATGAGCTTGGATGCCACCCAACAGAACTATCAGTGGAGACTGAAGCTTTTTAGTACATCTGGACAGGGATCTTGAGGCCTCTGTTGAAGGGCCAATTGTAGGAACTGAAGTGCAGTCCTATCAGACTTAGGACATGAGATGGTTAACTGAAGAGGTCCAGTTGTCCCATCTGCTCATGAGGACATATCCCAGGTACTTTTTGCCCCAGCACTGATATTCTTCCAGGAGCTATTTGCACTCCATGTAGCTCAAAGAAAGTTGCTGTCTTCTGACAGGCTAAGGAATTTCACTAGCTGATGCTGGCTCGGACAAGCCACAAGAGGTGGCAACAGGCAGGGTAATAGCAGGACCTCAACTTTTGTCCATACACAGTAAGCCATTAGGTTAGCTCAGCTGACAGCTTGTAAATATTAGGGATAGAGAGACACTATATGCTTGAGACAGTTCAGCTGAGCTAAGAGCTGTGGTCAAAGAGAGATCCCAAATTGGTAGTCACAGAGATTCTCTCCAGCTCACTGATTTGGTGTGAAGAGAGGAAAGAAGAGAAGTACCCTGTTCTCAGCCAGATCAGGTGTGGTGAAAAAGTGAGGCCCCACAGTAATTTAAATACAAACAGGCCAGAATTTTATCCTGACCTTCAGGGAAATATCCAGGGAAAAACTCCACAGGTACTTATTCTTTTTATTCTATTGATGCTTTTGATAAGATCTGATTGGCAGCCATGATATTTCTCTTAAATAGGCTAGTATCTGTTGTTAAACTTTGACATACAAGTATTGCCCATGATTTTGTGCCAGATAAAAATGCTGACTTAATAGGTCATACACAGTGATATTATCAAAGTAGCAGGTCCCAAAATAAAAAGCCTTCATACAATCACTTACAATACACTAGTGTTATGTTCAACAAATATGGAAAAATAAGGAAGTTTTTATCTCTCAAACTATAGAATTAAGCCACTATAGTTCTAAGGTTCTTAGTTATGCTTTTTCTGTTCTATAATTCTAGCTGTTTGACGTCAGTTAAAGAAAACCTTTTAGTTAATTACCAGAACACCATTTCTACTGTTTTAGCACCTGGCCTAAGGACATTATTTTAAGGTTGAGAAACCTTACAGACTTACAAAACTGTATTCTGTATTAACAGAGTGCCCCTCCTCCCTCATCCCCACCCCCACTGAAATTAAAAACAATGAAGAAAAGTTTAACTTACAACAATTACACTGAAAGGAATAATTATTCCTGCTAACAACTTATAAGAAATGGTGTCCTCTTTGTATGGATACCGGATGGATTCATCACTACAGAAAACGCCTCTCTGGAAGGGGATACGTCGTGAACTGAGAATTGCAAAAGGCAAGCCAGCTGGCAAAAAGGAATACAAAATACATTACAAAAGCAAAACAAACTGGTGATGATCATAGCCCCGCATTTCCAAAGAAGTGCATAAAGAGGAACGGGCATGCAGGAAGTTAGAAGGTTATGCACTTCCCTTGGCCAATGACTACTGCCTTGACTTTGCAGCTTCCAGGAAGGACTGCTGAATGAAGGTGGGCAGGGCAGGATGCCTCTCACCTTTATTATTGTGGCACTTCAAGTATGGAAGAATGCCAAAATCATGGCTGAGTAAATAAATAGTTCAGTGACAACCACTGAGGTGCTCAATCTGCTTCTACTGGCACAATTGTCAAATACTTCTTTATAGTCCAGGGAGCAACAGTTGTCCCTGTACACCTTCTCTGGACAGCTTTACAAGTCAGAAGAGCATAAATTGCATTTCATGAAAGCAGAAAAGGAGGTTATTCTCAGGGAGTGCAAGTGTAGAAGGAGTTTTTGGGAATATGGAGAAAAGGAAATTACACATGCATGCGATCCCCTCACTTCCTTATACGCTGATAGCTTCCTAAAAGAACATGGTGACTGCACAAGCGCTACAGCCTCGGGGCCTGGAGATTTTATTCCAACCTCTTCTACCAAAGAGGATGCCTTTGGCTCAATCTAATACCAACAAGACACAATACTAAGGTGCACCATGCTGCTCACTATTGCATGTCGAAATACCCACAACACAAACCAAAGCTAGTCATTTGAACAGGAAAGGTTTTTTTAAAAAACTCAAAATATGATACAAATTACCATAAACTAATAGAATCACATTTCTAAATCCTGTTCCTCTATGATTAGCACACATACAGCATCTTCACAATCTTTTTGTGTACAGGGATGAATACTCTCAGAAAGGAACGGATGTATGGAAAACAAGAAGTGGGGGGCTACAAAGAAGGTTTAACAAAACAATAAATAATCTTTAACTTAGAGATATAGTAGCCCAGTAGCACAAAAGTCCTGAACTTTGTGCTCAAAATTCAGCAGTATTGCACACAAAATGCATACCATTTTAGGGTTAGACAACAAAAATTATCTGGGGGAGACACATCCATCTACCAGTAAGGGATCAGAAAGATAAAAACTGCCTCCACCCTTTCTTCCCTGTAGAAAAAGATACTGCTGTAGTCTCAGTTCTCTCCTCAAGACCTCTGTGCCAAGGCATAGCCTACCTCTTCCTTTCCAGGTACACAGCTAGCCCCAAATAAGCATGTGCAAATAGAAGATATAAAGAACAGGAGAAAAAGTAAGAATAAAAAAGATACCAACCAAGCACCACGGGAACTACTAGCGAAGAGACCTTTCCTATCCTATTCCCTCTTTACCTCTACCCATGAAGTCCTCCAAACCAAGCCTGACTGCTGGGACCATCACAAGTGATACAACCGGTATTTCACCAATGATTTGCTATCAATTTTGTTGTTCACACCATGAAATGCTAAAAAGAACACTTCAGTTTGAAAACAAAAGAACAAATAACAAACTAATGGTTCAAAAGGGGCAAATTTTCTTAAATGAGCTCTGGGGAATGATACACCCTTATTCTTTGACCAAGCAGTTATAGGTCTATCATATGGTCCCATGAATGCCAGCTAAGCTTGTTGCAAAGAACCATGTACCTTCTGTAGTGTTACAATCATGAAATCAATAACATGCAAAACCTCCCCCCTCCAAAAGTGTCAGAAAAAGACCACTGTCATTGTCAAGAGGCGCTGTTTCCAATTCCACACCAGCAGGACTAAAACTGACACAGCTCTGGAAGCCATCCAAGCACACCAACAAAGCAGGAGGACAGCAGGATGGGCTAAGAGCCAAGCCAGAGCCTCACCAAAACACTGCCCTATTCAGATATCAGCCAGCACAGAGCCCAGGACCTGGACTCTGCAGTACAGTGCAAAAACACAGCCTTGCCTACTAGGAAAAAATTGCTCTCCTTTTCTCTTAACAGAAAGAGTATCAGGGGTTTGAAACACACTGCAGCCCAGACCTTTTTTCCCCTCCCCTTGTGTTGGTATTGTGACAGGTGTCATGATACACCATCAGTTGTTTAGTATTTAGCTGACTTGTGTCAGGGATGAGGCAAAAGTATGTGCAGCCATGGTGAGGGAAGGTGACTTGTCAGCATAATGACATGGTACTTCCATCACCATTTCTTCTACAAAATATGTATGGAATGAAAAACTTCATTTGCCCTGCACACATACTAACACTAACATTCAAGATCGAGTATTTGAGAAAAATTTATTGTTTGGATCCCCAAAAACAGAGAATTAGGTATACACAGATAACAATTTAATTATTTACATGGTTACTTCTTTAGAGTTGGTAGTTTTGATTGTCATGGTAAAGCAGTTGTTCACACAACTACGTTCAGCCCAAAAAAACCCTTATCACAAAAACAGCTTCAGCACACTGCCACAAACACCTGCAATTATAGTTAGATAGTGTCACTGACATATCACTAGCTCTGCATCACGCTTCTTAAGGACCAGATCTGTGAATAATGGTGTCATGGTGGCTTACTCCTCATTTCCTCTTGCTCACATCTCGATATTTCAGCTTCTCAAGGTCAGAGACTGAAAATTTTCAAAATGGTGGGGCTATCCAGTGGGGAGCTTTTTAAAATGTAATTTCCAGCTACAATCAGAAATAAAAAGCAATGATGTGTGAATCATGAGAATGAAGTCCCTCATGCAATGATGATCTGTGCTCTTCCATGCTAAGTGAAGCTAGAAGTATGTATGCTCACTCTTCAGCAATATTGAGATTATGATGTAATTAACCTGTAATTGCACCTTCCTGTATCCAGATCATGCAAACAAAATACCAAACAAGTCAAGATTTGTTTTTGTTTTGCTTTGCAAGCAAGTATTAACAGCTAAAATAAAGGTATTGACTTCTTTCATAAATTCTTTCCACCTCATTTACTTTGAGTCTTAAAAGTTCTAGGTATCTACATGGTACCCATTAAGTAATCATTAATTGGAAGAGTTATGCACTGAAATACAATACTGTTAATAAACCTTATACAGTAAACATAGGGGAAGCTGAAGAAACACTTGCTAACTGCACAACAGATTCAAGAAGTAATTCCAACAATCATTCACCTTATTGCTATTCTCTGCACTTTTCAGAGTTGAAAGGATACACACTCCATGAAAGTCTGAGAAAAGTTTTAATTTCAGAAAAACAGATTACAGTAAAACTGATCAGTTTAACACAGTTAAACTGTAAAATGAAGTCACAGAACTACAACATTTGTAATTTACCTTTTGCTCAATCCAAGGCAGTCATTAGCCTGATAAACCATGCCAGTAGGGGCTTCTGCTGTCTTTTTGGTTGAAGTGCCCTCCCATGTCAATACCTAATCCCTCAGAACATGCTCTATAGAGCAGGTTTAATCTACTTCTTTTAAACACACATGGATTGACTTCACTATTATTAGCTGGGGGGAGAGAGAAGAAAAGTAAAAGTCAAACCACAGGAGCAGCAAGTGTTTTCTGGCACATGAAGCCAATAAGAGAACCTCCTCACAATACTTAAGGTTCTGTTCTGTTTCAAGTAAATCAACAAAGTCTGCTTTTGTGGATTTTCAAGGTGTTTTCATTTCTAAAATCAAATCAAAATTATTTCAAATATATAGCTTAAATACTTTCTGCAGTGGAAGTCTCTATGCTTTAAGACAATAAAGAGCCAGGAAAAAATAGTTTAGCTTTTCCATTACTGCAAGCAGGACAAACAAGCAGAAGAACTGTCCTAAGTGATAACAAGGCAAAGCTTCTTACTATAGCAAGTACAATAGTAGTTTCACTATAGTTGTGATAGACATGTTACTTTTTCACCCTGACAGATATCAATTTCAGAAGACACAAATAAGTTTTTGACATCAGGAATTTCCTAAGCATGGAAGCTCCTGGTACAGGAGGACTGGATATAACTGAAAATACCAAATGATACTTGTCTTCACAATGGTACAACTATCACTAGTGTCAATGTCTCTAACTTCACAGATACAACTGAGGAAAAAAATGTTAATTTAGTATAGGAAGTGGTGTACTTTGATGGTAGACTTATTCACATGAACATCTACAGAAGTTTCTCAAGAAAAAGTAGCAAAGATTCAACAGCAGATCACTGTAAGAAAAAAATCCTGCTCCTCTGCCACAGTCACCACGCCACATTAAGTTAAAAGAAAGGTCATACTATATCCCACAAACACCCATTTCGCTCCTAAACAAGCTACAATTTCTAGGGGCAGAGTCTGGCATGTTAAAATGGAGAATTATTTTGGCTCAGTTTTCCCTGAAAGCAGAAGAAATTGGGAAGTTTAAGTACTCCTTTTATTTAAGAAGTGGAGACAGCAGAGGAGCAGTAAAGGCTCTCTACTGAATACTTCCCATATGACAATACAAAAAGCTTCCCTGATGTATACTTCATCTTCTAAGTAAATTGTAATGCAGTGAAGGAATTGCCTAAAGGGAAAATGACAACACGTATGTGAAGAGCAATTGTAAAGCTGAGGAGAGGTTACCTGTAGGGTAATCTCAAGGATAAAGCCAACAAGCTGGTGTTATGTAGTTCATATGCATCTTTAATAAATAACTAGCTGATGTACTTCTGACAGAGCTGGCAATTCTTTGATACAGTGGAAGATCAAGGCCAGCCAGTTCTGCCTGCAAAACAACTCTTAAGGACTGAGGCAAGAGAACATATGGAGATTTATGCAGTAATGAGTTCAGAGTCATGCATTTGGAGGTTAAACAGCTCTGTTGAGTTGAGAGCTTGTCAGTTCAAAATAGCAGTGGGAAAATAGTGTCCGTTTCCTGTGGTTATTTTGTATCGATATAATAGCGTGACCATTAGACACGTCTTTCCAAAGGCATTAATAGTTTTAACCATCTGACAAGAATTTCTTCTAAAACAGTATTCAAATCAGAATTGGCAAATGCATTTGGTTTAAATTCATCTGTCTTAAGTGCAGACAGAGATGGACTGCTAGGATAAATTCCTCATTATCTCAAAAACAAGAAGAGTTTGGTTTTGCATAGCCCAGCAGAGTCTAAAGGCTATAAATCAGCCAAGTGCATAAGCAGTTGATATTAGAAAAAACAGCAATACTGATCCAACAAGCAACCAAGAATTAAGGAACTACAGACACAGTTGGTAATAAAGACATAGGGAGAAACAGACACTGAAATGTTTCAGTCAGAATAGATGGAGTAGAAACACAAGTAGCTCAACCAATAAGACTAAATATTTTAAACAGCTACTATACCCCTGTACAAAAGTCTGACTCAAGCAGTATAATGGAATAGATTTCCTCATAAACTGGATAATTTCTGACTGATTGTGTTAGTTTCTTTCCATAAATATCCTGTGTAACACAGGTCTGTTTCTTTCCAAATTTCTAATCTTGATTAGTTTTGAAGAAAACTGGGCATGAAGTTGATCTCTCCATTAAAGCTGACCATTATCACTCTAAAGAGAGAGAACATTAGATCATACACTTCCCTCCAGCTGTCCTTTCCAGTCTCCTCCAGAAGGATATCACTCGACATTTAGCCATGCTGTATTTCACCAGCTATCTTACTGCCATCTTTTGTATTTATTGCTTTGAGTTCCTTACTTTGCTGCCTCACTGCACACACTCCAGGTCATTTATGACTATACTGAACAGGGCAGACTCCCAGAGAGCTCTACTTGACATCTTCCTTCCTTGCAAAGGCCAAGGAGCATTTATTCCTACTGTTCACTTCTCACAGTTCCATTAATTATTTGCACATTTAAGGATTCTTCATCTAATCCCATGACTATTTAGTTTCTTCAGATTTTGTTGAAGTAATCATTTGAATATACAGATCTAAATAGTGAGATTTTCTAAAATAACGCTGCCTTTAGCCTGAGTTCTCCATCTTCTTGATGTATCACAGAGATTAGGATGAGAACAGATGTGACTGACACCAGGAAACAGTGGGTATGCTTCTGACAAAGCAGCTTTCAACATCTCTGCTTAAGCAGTGGGATAGTAATAATCTTTCTCCAGACTTCAAAAACAAAACAGAGTTAAAAAGATTTTGCTGTCTTCTCTCGCAGCACCTCAAAAAAAGCTGCCACCACTTTTGTGTTGTTATCTAATGCCAATTTCATTGCTGTAGCTTTAAACTAGAAGTGACAACATAGACTTATGTTTTTAAAAGCATAAGTAATAGTTTGAGGTTTAAGTCTCCTTACACCAGAAATTCAGATAGAAAGTAGAAGTTAACATTTTCCCTAAATATGCTGTAGATATTGCATTACTAATTCCATGAGCAAAAACATCCATAGTATTCATTACAACATTAGAAATACTGCCTGGAAAAGCACGTGTTTTGCAACAGCTTGGTTAAAACTTCTGAGCTAAGTATTACTGCTCACATTCTGTGAAGGCTGGGTATGGTGTCACAAAGCTCTTTGCAGATTAAGATGGCTTCCCCTCAGTATAAGAAGAGTGTTACTTTCCATATCTCATAGGAGTTTTAGAGTTCAGGGGAGCACCTACTAAGTTATATACCATCACGCCACAGTTCACCAAGATCAACAGTTCCATTTTTTTGTCATTCAGCTTTCTGCCGAAAAGGTGGGTCAAAACCATGTCTTTGCATAAGCATTTCACTGCTCAAAGCAGAACAGAAAGAGGTACAATGTTGTGAGCCATATGAAAGGAAATAAAAGAGGCTCCACAAAAAGGAAAGCTTCACCTCTGGGCCTTATTTTCCCTGTAGCTAGTCTCTGGTTTCTAGTGCAGTCTCTTCCCTTTTTTGACACCCCCACCAGTCTCTGGTCTAAGTCCTGAATGTCAACAGCACATTATTAGTAACTGTGTGTCAGACTTGAGACACAAGTCTGTGCCATAGACTGTTTGGTTTTGGTTTTATTTCCTTAAATTACAAGACTTCTAATAAGTTGCAAGACCATCTAGCTACAGTTCTCCCTATTCCATTTAAGCCTTTTGTATACTCTACTAAATAATACTTTAAAAAAAAAACTTCCATACCAGTATGACTGCTTGGCTTTCTCATAGTTGTGACCAAGCTTCACTCAGCATTTTAAAAGCCCGTGTCTGCAGTTCCTCCCACCGTCAGAATGCCAACCAGATTACTCAGTTTCATACATCAGTGTGCATTCTCCTTCACTGTATTAACAAACGCGCCTGAAGAGTTGAGGAAAGTACAGTACTGAGTCCACAGGGCTAACATGCAAGTTGCTACAGTTTATTTACTTAAAATATAACTGCACTTGGAAAGAGTGATTTGTACAAGTAACAGAGGCAAATGGTGCTCCTCAGATCTTGCCTCACCTGATTTCAAACCAAGCCCACCAGAACACCCACTCCATGGACAGCTCAAAAAGCACAGCCAAAAGCTGGATGCTGCAGTTTCTCAGCCTCTATCCCCCACAGCACTGATCTCAGCCAGGGATTACTCATCAATTCAAAAATTCACCAAAGTGCTTCACCCTGCACATTAACTCTTCACAGAGTAAAAACATGGTTTATTATTACTATGTTGACTTTAAAAAGATTAGGAAAAAAAATTAAAAGTTTATTCCTCAGAATAAGCCTGGGTTCAGAGATAATGCTGACCTGTAGTAGTACAAGACGAACAATTAGTATCAAGTAGAACTCATGACAGATGAAGTTCAACAGCATTGCCCAAAATAGTTCCAAATGCCATAAATACACCAAAAAAGGTTACCAGCCAAGAGGCAGTCTTGCTCAAAACATAATAAGACAACTTACAAGTAACCTGAAAGCTAAGGGTTAAGATGAAATCCACTCTAGTGTCAAGCAACAAGTTTAATTTCAATTAGTTGCAAAACTAATAACAGTGGGTCACAAAGCTTTGACACTGCTGGAAAAGTGAAGAGCACATCTACCAATCAACAATCTTCAACAGGTTTCATTAGTCACCTGATTTATTAATCTCCATCACAGCAGTAACTACATTTGTCCATGAAGACATAAAAAATAAGCCCAGTAAGTGCTTATGTTGGTCAATCCAATAGCTACTGTCAATAAAAGTTTCCCTTCAAAATGCATCCCTTTCCATAAACAGGGCATAAGAGATCCGTTTCTTTTGCCATAAAAGAAATCAGTAAATTGACTCCAAAGTATGACTGTACTAATCTGTAGAGGGAAAAGTTTCAATCAGAACATCATTATGTCTGGTATAAGGAGACATTCCCAAAAACATTAAGCTTAACGTCTAATAAATTAAAGCCAGCACAAGAGCAAAACAACCTAGGTCCCTTTTGAGAAGTCCTCATGATATTGAGGGCAAGTCACCAAACCAAACTTAGGAATGGTTTGATTTTGCCTTTTGTTGTTGTTGCGTAAACTACTTAGAAATCTATGTAACCTGACTGCCTAAATATCTTTTAGAGGCATTAAAGGCAGAGAAGTTAAATTCTACAGGCCCCATCATATTACCTTCTCTTAAAGAAGTTCCAAACAGCAGTGCTCATCCCAGAGAAGTGACTTAATCAAAACTCTGTTTACTAACAGGCACTTCCCTGTCAGGAATATCAGCATTTACATTACTTGTTTTGGTAGCAACAAGATGTGGAGAACTACTTCATTTTCCAGAAACTCAGTGCAGCACATTGGCTGAGTTAGAACATCTGAACTCTTCTCTCTACATTGGTCCTTCATGAAATAGAAGCGCACCATTGAGTGGTGAGCGTTCAGCTCTGGAACAGAGCTGACAGGCAAAGCCTTGGCAGGGAACCGCAGAAATCCTGTTCAAAACCTAGAACAGGGTGCAGACAAAATTCAGCAACTCTCATGTTGCTCTGTTGTTCTGCCCCTCTGGTGAGAAGGATGTTCCAGAGGGGTTTCCCTTGCCCTGTGCTTCTCCCTCCCCTAAAGGCACCTACCCCTGGAGCTAAGGGAAGCCACATGAGTGACAACTGAAGGTGGCATTCTGAAGAACTAAGGTGATCGGAGGAAAAGAATCAATTTGGAGAGGAAGTTACCAGAAATGCCCAACTGAACAGGACATCTACAAATAGACATGGTTAGATCTCATGGGAAGAGAAAAGACATCAACATTAATTTGTCATTTATACTCAAAAAAGTTGATTTCATGCAGACGACTAAAAACCAAAAATGGCAGACCAGTACATTCTCGAATACTCCTAGAGCTGCATAGAATTACTCTCTAAAAAGATCTAAAAGACTTGGTAAGCTAGAAGTATCTGAAAGATCTTCTGGGGTTCCTTAAACATCAGATATCATTAATATGTGCTGCTCTGGACACCAGTCTAGCCATCTAGAGAGATTCATTTTTCTAGACCACTACCAAGACATGCTTGACCCTAAATCTCAAAAAGTTCTAATACAAAAATTGTGGTTCCCATCCAAAGAGAACAATTTGGAAAATTGAGAAGCATCATACTATGAAGTGGCACTTGGAAAAAAACCATTAATTTCTTTCTCAGACATTTTATTTCCTGAAAAAAGGCAGCAAAGGCAACAGAAATGGTTCAGAACTACAAACAGAATTATGATTCCTAAGGACTTTTTTTTTAAATTTTAAGATTCCTGAATTTCTAACACATCTTGTAATCTTCATAAAATGTCATTAAACAAATCAATATTCATGCAGCCTAGTTTCTTTTATACACAAGAGATTTATTCAAATACCTGTGTATGTTTTGGGGCTGTTTTGTTTGTTGGGGGTTTTTTTCTCTTTGAAGTTATTTTATATTCCATTATGGGCCTACCCCAACAAGACCTGTTAGTAGTATATTATACAGAAAGATGTTCAGGCCATTTCTTACTACATTCTGAAGACAAGGAGGCCCATCATGCAGGGCCACATGCAAAAAAAGTCCTACCATTTAGGAACAAGTATCATGTTCAAGGTACTCTGATTAGGGAAGAGAAGTCTGCACCAAAGTGCAATTTATCAACCCAGATCAAATTTTTATCATCAACCGCCTCACTGAGGATTCTGTTCCTTTCAGTAAACTCTCATGTCAGGATAACAATTTTTACTAGATGTGGCATAATCAGAGCTACTGCCCAACAATCTTTCATGAGCAAACTGTGTTCCTGTTGAGAATATTGCCTCTGGTACACACTACTTCCAAAAACTTAAATTCCCTTGGAAAAAGTCTCAAGCATCCATTGAGTCAGACCAAAACAAAAAAACATTCTGAATTCAGATTCCCGGACTGATCAGCCTTCCCTGTCCATTTTGAATAAAGGCAAGCTTTAAGGCAGAAACCATTCAACTGGAACCCACTTTCAGTTCATGAAGTTATAATATCCCACATCTTCATACACCCTAACTGTACAGCTTACTCTAGCCCTTAGCTTTCAGTAGCTGTGGAAGATTTTTCACCTCTTGCATAAGAATAAAGAGCTCTCTAAATCTAAAAGTGAGATTAAGAGAGCCGGGTTAACATGTTAACTACACCAAGCAGTTGCTTTAAGGTCTGTAAAAATGTTCAGACTGAAAAGCAAATGATCTGGTTAAACTGTATTGTAACAACAAGTGCCCTGGAATTTATTTTTTTTTAAAACCTCTCAGCATGGAGACCAAAAGCAATTGTTCCGATTATAAACTCCAGCCCCCTCCACAAACACAGATGATGCAAATCCACTGTGCAACTCCTACAAAGGTATCATAACAGAAAATATCAGAATAGACTGGACTTACTGACACATCTAATTTTAAGATATAACTTTAATTACAAAGGTTATCTAAAATTATAATAACCCCTACCACTCTTTAAATATTCAGACTTTCATGTGAATTAGCTCTAAGTCAGATGTTTCTCTGCTGCTTTAGAGACAGGAATAAAACCTCTGAATTTATATTACACTAACAACTTCTTCAAATCTAAAAATGCAAGACAATAAAAAAACATCAAGCAATTCAACAGATTATTGAACTGCAGCTAGAACATTTCTTTCCGAAAATCCATAGAGCTGCAATTGTTAGTTCACCTGCACCCATCTCAATCACAGTACACAGGAAACTTACTGGAAAATAAATTTTCCCTAAGGTGTGCTGAAGATATATGTACCTGTCAAAGTGACAAACTTTCCTTCAAAGTGAAATTACACAAGTGATGACTTGTTGTGCCAACCTCCTATTTATTGCACAGCTCTAGTGGAAGCTTTAAAAAACATGCATTTAAGGGAAAACCAGAGTAATGTATGCAGAAGTTCTGCAGGTAGCTGTTCACTTGTTTTAAATTATTGCCTTCCATCCTTAAACAACTTCATATACTTTTTACTGATTAATTCAGCTTAGACATTTATCAGATAATAAAATATCATTATCTTTCATATGGCTTGGTCAAGTACTGCAGGCAAAAACAAGATGTAACTTCAGGTTCAAGACTATACTGCAGAGTTAAATTTTGGTTATCTAAATCAGCCCAAACCTTACTAAAAACTGGGATACAAGCAGGCTTAAAATATCATTAGAAAAACCTACTGAAGAATTAAGTAGTTCTTTGTCAAAGTCATGTGGTCTTTCAAACACTAAGCCTCTTTCCTACAAGTAATTAGATATTCAGTCTCCGTATCCTATTTTATCCTACTCGTCTTCAAAGAGTCATCACATTACTTCTAAGCCTCAAAAAAGCTTCTGAGTCAAAATTAGACTTATTTTTACAGAAAGTACATGGAAGCAACAATCACTAGTTATAGGTATGTGCACTCCACTACAGTACCAAGTTTTGATATCATAGGTGTTTAAGTTACCAGACTAACCCATTCTGAACAAGAGATATAATCATTCCACAGCATTTTGGAAGACATTTTTCCTCTCCAGTGATAAAAGCCTAGACCAATACATTTTCTTCTGTTCCTAAAACAAATGGAATTAGCAACACTAGCAGTTAGAGATTAGTTCCAGATTTTCTGTGCAAACAAAGTAGCAACAGCACCTTTCACATGCATATGACTATACATATATGGGATATTGCCTATATAAACTTGTCTTCAACTCACTTACAGTGCTGAGCTCTTTGAAGGCATACATTTTACTCCCATCACCAAAGCTCCCTATATATTAGCTACTTACAGAGAAAATGGGCAGGGTGAACCCCACTGTGTAGAGGACAGTGGATGTGATGGTACTGTCATGGAACGGATACTTGATGCTGTCATCATTACAGAAAAAGCCCCTCTGATACGGTTTTATTTTGGCCAAGTTTAGAACACCAAGGGGTAAGCCAGCTGTTGGGGGAAGGAAAACAAAAAACAAAAAACAAGAAATACATGTGGTTAAATCAAAAAAAAAAAAATCATTTCTAAACATGCATGGAGGAAGCTACCAAACATGCACAACTCAAATTTCTTAAGTATCATGCAATACACACACTTACCAGATCCTGTTTATAGACATCTCTCTTTTAGAAGACTACTTTAGAAAAACACTGATGTTGCCCATCAGGCACAAATATTAAAAAACATAGAAAGTTCAAAGCCTTCCATCCATAACGTGAATTGCCATACACTGAACCAAGATTACGTTCAAGAAAAAGCCTTTGCCCCTCACAAAACTAAATAGTTATTTAGGACCAGCAACCTTTTATGCCCCCTCCTTTGCCACCACCCCAGGACCGTGGCTTGTATCTGATTTGCCAGCCTTATTCTATACACTATAATCTGGTCAGATCTGCTTTACAGATAAGACAAAAAATACTCACACATTTTGTCATAGTTAAGGAGGTAAAGATTTCATGCAAGTAGCTTTCATGCAGGTAATGGAAACAAGAGAATTGCAGGACACCAATGGACACTTTGAATGGATTGCATCTCCAGGTAATGAGATTATACTTTAAGATTGCATTTACACAGCTTTTGTACATTTTGGAAGATTTCGGCATGAAAATATGCACGTTATTAACACAGCAACTGACACCCGAGTACAAATTATAGCTCTCAGAATTTACACACTGTGACATATTACCAATTCCCTCTCTTAAAAGTTAGCTTCTCCTATACTGACAGTCATGCCAAAGAAGCCATCAAGATTTCTGACAAATCTATTCAGGTCTAACTCATTCCTGATAAGAACCCCCTGCCATGGAATACACATTTGCAGGAGCAGTAACCTCAGTAAATCCAACTTTCTTTTTACTCTTTCTCATAAAATCAGTAAGGCTGGAAAACACCTCCAAGACTACTGAGTCCAGCCTTCAACCAAATAATACCATGCCCACTCTCCCCCTTTCCTTTGATCAACTGAGCAAGCACTAAAGTGGATAAATTACATAATGCCAAATCCTCAAGCAAAACAAAAAGTAGATTTTGTTTTAAAAAAAATGGTAAAAACAGAGGCAGATAACTTCGTCTTCCCCAACATCCACGTTAATATGCAATTCTGCAAATAGACGCTGTATATGTAAATTAGAGGGTGAGTGAAATTACTCAGGCAGTAAAGACTACTCAGTATATAAACAACCTGCTGCGCTGAGAACAAAAAACATTTCAAAGAAGTTAACATGATGAGTGATTGCTTTGATTTCTGATGACACCTGTTGACTATCAGGTAAGTAGCTTAAAGGGGTTTTAAGAAAGCTTATTTCTATATACTTCATTGCAAGAAGAGACATCAAGAGTGAAACAGTAGGAACAGAGTGATAAATCCTGGCCCCTTTTTTGGGCTGCAGAATTGCAGTGCAAAGGCTTGTGAAGTGCATATTGAAACTGTACATGGTTGGTAGCACTCCAGCTTTCAACTCCTAAGAAAACTGCCATGGTCACAGAAAGCAGTTTGCGAGTAATTTAAATCCTCTTACAGAGCAGAGAGAAGTCTTTTTCACAAAACATCTGAAATATGAAAACTGTCTACACCTACTGATGCTTACCATCCCATACAGAAAATGTGAACAAAAATACAGATGACACTAAGCTTATTCAACTTTGTGGTTAAAGTTTTTCATTATGTAGCATGGTATACCATTGAATCAACTAAAAGGTCCCTCTCCTTCCTTCTGCTCTGATGACTGAGGAAAGAGCTAGCACTTGACCAAGTACCAGTGGCAGAAGTAGGAGAAACATAATTGCAGCCCTTCAGCATGAAGGGGGCTACACTGAAGAACTCAAAGTTCTGTCTGACCAAAGGGCATTGCTGTATATTCACATGCCTGGAGCCAAGTTTCAGCTACACTCAAGGCCATGGCAAAATTCCACTAACATAGAGTCCAGGCTTCCTCTCTTTACCTCTGCTATTGCATACCCAACACCATGATGATGGAGTGGTAATCCCATTACCTATTTGATACAATCATATCTTCTCAATTAGGTCATCAGATTTTCACACATGGAAATATCACATGCTCATGATTAACTTAAGCAGCAGCTTTTGTTTTGCACAAGTGGACTACTTCACAGACAAACACCTGTTTCTCAAGAAAAGCTGCGACAACCCAGTATCAAGAACTGTAACACATAATGAACTTTTGACCTGGGAAGGGGGGAAAATGAAAAGCAGCAAATAAAGGGGTCAGATGAGAACAGTTTCAAAGCAATTGCAAAATTCTGTAGTCTACATTAAAAGAATTTTTAAAAGGAAGTTGGTTACACACTTTACACTGACTGCCCACTTCTGGTTTTTTCATTACTGTTAGAATTCTTACTGCAATCTAAATGATGTGCTGCTTTTCAACTACTCCAGTGGAGAAGAAGATTTTGAGAAGTATTACTCAGTTAATCAGTAACCTATCCCAAATAGTGGTAGCATTTTTACTGTTGCTCATTTTACAGTGCAAAAAGATATGACTTAGTGCATATAAGCAAACAGTCCTGAACTTTTCACTGTAAGCAGAAAAAGCAAAAATGTACCATTAATGTAACAGGCCAGTATTGCCAGAGGTGGCAAGGATCTCCATGACCTTTAACCAGGCTGAACTTCTGAGGAATGTAATTATGTTTAGTCTCATTAGTTTCTACAAACTGGAGCAAAGAGTGACCAAGATCTCGTGCAAGATCACCAGGCTAAAAGGCAATCTTGTAGAGCGGCTCTCACACCTTATCCTCTTCACAGTATACCTTCTCTTCCTTTTCACCTAGCCAATGCCAGCAGTAATCTCCAAGGTGCTCTTCTGAACCAGGTAACCTCATACCTTAAGGCATCATAATGGCCTAGTTATTATTCCTATCCTATAAAGCACGACCTTCAGCTGTAAAAAAGGGCTATTACTTGGAGTTACCCATCATTCAGACTGGAACATCTCAGATCTGGAGTTTATCTATTATCTGGTAAAATTTGTGCAGCTTATCTTGTCATGAACTAGTGACTAACAGGTTCTGGGCTGTTTGGCTAGGTAGTAGCAAGAAACAGACAGTCTTCTGATCTGCTTTCTCTCCTCTTTAATTATAAAGAGAAAATAATCTGGTCACTCCAGTGCTCTGTAACTGTTACAAAAGGATGCACTTCTGCAATGCTCACACAGACTCCAGCTAACCCACTGGCCAGGGGGGATGGGGCTTGGAGCAACATGGTCTAGTGGAAGGTATTCCTACCCATGGCAGGCATATTAGAATGAGATAACCCTTAAGATCGTCTCCACCCAAAAATACCCTGTGGTTTTATAACCTTGAAACTTACAGATGTAGTAAAAAAGTTGAATAGGAAAAGAGACTGCAAAGGTTTGAAGCTTTTACCTATGAAAAAAAGGTAAACAAGCTTCCTACACATGAACAAGGATAAAAGCAAACAAGGTAAACAGGGAGAAGAAGGCAAGAATGATGCTTGAATTACTGAGCAGGGATCGCAGGGAAGAAACAGTCTTAAGTTTTGGGCTAGAACTATAAGAACAGGGCAACACACATTTGTACAGAGTGAGGCTAAGCTAGTTACATTGGGTATGCTGAGCTCACAAGGAGTTTCCAATGCTAACTTGTACGTCCAAGTCAGTTGCAACGTAGTTTCCACAGAACACCTGCAATAATTCACAGTAATATACACAGCCTTCAGGAACTACTTGATCACATCTGGCTGGATGACATAGCATGACAAATGCCTGCAAGGAAGGAAGGAAGGAAAGTCCAGGCTGGGAGAATAAGGAGGAAGTCCCTGTGAGAATGGTCCTCCACCCACAGAAAAAGAATGTTAAAAATAAAATACCAGTACCCAAGGGGAGAAAGTGAAGTCTTTCTTTTTTCCCCTCAAAGGACGTCTATTTAATCAAAACATGTTGATTTGCTTTATTTTCAGTGGGTTTTTTAGGACTAAACCAAAAAAAAATTGTTTAAATTCCCCAGTTTATCCTACAAATGGAAGTGATGGGTACCAATCCATCATCTTTTTATAACGTGTGTAACACTGCACTGCTGTTCTGATCTGTGGTATTTATCACACTGGTAATTTTACAGTTACGTGCTTGAGCTTGGACGCCTAAGAAGTCAGATTCTGACTCTCAGGTGTCATGCAGCTTTTGCAGCAAGCTGTATAATTTTCTTAAACAAGAGAAAAGTAGTATTTATAGCTGAATCAGTGTCTTTTACAGCAGTTGCCATAAATATTTAAGGTCACCAAAGAATATTGTTGTTTTGTGTCTAAAAGGGAAGAAACTCAGTTTCTAACCATTTCATTGATACTATACTACCTAGCTCAGAACCAGAAGTGATGCTCACAAAGCTTGGCTAAGTTTTGAAGAATAAGCCAAGACAACCTAGACTTGTCCTGTCCTTCTCCCACCTCTGGCCATCCACCACTACCCCCTTCCTTGCCCTGGCATTAGTTTTCAACCAGCCTGTCCAAAAAGGCCGGCCCATGCCCACACAACACAGGTTTTTCAGGGGCACTTGCCCATCTGACCAAGTGTATTACTGTAAGTGCTGGTTTAAAGGACAGAGTAGGAACATGTAGCCAAGGGTGTGGAATAAAGGAAACAAGGACAGACAGGGACAGACCATCTTCAACACCTCATGAAACTGCTTCTTGATCAGTGGTGCTTTCTTCCCCACAATTTTAATTAGTACAAAGGAATGCACTGTATTTTGTAAACACACTTTAATTAACCCAGTTGGTCTCTTTATCTGTGGAAGTGACTGAATCTCCACTCGAGGCTCTGTGCAATCTTAAACTCATGCTGAATCGCTGTTTCAAGTTCTCCAAGGCAAGTAAGACTCTGTACTCCTATCTGGTCCTCAATCAGGAAGCTCTCTTCATTAAAACAAATTAATATCTAGAAACTGGGAGAAAGGCAGTTACACTTAAGGGGCGCTACAGCAAATGAGAACATTCTAGCTTGATTATTAACCAAAGCTTTTTCCTTATGCTGCAATGAATTCACAAGTGTTAATTAAGAGAACTTGTACTAGACTAACATGAGATTGAGAATTTTTATGTTTCTCTACACTTACCCTGAAAAACATGATCAATACATTCTGCACTTGATACACTGACAAAGTCAGCTTCAAGTTTTGTAAAGAAATACACAATTTACCATTCAGTTAGAGAGTGTCAAACAATAATTCTACCTGATCAGAGAAATAATGAAATAACCTCCATAAAACACAGCAAATTATTTCCTAAAAACAGACCAGCTACTTTTTACAGCTTACATTCTTATTAGACAGATGATGTTGTTAATAACCCCACAGATAAATATCATTATTTTGAGCTAAACCTACATAGCTGCTAATTACTACCAAGAGCGAGACAATTTAAGTTCTCCTACTCTTAGACATGTATTTTTGCTTTTATTTTCAGACAAGACAACCATGTTTGCTTTGCTGTTCATTTTTCAGTGTACAGTCTGGGGTGAGGAAGTAGGCAAGAGATTTAAAGAAACTCAGGTCAACCTCATGCTATGGAGAGAGCTTAGAAACATCTGTAGAAGATACTGTTCTCTGCAGAAAAGGAGATGGGCTAAAATTCCTTTTCTATGAACAGTCAAGAGAAAGAATCAACACCTTTTAAGATACGAGGTTCTGGGAATACAAAAATCTACCAAGAGGAAGAAGAGATTAAAATAATGAGAAAGCATTTAGGTTTTTGATACCTAGAGGTAAGGGGTGTACATGAGAAAAATCAGTGTACAATTTATTTGCAGTAGCTGAGATAAGTGGGTAGCCAACAACTTACCTCCTACCCACTTTAAAGAACTTTATCTTACTTTTCTACACTAAGGAATGCAAAGTATTTCTAACCAGCAAACTGATTGTTCTGATAATGCCAGAAGCTGTGATAGGCTTCAGCAAACAGGATACATGTATTTAAAAGCATGAACAACATTCTAATCTCTCCTGCTATTCTACTTGCAACTTTATGCTACTTACATTTTCATTTCACCTCTGATCTATGACTTGGCCAGCAGCGAAGACAGATCAGCAAATGAGCAAGTTCCTCACCAGTTTGTTATGCCAGGCAAAGGTGATAGAGGCAGGAAGCAAAGGAAACCTTCCTCTGAGCTGGAAGATCCTGAACACATGAGCATGCAATTTCTAGTCCAGTCATTTACTAAGACAGAAATACATCATATTGCAGTTTCTCTGCATTCAACAGTTTACTACATAGGAGCACTAGTTCAGTTATCTATAGTTCCAATTCATTAGAACAGGCCAAAAGACTTGTTTAAAAACATTAGCACGAACAAGTGTATTCTTCTTTATATTGGCATTTCAATTAAAAAAAAAATGAACTTTTACAGGCACTAGGTACCTGTTACTCTAAAACACATGCAATTTTCTCTCCTGTGAGCACTTAGAGAAGTGCGAGAGCAAATTGAAAAATGCAGTAACAAGACACTAATATATCCTATCCTGCTCTTTTACTTTCTCAGAGAAACATACACCAGTCAAGTGAGTCAACTGCGGGTCACAAGCAAACGCTGTGCCCTGGGCTGTGGTCTGGCCAGGGGGAAAAGAAGGCTGACCCTGGCCCAGGGATGTACACACACCTGGAAATCACTAGCAGTTCACCCAGTGCAGCAGAGGCCACCTGCCCCATTACTGACAGACCTGGAAACTTTAAAGACCCGCAGCTAAAAGACACTGGGTGGGCAGAGGCAGAGAGGGTCAGCAGTTCTTTATCTTGCAGTGCTGCTCATGGGGTGGGGAAGAAACCAACTGGCTGCAGCCAGAGCAAACTAAAGTGACTTCTCCCACTATAACCTCTCTTGTGCAGGGAAGATTAAATATTTCATCACTGCTTGCATTATATGCTCAGCATTACATTCAGTTAAAGGCTTTGACAGTACTGTACAGGGAATTAAAAACAATGTACATGCCCCCAAAGATGCAGATTTCTGCACACAATCTACCTAAATCACCAAGATTACAGACCAGGAGAGCAATACAGCCAAAGAAACGGACCTGTCAAGCTCAACTGCTGGCAGGACATGGAGGGATTTAATTATTTTTAATGTAGGTGCCACCCACTTTGAATGTCATTCAAGATTACTGCTCTTTTAAAGTCTAGAGTTCTAACTATTTTCCCATTTTAATCTTTGTTTTGTGGGCATGCACAACAGGCTTTCAAAGTATTTCGCATATAACTACACACCCTAATGTGAAATACCATTCAGTCTCTAGAAATATAATAGGCAATTAGTTGTCAGGAACATAAATGGTCTTTTTCCAATGAGTCCTACAAGCATAGCAGTACTTTATTTAAACAGTCTTTAACGAAGTCAGGCCTTACAACAGCAGTGCTACAGAGGGACTCAAAATTTCCATGACATTGTATACCCCGTCATACACCACAACGTCACTTTACATTGTACACATTGCTGCATGCCACCATGTTTAAGAGAACAGAACTTTTTCATGTTAGGCTGAGGTTTGTAGTCTCTAATGGTACATTGTAAGAACAAACTCTATAGAAAGCTCAATCTAAACAGATCTTAAAAGGAAAAGGGACAGTACCCTATATCTTCTTGAGCTTTCAGTGCAGTATTGTTTTGTACTGATTCAGGACACTCCCCAAAAAGTCCATTACTTCAGAATTTGCAAAAAATATGTATACAACATTGCTCTTGATACTTGAGTACAATGAATAATGCCACAGAATAGAAAGTCTTACAGTAATCATAATAGAGCAGGTGCTGCTTTCCAGCTGTAATAGAAGTTATGAGCATTAGATTTGTGATCTTAGTTCCTATGTATGAAAGTGTATCTTTTTCTAGTGTTGATGACTGGACTCTTATGATAAAAGAGATGGGAAGAATGAAGAGTCTGCAAGCAGAAATAGTGACCTGACTTCCAGTCCCAGGATCTCCATTAGTGTTATAACAAACCACCACACTGGCTTGGAGTATTTTAACTGAATACTAGTACTGAAGCACAGGCTCACCTAACAACACAAAATTGAAGCCCTAATTTCCATGAGTCAGCAAAAAGCTACAAAACTTACTCAAAGGAACACCAAGTAAAGCAGACACTGAGTAAAATGACTAAGATGATTTTTGGAATTTAATAGAGAGCAGTTTCTGACTATTTGACAGGCTCAATCTCACTGTCTACCTTCTGTACCCCTTAAGGGCCACATATGCTTCCCATTAGTTTGTTACACATCAGAAGTTTTCCCTGGTTATAATTAGCAGTTTATTCTCTCAGGTCTCTCCACCACCAGCTTCCAAACCACTCCTTCAGCTGAAGATAAGCATAGTTCACTGTCCTTCCATGCCTCAAAATAAGGAAGACAAATTTAGATATATGTTCCTTACCATCCCACTACCAGAAAATATTGCACCTATTGCTTAGTTTCAGTGACTCAATAATCTAAGACTTTCTGCAATTACAGAACTAAGTTAAATGGACAAAAATGCATTAATATTAATTTGAGGTAAAAATTCCACCTTATTCTAAGAGAGACAGAAGTCACCCAAGATGCTGAAATTTGATACCTAATTCCTTCTACATTAAGGCAAAAACTGAGTATAATTCCTGTTTGGTACAGTTTCCTCCTTTCCTAGGAAAGGTATCACATAAAAAATTGTGACCCTTCTTCTATAACAGGGATGGGTAGGAAACAAAATGAAGTTACCTTACAAGATCCAAGGAAACCCTATGCAGCTCCTCTGAAAGCTGCATAATTAGCAGATGCAGCAAAAGGAGAGGAAGCACTAAAATCTAGGCTGTCTAGCAAAATCCATTGTTTCATCAGCAGCATCACAGAAATAAGGGGGTACTGATACGGCTTGTCCATACCTTTGGTTTCATTTAGCAGCATCTGATAGACATTCCAAGATGGGTATCCTGACCTGACATACCTCTGTTTTTAAATTTAAAATTTAAAAAAACCCTTCATTTTCCTGTTGCCAAATATCAAGACACTACATGAATGAGAGATGCCAAAACCAAGTTGAAGTACAATACAAACAAAACTGAAGTGCCTTCACAAACTTCTGAGTCAGACTGCTTCTTGGTCACAGCTTTTTAAAGATGAATCAGCAAAGTCTATAACAAAGCAAGAGCAGCTTATTCTTACACAGGTCATTTGCTCTAACTCAATGTGATAACATGAGTGTTCAATAAGTGCACCACACAGTTCCAGCATTATCTTTCTATATCATATTTTGCTAAGAAGCTTATTTGGGTCTATTTTTGTCTTCCATGTAAACAAGCAGTCTTGATTTTAAAAGCTATATCTGACTGTATGAGAAGGATTAAGGCACCAGAGAACCCAGCAAAAGTAGAGTCAAAAACACAATGCAAGTTTATCAATAGGCAGTTTTTAGTTCTATGCCTTTGAGATCAGTCTCATAACTCAAAAAGGAAGTGAGTATCTGTTCTAGTGGAAGGTGTCCCTGTCCATGACAGGGGGTCTGGAACCACATGATCATAAAGGTCCCTTCCAACACAGGACATTCTACAATTCCATGACTAGTGTTTCCTGATGTAGTGGCAACTGTAAAGTTAAAAAAAAAAAACACCAAAAAAAAAAACCACAAAAAAAGAAAGTTTCAGAAGGTATCCTAAGGAAATCTTTCCTCTTCAAAATAGCTTTAAATGGTTTTAATTTTTGTCATAAAACTAGCTGTTTTCTAGTCATCCATTATCTGAATTTCTAATGTTTGCAGATTTTTCTGTTGTTTTCAATCAGCTATTTTACCTGAATAAATCCCAAGAATTACAAGCTTCTTTTGTAGGATAAGGGATAAGGAAAAGAAGCACCACTACCAATCTAAGCAGACACAGCACAAAATCAAGCTAATTTTAAAGCCATACTTCTGTGGGTAGCATACCTTGCCAATCTTGTAATTCTGTTCATCAGTTTCTTTTTTTTTAGTTTTAATTCTCCAGACTAATTCTGGAAAGAGGATTATCAATTGTTGGGGATAATAAATCTGAGTCACTTGGCAGGCTACAAGGCTCAAGGTCTCTTCTTACTGGGTACTTTGAAGAGCTGGGTCACCTCTTCGACTACCTGCCTTCCACAGCTCCAACACAGTCACAGATAAAGAGGATTACCACAGCTTTATCCCCTCATCAGCACCTGGTCAGCAACAGTGCTCCTACATAAAACTGTGCATTAGCAGGCAACCAGTAATCAACTCTTTATTTCCTCCCACTGGGGCTGTGATTGTGCAGTCTTGAGACCAAGCTGCTTTCAGTCAGTATGAGTTCATGCTGCCCAGCTCTTTAAAACCAGAAAGTGTATTGCATCAGCTCAACACAGCATAAACAAGCACTCAAACAGTTATAGAGGGGAGGCAGGAATTCTTCAGCTATGAGAGACTAGCTATTTTATAACTTAATTGTAGTGTGATACTTAATTTTCTACAGAAAATGTCAGAAGCCCCTTGCCCTCCCACTCCCTTATGCAAAGCTCATCATCCTCATGTAAGAAAGCTGCAAGAGTCCTTCTGACTGGTTAAGGCTAAGGGAGGAAAAAAAAAAAATCACCAGGACTCAAGCAGCTGGTGAGGAACCTAAGAGCTCATAAGCATCTTTATCTATTACACCATGAGAAAATAATATAGTACTGAGTTGAAGATTTGGCTCTTGGGAAAGCACTGGAAAGTGAACTAGGATTCATCCATTGCTGTAAAAAACTAAGTGCAAGAACTCCTGGTTTTGAGTCAGGAGTTAGCAGAAGATATACTTTAAGAGCAAAAGCCGGCAGAGCAAGAACCAGATTGCTGACTTTGAATAGTGTTCATTAACTAAAGTAGAGTCTCTGGTAGAGCATCTTCATGTGGGGGAAAATAAAAGGTGACTGTTGCAAGAAGAAAGCACAGTAGGACAGGAAAGATTTTCCCAATTTCAGTAACAACTATGTTTCGAATTAACTGAAAGTGACAACTTCATGAGCACCATCTCATCGTACCTAGTGGGCAGTGTCACTGAAGAGGAACTGCTTTTTCATACGCACCTGTTACAGCTTTGCAATGTATTTATGCACTAGAAAAAGTATTTAGCACCCACATGATGTGGAAAATAAGAATGGTGACACATATGTCAGTGAGTCACAAATAATAGCAGAGGAGGTTTTACTTGAACTAGGGCAATCAGGAAGTGCTAACCCATATAGAAGGAGCCTTCCCTGACTGAGCAGCAATACCTTAATTGTCACCGAGACTGCTGCTTTCAGTGACGGCAAGAGTAAACACTCCCAGGGGAAGAACAGTACTGAAAGCAAACACACTGTGCAGGGTGGTCCAGCCACCTCATCCCCATAGGTCACACAATGTAAAAGCAAACTCACTGTGTCCTATCCACCTGCATCTGCTGTTCAGCATATTGCCTTGTATCACAAAACATTCCAGCAGTCTTTAAACAGCACACTGAAAGTGATTGAAGCATTTAGTATTTCTGGGTTTAGTTCACGTGTTCTTTTCTGAAAGATTAGAAGTCCTTCCCTTACTCAGAAGTAGTTTCATAGCAAAAAAAAAAAAGAAAAAAATAATAAAAATCATCATCATAATATATAAATAGGCCTGGCATAGTCTCACCTTCCCCACTGTCACAGGGTAGGACATGGAGAGGAAGAAAAAAAGATTAAATTCCTACATGAATGTAACTATATTCCACAGCAGTTTTAAATTTAACTAAGTAATTCTTTACAATTTCCAACATATTGCAGAAAAGTGAATCAGAACAGAAAGGGCTGAATTCTTCAGAAGGGTTAAGTTTTTCTGATCTTGGGTTGGACATATTCTTGCATTACACCAGCAATCACATATTGACAAGTACACTCTTCAATTACTTATAATACCTTGTCTGTAATTGCATAGTCAGGCAAGGGACTAAAGAAGTACAGTTGTGTTGTACTGCACCCCTGCACTCAAGTTAGGCACGAATTTCAACAAGTACTGACCAGATGAAAGTCATCCCAGAGTTGTGACAGAGAGTGTTTTCCCTATGGCTCCAGTCACCTCTGCAGAGCTTACTTTAATCTGACTTTGTGAGAGTCTGGAAGTTCCTCCACTGATTACAGGAATATTGCAATGAGTTTCCCAACTTAAGTGCTGTTTACCTGCCTTAATGAAAAAGGAGCTTGATTTGAAATCAAACAATAGACTTGTAAGAGTGGCAGGGTGTATATATATAGTGCCTAATGAAGATATCAGTTGCAATCTAACTAATTAAGCTATCCTAATAAGCTGTTATTTTTTGCATGACAGTTTGCAAGCGTAATAAACCATACGAACCAACCCTCAGCATCTGTGAAAAATGGTTTCACTATTGTCAAGAAATGCCAATCTCTGCCATGCTATACAAAACATGTTTCTATCAGAAAACCTAGGAAAGACAAGTAACAGAAGTCTGCAGGAGAAAGAAATCCTGCAGTCCAGGCCACTCATGCTTTTCAGTGCCAAAAGTAGCTGAGCACTGTCCACTGGAGCACAGGGAGTAAGGGAGGTGCTGCCTGCAGCACTGCAGAGCTGCATGCGGACATGCAGTACACACACACCCAGCACTGCAGATCAGCACATAAGGAATGCAGATACAGCCTCCTCACACTATTTGAGGACAGATACTGCAGAAACCTGCAGCTTTTGCTTTTTTTAGATTACAGAATATAAAGCTAGTTTAATGCTCAAGTACCAGTGTTATTTTTAGAAGCAGAGAATTATTGTGCTGATAAGAGGGAAGCAGTTATTTTCTCAGGGCACCAAAGACTGCTTTCCCTGAATTCTCTCTCCTTTAGTGGGTAAAGAGGCAGATGAGGGAAAGATCTTTCTTAAGGACAATTAAAAGAAAGTTAAGACTCAAGTTTCAGGCAACCAAACTGATCTAATAGTTTAATGGGGGAAGATGCTTTTACCTCCTATTTTTTACCCCTCTCCCCCCTATCTGCTCTTTTTTTGATGTCTTTCTTATTCTCTTACATGAGCTCCATCTTAATCTCTGTTACACCTTTCAATAAACTCATGTAAATCACACACAAAAAACCCCCAAAAAACAGTACAGGTCTTTTTCCCCCTCCCTTCCTGAAAAACTTGTGCTGAGTAAGTCAGATACACAGTCAGAAACACCCACTTCCACTGAGTTGAGTTTATGGCTGTGTCAGATCACTGCAACTTGAAGAGATATGCCTGGATATCACTTGGGCTTCAAGACCAATATTACTGAGACAATGACATTGATTTTTCTTCCCCATTTGCACTTACTTTGGGGAAGGTATGAACAGGAAAAAGGAGGAGAAAAAACAAAAGTTCTCTACCAAGTGACAAGAGTTACCTTGGGATCCTGAGTATGCCACCTTTTGTGGCAGCATGGACTACCACACCAAGATTGAGAGTTCAGTCCACAGCTGAACTGAAATTGGTCTTCATAGTTTTAAAACCTTCAGTTCTCTTCGAAGACTCGTGGTCTCTGTAGTGGAGATACTAGGTATCATTTATCCATACGGGCAAGTCACTTTATCTGGGCAGTTACCTCGGTCATTTGAGCAGACACCAAAGTGCACAGGCTGGGGGAAGGGCAGGAAAAACATGAGAGCTAAAGTCCACAGTCAATAGGAACTATTCTTTTCAGAGTAAAAAAATTAAACACCCTATTAGACACAGGTAAGACCTATGTTGTTCTAAGGGCCTTTCTCGGCCACACAGGAGTCAGGCAGAAGACGAAGAGAATTTGGTCCTACATCCAGTATCTTTCCCATTCCACAGATACACATATTTTTGCCTCAGCTTGAGTTTCACTGAAACCTGTAACTCAATGTGCTTAAAGTTGCAGGTGTCAAGGCACTTCATATTATGCACTGTCTGCATTTTTTCAGACTACTAGTAGGAAGTAAACAAGCCCAAGGGAAAATAAAGTCTGGCAACCCTCCAGCACACTGAGGCACCAGATAAGGGCATCTGTGATCCAAATGCTACACAGGGTGAGGAGGAGAAAGGGGAAAGGTGCGTAAGTTGGTATTACTGCAGAGCAAGGTCAAGAACCTACTGTGCCAGGTAATGACTTAGAGCAGAAGTGGGGGGAAACCCTCATCCTTTCAGGCGGATGATCCTTAAGTTATATGCTTCTGCAGCTTTATTCCCAATATATTTTGCTTTCCTTAATTACTCAAGATTACTTACAATATGCTTCATACAGACCAAACCATACGCATAGCTCAAAATTTTTGTCTAATTATAAAGATTTTGTAATGACAATTATCAGGACAGACAAAACTGCTTCACTCACCATAAAGAGAGCATGAAAGTTTAAGCCTCACAATAGCACAGCTTGATAAAACTCCTGATCTGAGTAAAGACTTCTCCCAGTGGATTACATGGATCCACTATCATTTTGCCAAAGCTATCACTCCTACATTACCTTAGAGCAAGGCATCCATTGTAATTTTGCTCTTTAATGGCATTTAACTACAGGTACCATTGCTATTTGAAGCATCTAGCAAGAGAAAAATGTTGTTCATTTTGTTTATACTGATGCTACAAATATCTTTAGCCAAGCAGGAATTCGTGGGCTAGGCCTGAACGCTATCCACTGAACATGACAAGAAAGTGCTTCGATTACTGAAGTACTGACATTATTTGTTTAAGAAGCAAACATCCAAAATCAGCAGTTCCAAAAACTGACCCAGAATTACACCTCCAGAGAGTAAAGACTCTTCCCAGCCTCTTAATATAGAGAGGTGCCACAGCTCATTACGAAGTAACACTGCCCCTTCTCTGATCGGTAACTAACATCATTGCTCTTTACACCGTATAATTATGTTAAAGGAGAGAGTTAATACAAATTGACAGGACATGAAGTAGTTTCAATAGAGACTGAAATAGAAGAAAGTAACACTGGTAAGGTGATGTTATTTGGGCTGGCTAAGACAAGCATTGAAGAGCTGTGGCAGTGTGCTGTGGCTGTGCCGGTTGGTTCAACCCATGGCCATCACCGAGGCATCGCTCCTGCCCCGACACCCGTCTCTCACTGCTGCACATGGACACGAGGGCGAAAACACCGCGCTCTAATGAATGCCCCATTTCGCTTCCAGCCTATAGTTACAGAGGTAGTTCAGTGACACCGAGACCGCACTCAACTCAACCTTACAGCGAATCCCTGCTCTACTGCCAAGCACATCGTGCCTCTGCAGGACCCTGGATGAGGCGTGTTTCCGTGATCACGGCTCTTTCCAGTACAGCTTCCCGATCTACCCGGGATAACAAACACATCCCAGGCTACAGGTATCTACCAGACATCTACCTCTCCAGCACTGGCTTTTGCCACAACCGGTTTTCAGCAGACAGGGAAGGTTAGGGAAGGAAGAGTAAGGACATCAGAGAGAAGAGGCAGTTCCAGATGTCAGTGGATAAGCTACAGCAGCTCCCTCCCTCCGGGGCTTTCCCTTCCCCTCCCGGCCCGCAGCAGCGACCGGATCCCCCTGTGCGGGCGCGGGGTGGAAGGCGGGGGAGCGGGTGAGGGGCGGCAGGCACGGCGGGGGCTGCGGTGGGGGCTCCGGACCGGCCGGAGCCCGCTCCGGGTGGTGCCGGCGCGGCGGGAAGGGGGAAGCGAGCATGCGATCAGCGCGGTGCCGTGCGGGGGGAGTGCGGNNCCCGACCTACCCAGCAGCACGCAGAGCACGTCGAGCGCCACGAAGGGCAGCCGCGTCCTGTCAAACATGCTGGCGGCGCCCTGCGGCAGGCGCGGTGACAGCCTCGGCCCGAGGGGCGGGAGCGCCGCGGAGGCAGCAGGGAGGGGCTCCAGG